>OFHU01003197.1:0-308649 GCA_900245905.1 Lacerta viridis
CGTAGGATTTATCAGATCGCTCAAATAGTGGGCCAGAGATCTAACTACCTTCACGCGGAGGAACCATGTGGAGAGTCTGGCCGCAATGCCAACCCCATAATCTCCCCATTAGGAATTTCCCATTGCATGGAAAGTAACTTCTTTCCCCACTAGGAAACACATTCAGAGTAACTTCAAAGTTTACATATGTACCTTTACGACACCTAACAGGCAATGCTCCAAACCTGGGCAGCACAGCTATGTCCTAGTTCTTGGTGGGTTTTTTTTTTTTGAACCAGGTAACAACCTCAGAATATGAAAAGGACCCATGAATTATCACCAACATTATCTTAACTTTTATCCTGCTTTTTCCTCAGATTGGGACTCAAGGCGGCTTACACAAATTGAAATGACGCAGATAAAATAGCGGGGGGGAGGGGAACTAATACATACAAAAGACAGCTGCAATTAAACTCCAACGGAATTAAAACAAGGCTCAAACCAAATCTATTTAAAACACGCAATGCTGGTAATAAAAGGAAAGTGAGCTAGTCTCAGATTGCCATCTAGTGGTGCCATGAAGTAGCAACTACCCCATGGCTTAGGAAAAAGACCTATCCTATAACACAGGCACCCCCAAACTGCGGCCCTCCACATGCTTTGGCCTACAACTCCCATGATGCCTAGCTAACAGGACCAGCGGTCAGGGATGATGGGAATTGTAGTCCAAAACATCTGGAGGGCCGAAGGTTGGGGATGCCTGCTATCAGGGGTGTAGGAAGGGAGGGGCGGAGGGGGCGGGCCGCCCCTCGTTCCACTCTGGGAGGGGTGACAAGATGGCCCCTGCCCCCCCCAGGTCAGGGGCGTAGCAAGGTAAATTGGTACCTGGGGGAAAATTTTTTTGTCAACCCCCCAGGCATGGGAAGGTCAGGTGGTACCCGGTGCGGAAAATTTCTTGTCAACCCCCCCATTGATTCCCCCCCCCAAAAATGGTTTTACGTTATTTCATATTTTCTTACAAAGGAATAATAACAAGTAATAATAATAAAAAAACTTTTATTTATATCCCGCCCTCCCTGGCCAAGTCGGGCTCAGGGTGGCTAACATCAGATACATAACATTGGTATAAAATCAAACAATAATTAAATTACCTCCTAAAAACATCTCAAAATCAAATTAAAGTCTAATTAGATGGCTTTCCACAGGGTTAGGGTTGGGAACAGTAAGTGCTCCACTGAACTGAAATTTCAGCCTTCACGACATAGGAAAACAGCCAAGTGAACAGCTATTTTGGTGGAGGAGGGTCAAGATATTAACCGATATGCATGAAATTTCATATATAGCTATATAATCCCTAGTATAGTAAGATAAGACCTTTGGAGCAGGCATTAAAAAAAATTCAATTTTTTTTTTTCAATTTCCCCCCCAATTTTTTTCCCCAAAAAATAATTGTTCCTTGGTAATTTGTCACCCCCTCGATTATGGAACATGGTGCGCCCGCCCCCCTGCCCCCCTTGCTACGCCCCTGCCCCCAGCTGTAGAGCGGCTGAGGGTGCACGCTCGCGTGGTGTCCGTACGGGCTGCTGCTCTTTTTTTTAAATTTTAAAGTTTTTATTAAACAGCAAAATCACTACATATCATATACATGACTCAATAAAACACATGACGATTTCACAACACAAAGACACACACACTTCTACATACAGCCCATACACAATTTAACAATACTAGAAAAAAGAATAATCCTAAAAAGGAGCCGAAAAACAAAAAGAAGAGAATAAAGAGGGAGTGGGGGGGGGGAAGGAGGGAGAGGGGAGGAGAAGGAAAAAAAGAAGAAAAACATCTACATTGAAATTACAATTTACAACATTAATATACAAATATTTTTTTTTACTTCCGTTGGTACTCTTTGTTCCTTTATCATAACCCTTCTTTTTCCCACACAGGTCTTGTTACATCCAATTTAGTCTTATGTTTCTTTCTAATGGTATATTAATATTCAATACATACACAAAAGTCACCTTCCTATTACCAAGAGATTTTGATGTTATTGTACTGGTTTAAATAATCTGTAAAAACTTCCCATTCCTTTTGTACCTTTTGATTGAAGTGACCTCTCATTCTTCCCGTCATTACTGCTAACTGCATGTCATTACTGTCATTACTGCTAACCTGGGACCAGTTTACCTGTGAGATCACCTTTCCCCAGTTATGCCCACACAACTCCATTAATCTGTGGAACTGGCATTGTAGCATAAGACCCATTCCACATTTGTAAGAAACCAATCTTTTGGTGCAGCAGCTCCAACAACTTTGGAACTCCCTGCCTCTTGATATCGGGCTGTCCTCTTTTTGGAGCCTGCCAAAATCATTTTTGTTTAGACAAGTCCACCTAGACATGTAGCATGTCACTGCATGTTTACCTGTTTGCTGTTTATTGCTCATTTTATTTATGTTTTTAACTGATTTTACCAATAATCCTACTGTTGTATTCTCTTTGCAAACCGCTTTGAAGGCTGGGAACCAGGCAGAGGGCATTCTGGGTAGTGGCGCCTGCCCTGTGGAACACCCTCCCACCAGATGTCAAACGAATAAACAACTACCACACTTTGAGGAGACATCTGGCAAGGCAGACCTGTTTAGGGAAGCTTTTAATATCTGAAGGACTATTATGTTTAATATTTTGTCGGAAGCTGCCCAGAGTGGCTGGGGAAACCCAGCCATTTGGGCGGGGTGTAAATAATAAATTATTGTTATTATTATTATTATTATTATTATTATTATTATTATTATTATTATTCACCTTTACCATCAAGCAGTGTGTCAGTTTTATGAGATAAGTAAATGACGATAAAATCGCTAAGTGGTTTTATTAACTTGGCATTGCCCAATTGACAAAGTTATTGCCTTACTGCTGCTGTTGCAACGAGTCACCATGCAGCTGTCTAGTTCTGACTGAATTCCCCTTCTCTGTCCTTAGTTGTGTTTCATTTCCCTCTGACCTCGCTGCTCACATGTCCCTCTATCTAGCTCAGTATGGCCTACACTGGCCGGCAGAGGCTCTCCAGTTTGCATACTGCGCTCTCTCCCAGCCAGGGATTGAAATTGGGACCTTCTGCATGCAGAGCAGATGTCCTACCACTGAGCTAACACCCTCCCCAATAATACACTCTGGAATGTAGAAGGTTGCCTTATATACAGGGTCAGATCATTGGTCTATCTAGCTCAGTATGGCCTACACTGACTGGCAGAGATCCTTCAGCTTGCATACCAGGCTCTCTCGCAGCCGGGGATTGAACCTGGGACCTTCTGCATTCAAAGCAGGTGCTCTGCCATTGTGCTACAGCCCTTCCCTTCCAATACCCTCACCCGGTGTTATGTATTGAAGTTCTCACCCTAGGCCACTAGGGGTGTGTGTATATAGTTCATTCTGCTGCAGTTTTCACTCAGGTCCGCATATGCAAATGAAGGATTGTAAACTGACGTTCAGGGATTGGGTAACTACAGAAAGTTGTTACTGTTGCTTTGTAGCTGAGTTCTATATAAGCAGGTTGCTGAGCCCTTCAGCTCACTTCTGTTCCAGCCTGAGAATAAACAAGAGCTGTTTGGAAATCACTATGTTGTCTGCTGTGTCCACCCACAACTTAACACCCACAGTACTTTGCCTTGAGTGTGTCAACTTCTGGGTGCTTGCAGTCCTATGAGTCTATCACAAAACACCTGGGAATGAAATCACAGGCAGGACTGGAAATATAAGCAAAGGAATGCAAATGATAAAGGAATGCAATGTAGTATATATGCCAGGGGTCGGCAACCTGCAGCCCATGGGCCACAAGCGGCCCACGGGGGTTGTTTAAACAGCCCACAAGCCACCCCCGAAATGAGCTGCCTCCTCGGCGAGTCCCCGTGCACTGGGCTAAACTGGTGCAGCGCAGAGTGGGGACTCACTTCTGCAGCACCGGAAATAGCGTCTGTGCAAGCACAGACACCAAAAATAATCTGCGCAGGCACCGAAAATTGCATCTCTGCAGCCTCAATCCGGCCCACAGAGCGATCTCTGCAGGAGTGAACCGGCCCAGGCGAGGTAAAGCTTGCCAACCCCTGATATATGCAATAGAAATAAGTACTATATTTGGGTTTCTGGCCTGACGTCACGGTTTATGGCAGTCGATCTTCACTGCCCTCCGGGGCAGTAGAGGCAGGGGGAAATTCCTGGCAATGCTCCTCAGAGGATTCTGGGGAGTTCACTGCATCCCATGGTGTCGCTTAAGCCTGTATCTGCCAACTTGAATGGCAGAACGGGTGCGACCTGGGAGTGTGTCCCTGCCATGGATGAACCTCTGACTCCGGCATGATTTGTGATCGGTTCCTCACCAATTTGGAATATTGGTGTTAATTATGAGGCGCTCCTGAAACAGGCCGCAATCAATCAGCTGCCGAGAAGACTGGGCTTGGATCTTTGGAGGTATTTGAATGATTTTTATGAAGCTTGAAAACCCTTACAACAACTGGGAAGGAAGAACGAGGACAAGATACTTGTGCTTTCATATGGTTTCCAAAAGGTCTTTGTTTTCTTCTTTACCTTTCCTGCAAAATAAAGAGATGTGTGTAGTTGTAGCTATATTATTCTGCCTGACACCGAGGAAAAGGGGGGGGGCTCTTGATTCATGCTGAACAAGGAATTTCACAATGTTTTATTATGCCCTCCCGCCTCGACTGAGGTTGAATGGACTTTATTTAAAATTAACTTTGGACTGGACCATGAGTTCAAGGGAGAAATTAGGAGCAAGAAGATGAACGGCTGCTAATTAAATCTGACAAGAGGTTTCATTTGTGAAAAGGCTTTATATTTTGCTGCATGCCGAAGAAGAACCCCAGAGTGGAATTTTAATGGCGGGGAATGGACATCTTATCTGGGAGTTATTTATGGACGGAGCCTTGTGCACAAGCTGGGAACAGTGGAAGGGAAGGAATGTTGCTTTGTAAACATGGCAGTGAACTGGACAAAAGAAGGAAGCGGTGAACTCTCCCAACACACCAGGTCTCAGAAGGGTGTTTATGAAGGACTACACACATGAAATGGATTTTATATTTACGAAAGACCACAGGGGTGCTGTATGTAAGGAAATAGTGAAAGTCAGCTGCCAGAATGGACTAACCTCAAGAGAAGGATTATTAAACGGAGGTCAAAGAAGGATGAAGTGGTTACAGGAGGAAGTAATGGACATAGGTTTGCAACAGGAGCGGGAAACCTGATCTGTTTTCAAGGAATTGTATTAATTGTGTAATCTGGACTGATTTGTAATAATTTGGAAAACTAATTAAAAATATTAATTTATTTTAAAAAAGAAATAAGTATTACATTTAAGGCAGTAGATAAAGGATTTGAACAGAAACACCAAGAATGGGAAGTCAAAACGTTTTAAGGGAATATTGCATTGAAACTGAACAGAATTTGTAAAATTGTAAGAAAATTATTAAAATGGATGCAAAGGAAAACGAAACACATGAGGAGAAGACCCAGAGAGTTCTCAGTGAAGTTTATTTTGTTGTTCTTATGACAAGACTTTGAAGTCTTCTAGTGCCAGCGATGTATCAGGCAGGGGCGCCTACAATCCATAGGAATGGATGGTCGTCAAGGATGGACTCAAGAATGGGATCCATTGGGACCGTGGCTGCCTTGCAGGTGGGCCCTGGCTAATTCAGTGCCCCGTCTCGGGCAGGAGGTGGAATCTGTTATGAGCATCTATGAGGGCAGCCTCCAGCACAGGCAAGAACTCCGTAAACTTCATCTTCCCGTCACGGTTCTTGTCTGCTTTTTCAAACATCTTCTTGATGTAAGCATCCTGGTTCATACCGGGCTGCAGGTAACATTAAGGAGGAGGAAGCAGGAAAGGGTTATATTCATTTGTTTATCATTATTATTAATTGGCCACCCTTCACCCTAAGGTCCCGAGGCAGGTTATAAGATTAAAACACAACATGAAAACATTTTAATGCAACTTCCAGCCACAGAAATAAGGTGAGCTCTTAAAATATGCATCTCCAGCATCTCCAAAAGCTGTATAAGGAAAGTGCCAGGCTCATCTCTCTGGAGACAGAGTTCCACAGCTTTGGGGCCACAGCACAGAAGACCCTGTCCTGTGTTGCCGCCACCCCCTGAACATCTGCGGGTGAAAGAAATACTGAGGGGTCCCACTCTGCCGACCTCAGCACCCAAGAGGGTCTTGAGGGAAGGAGGTGGCCTTTCAGGACCAAGAGCTTTGCCCCCCATCCCTGTGGCCACAGTTTTCCCAGCTGTTCATCAGTGCTTACAGGTAGGGTGTCCTTCAAGAAAGTCTGGGCTTCTTCCTTCATTAGCTTCTCAAACTCCTTGAACTGCAGGTAGTCATCCTTTGGGTTCCGAATGGCATACTGGTGGTAGATGTTGACTATGGAATCCAAACTCTTCTCCAGGAGAGTCGTCATCTTGCTAAGCCTTTGGGAGGATACAGAGGAGAGGGAGAAAGGGGGAGAGAGGTTCAAAGCTCAGCTCTGCCCATAAGGGGAGTCAGAGGAGTAACCAACACGGTGGCCACAAGACGTTGCTGATTTCCAGCACACATAATCTCTGACCATCAATCATGCTGGTTGGAGCTGATGGGAGTCTGAGTCCAGCAACATCAGGAGGGCAACATAGGAATCTGCCTTATAGTGCGTCCGTCCCCTGTAGTTGATTGTACTACAACGCTCATCATCCTTGTGCACTGGACTCTGCAGGTTGTGGATGATGGGCATTGTAGTCCACCTGCATCTGGGGACGACGAAACCTGGGCTACGCTTACTGGCCGTGGCTCTCTTGGAATTCAGGTGGGTGACATTCTCAGCACTACTTCCTCCAAATCAAGTAAGATTCTAGTCCTCTTGGTTTTGAATGAAGGGCTGATTTAAAGTTCCGGCATCCACCAGGACCAGGAAAGAACACATTAAAGCCCCTTGAAAGCAGCTTTCAAAATGAGCCGGCAAATTTGGCTACAAAACGTTTTTACTAGCCTGCTAAGCAAGGCTAATCAATTTCCAGCTATGCCTTCAGTGTGGCCAGGGCAGTGAAGAATAAAATAAGATAATGGACTTTCTAACCTAGCAGGTTGTCAGAAGATGGAAAGAAGGTTCATTCTAGACTCCCTCCAGTAGCCCTAGGTATTTCTGCACTGGTAATGGAACTAGGGACTCTGGGTTAGCCCTACTCAGAGCAGACCCATTGTAATGTGTGGACTGGGCTAGCTTAGGTCCGTTCCTTTCAAAGGGCCAACTTTGAGTACCTCTTAGTCTAGAGCTTGCTGATCAGAAGGTCGGCAGTTCAAATCCCTGCAACAGGATGAGCTCCCGTTGCTCGGTCCCAGCTCCTGCCCACCTAGCAGTTTGATGCTGCTTCCAAGCCACCTTCAGGTTGGCTGCCAAGAGATGAGGGCTTACCTGTGTTTCCAAAGAGAGCAACCAGGATCCGAGAAGAGAGGTGATGTGAATGTAGGAGTCGAGGTAGACGGGCTTTTATAGTCTCAGCTGTGGAAGAGCCTTGCAAATCATCCCGGCTTGTGCCGATTTCCTCTCCTCTGGAAAGAACCTCCCATTGCGAAATGCCATGCAGCACCTGACACGCCCGCCTTGACGAAATCCAGGATGCATTTTGTCAGGTGTGATTTAGTTGCGATTCCTGCCTTGCAGTGGGCTGGAACAGATGATGCTCGGGGGCCATTGCAACTCTACAGTTCCATCATTTCACAGTATGTTTTAAGAGAGGCAGATCAGATACATGTCTGTCAAGTGATTGATTGAAATGCTTGTTTTGCCTCCCAAATATTATTATTATAATAATAATAATAATAATAATAATAATAATAATAATATACCTCATCTGGCTGGGTTTCCCCAGCCACTCTGGGCGGCTCCCAACAGAATTAATGATGATGATGATGATAATAATAATAATAATAATAATAATAATAATAATAAAGTGATAAAACATCAGACATAAAGTCAGATAGTTGTTTATTTCCTTGACATCTGATGCGATGGCGTTCCACAGGGCAGGTGCCACTACCAAGAAGGCCCTCTCCCAAACTCTTTACAGTCTCATTTGGTCTTTGGGTTCAAGTCAAGAAGGTAAGTGGGACCCAAGGGGGCCGCTTTTTCTTTGGTTTGGGGTTTCCTGATTATTTTCCAGACTCAGGCACCCATGTGGCTGGCCTTCAGTGCTGTGTAACATTTTGAGGGAGGAGTCATTGGGCACAATCCCTTTGGGGTGGGGGGAATACAGGGAAGACTGGTGAAATGTTGCGGGGCAGCATAGCTTAGTTCCTACGCAGAGCAGGGGGCTGGCTCAGCTGAGGATGCCCTCCAGACATTGCTGGGCTCCAAAGCCCATCATAGAATCATAGAATCATAGAATCATAGAATCATAGAGTTGGAAGAGACCACAAGGGCCATCCAGTCCAACCCCCTGCCAAGCAGGAAACACCATCAAAGCATTCCTGACAGATGGCTGTCAAGCCTCCGCTTAAAGACCTCCAAAGAAGGAGACTCCACCACACTCCTTGGCAGCAAATTCCACTGTCGAACAGCTCTTACTGTCAGGAAGTTCTTCCTAATGTTTAGGTGGAATCTTCTTTCTTGTAGTTTGAATCCATTGCCCCGTGTCCGCTTCTCTGGAGCAGCAGAAAACAACCTTTCTCCCTCCTCTATATGACATCCTTTTATATATTTGAACATGGCTATCATATCACCCCTTAACCTTCTCTTCTCCAGGCTAAACATACCCAGCTCCCTAAGCCGTTCCTCATAAGGCATCGTTTCCAGGCCTTTGACCATTTTGGTTGCCCTCCTCTGGACACGTTCCAGCTTGTCAGTATCCTTCTTGAACTGTGGTGCCCAGAACTGGACACAGTATTCCAGGTGAGGTCTGACCAGAGCAGAATATAGTGGTACTATTACTTCCCTTGATCTAGATGCTATACTCCTATTGATGCAGCCCAGAATTGCATTGGCTTTTTTAGCTGCTGCATCACACTGTTGACTCATGTCAAGTTTATGGTCTACCAAGACTCCTAGATCCTTTTCACATGTACTGCTCTCAAGCCAGGTGTCACCCATCCTGTATTTGTGCCTTTCATTTTTTTTGCCCAAGTGTAGTACTTTACATTTCTCCCTGTTAAAATTCATCTTGTTTGCTTTGGCCCAGTTCTCTAATCTGTTAAGGTCATTTTGAAGTGTGATCCTGTCCTCTGGGGTATTAGCCACCCCTCCTAATTTGGTGTCATCTGCAAACTTGATCAGGATGCCCTCAAGCCCATCATCCAAGTCATTGATGAAGATGTTGAATAAGACTGGGCCCAAGACAGAACCCTGTGGCACCCCACTAGTCACTTCTCTCCAGGATGAAGAGGAGCCATTAATGAGTACCCTTTGGGTTCGGTCAGTCAGCCAGTTACAAATCCACTGAATGGTAGCATTGTCTAGTCCGCATTTTACCAGCTTCTTTACGAGAATATCATGGGGCACCTTGTCAAAGGCCTTGCTGAAATCAAGATAGGCTACATCCACAGCATTCCCTTCATCTACCAGGCTTGTAATTCTGTCAAAAAATGAGATCAGGTTGGTCTGACATGACTTATTTTTCAGAAACCCATGCTGACTTTTAGTGATCACAGCGTTCCTTTCTAGGTGCTCACAGACCGTTTGCTTAATGATCTGCTCTAGAATCTTTCCTGGTATTGATGTCAGGCTGACTGGGCGGTAATTGTTTGGGTCTTCTCTTTCCCCCTTTTTGAAAATAGGGACAACATTTGCCCTCCTCCAGTCTGCCGGTACTTCCCCAGTTCTCCAGGAATTCTCAAAGATTACTGCCAGTGGTTCTGAAATCACCTCTGCTAGTTCTTTTAATACTCTTGGATGTAGTTCATCTGGCCCTGGAGACTTGAATACATCTAAACTAGCCAAGTATTCTTGTATTACCTCCTTACTTATTCTGGGCTGTGTTTCCCCTGCTGAATCATCTGCCCCATATTCTTCAGGTTGGGCATTGTTTTCTTTTTTTGAGAAGACTGAGGCAAAGAAGGCATTGAGGAGTTCTGCCCTTTCTCTGTCTCCTGTTCGCATTTCACCATCTTCTCCTCTAAGTGACCCCACTGTTTCATTGTTCTTCCTTTTGCTACGGACATACCCATAAAAGCCCTTTTTATTGCTTTTAACCTCTCTAGCAAGCCTGAGTTCATTCTGTGCTTTAGCTTTTCTGACTTTGTCTCTACACTTGCTGGCTATTTGTTTGAATTCCTCTCTGGTGACTTCCCCCTTTTTCCATTTTTTGTACATATCCCTTTTAAATCTTAAATCAGTTAAAAGTTCTTTAGATAGCCACCCTGGCTTCTTTAGGCACCTTCCATGTTTTCGTCTCATTGGTACTGCTTGAAGTTGTGCTTTTAATATCTCCCTTTTAACAAACTCCCATCCATCATGAACTCCCTTCCCTTTTAGTATTACTGACCATGGGATCACACCCAGCATTTCCCTAAATTTTCTGAAGTCAGCTTTCTTAAAGTCTAGAATTTGAGTCTTAGTATGCTTGGTTGCTCCTTTCCGCTGTATAATAAACTCCAGAAGAGCATGATCACTCCCACCTAATGATCCTGCCACTTCTACCCCACTTACCAAGTCATCACTATTGGTTAAGACCAGATCTAAAATGGCTGATCCTCTTGTTGCTTCTCCCACTTTCTGGACAATGAAATTGTCTGCAAGGCCAGTGAGGAATCTGTTCGACCATCAGCCCTGGGCAACACAGCCAATGGTCAGGGAAGATGGGAGCTGAAATCCATCAACATCTGGAGGACCAGAGAAGCCACATCCCAGTGGTAGACAGCTAGGGCCGGATTTAGGTCTGATGAGGCCCTCAGCTACTGAAGGTAATGGGGCCCTTTATATGTCCAGCTGTCCTTTGTCTCAGACCTTGGGGTGGGCCAGACTATATTTTGAAGGAAAAAAATGAACGGATTCCTATGTCCCACAAATGACCCAGAGATGCATTTTAAATAAAAGGACACATTCTACTCATGTAAAAACACGCAGATTCCCGGACAATCTGCACGCTGGATTTAGAAGGCGATTGAGCCGGATCCAGCCCCTGGGCCTTAGTTTGCCTACCCATGGTTTAGACCACAGTGCCACCCACCTCCCTGTCACTGCTTTACACCTCACCCAAACCCCCACCCCCTCCATTGTTCACTCAGAACTCCCCCCCCAATCTTCTCACAACTCGCCCCAGTCCTAAAATCCTCTTGCCGCTCCTGTACTCAGAGAAGAAAGGAACGAAGAGGCGAAAGTCTTTCTCCCCGCACTGACACTCAGTTCCTTCTGTTGGAGGTGAAGAGAGAAGGGGAGAAAGATTTCATCCTCTTCATTCCCCTCTCCTCAGCGAGCGGCAGGTGATCTACAGTGTGACGCCTTTTCAGCTTGCAAAAATATTATATAGCAAGATAAGCAAGACCCTTCCTGCTTGCTCTGCTGGCCTTCCACCCCACCCCACCAGCCTGCCTGCTTCCCCCGTTCCGCCCATTCTTGCCATGCTGCTGTGGTCAATAGTTATTCCAGTCCCAAGGGTCCAGAGATAGCTTCTCTAGGAGCAAAGGTAAAGGCTTGGTAAAGGAGCTCTGGAAGGTTAAGTCCAGTCAAAGGTGACTCTGGGGTTGCAGCGCTCATGTCTCTTTCAGGCCGAGGGAGCCAGCGTTTGTCCACAGACAGCTTTCCGGGTCATGTGGCCATCAGGACTAAACTGCAATGGGATACCGTGATGGAAACACATGTGCACACGTTATTTCTGGCACACTTCCGGGTTGGAGGAGCACTGGAAGTAGCTTGTGCACATGTGCACAGGCCTCCTCTGACCCGGATGTGCACTGCAAATAATGCTTGTGCATGCACACAAGCTATTTCAGGTGCTCCTCCAACCCAGAAGTGGGCAGCCACGCTGCGGCGCACTGGTAAGAGCGGGCGGTGGCAATGGGCGGTGGGGGTTGGTACGGGCCGGATAAATGAGTCCCCTGGGCTGTATCCAGCCCACGAGCCTTAGTTTGGAGAAGTCTGGTTTAGTGTGTGGGAAGAGGCTGTGGCAGAGAGCAGTTCAGAATCAGAGGCAGAGGTGGAAGTTGGAGAGGAGGGGGGCCAAGAGGCAGCAATGAGTCAGGATGGTGAAGAAGCCAAGTTGTCTCCCCCTCTGGCTGTGACCTGCTCCCTTCCCTCCGGTCTCCCAGGACCAGAAGAGGTATGCAGAGGGTGGAGCAGAGACAGGCTTGGTGATGGAGTCTCAGATTGCTTGGGAAGGACCCGGGGAGGAGGCGAATTAGGAGCTATGGGAAGGCAGAGACCCCCACAACTGCCTGATATGGGCAAGATCTCCTGGGACGAATTCATGTGCTCACCAGGCCTGGGCTGAGCAGCCTTGTTCCTTTTAATAGAGAGTTCAATTCACTTAACGCCATGTGATTTAGGGCTACCAATACCTACTAACCACGATGGCTATGCTTTGCCTCCAAGGTCAGTGGAAGCAAAGATTCTGAATACCAGTTGCTGGAAACTACGGGCGGGGAGAGGACTCTTGTGCTCAGGTCCTGCTTGTGGGTTCCCATTGAGGCATCTGGGTTGGCCACTGTGAGAACAGGATGCTGGACTTGATGTGCTATTGGCCTGATCCAGCAGCCTCTTCTTACACACATGTCTGGTGCAACGTGGTTCATTATGAGAACACCCAACATTTGGGGGGTATGGAAACACAGAAAGCAGCGACACCCATCCACCCACGATTAATAACTCAGGCCACCTTGCAAGCCTTGAAAAAGCCAGCTATTGCTTGTCAAATTTGGTAACCTGGATTGTGTAAATGGGGCCACAGAACAAATTGCTTGGCATATCAATGGAGGATTTCCATATCAATGGCTAAGAGCCATGGATAATTAAAGAAACCTCAATAACAGGAAGGACAGGCAGAATCCAGACGCTGGCTTGGAACAAATAACAAGGAAAAGAAGTTTGGCTTTATGATCAACTCACAACGTCCCTGAAGCCTTAGTGGTGTTGTGAAACATAGTACAATTGTAGCCCTTTTTCAGACCTTTCCGTTAACCCAAGTTTCTGTGTTGCACCCGGGAGGTGAGGGAGGAAGGAGCAAAAAAGACACCGAGGATTTGAAATAGAGAAAGAATTTATTATTCCTGCCCCTAGGATGGCAGGAAGGCATCTGCGCGATAACTCACAGCAGACTGCAACTAACTGAAAGATACATGCAGCTTTTATCCCCTTTCAGAGTCCCTCTCCCCTCCCCAGGAATTCAGCCTCATGAGTTCATGCACGTAATGTTCTACAACCTTGGTATTGGGAGATAATTAAAGCTTTTCACTCTTATCTCAAACTTTGGGTCAGTCAGCCCTTGGCTGGCTCCTGGTGCCTCTTGCCTTTCCCTCTAATTGGCAAGATCATCCTTCAAAGAATCTCCTTCACAACTCTGGCCAGGAATTCTTGTACCATCCACGGAAGGGGCGCTCTGACCTGCTCTTCTTTCATGATTAATGATATGCCAGCGAACAAAGGTATGCATCAACAGAACAAGTTTCACAAAGAGAGCTTACAGAAAAAGCTAAATATTATATCAATAATATAAAAAGGCTAATAATATGGAGAGGCCAGGCAAATAATATAGAGAGTAAATATCAAACAGGCAAAGGCTAAATATCATACCAATAATATAGAGAGGCAAGGAATGCTAAACATAAAATAAAAGGACTTATAAAAGGGACTTGCATAGAGAAGAAAAGTCATTTAAAAGGACTTAAAGGGACTTGCATAGAGAAGAAGGAAAATCAATTAAAAGGACTTAAAATCAATTAAAAGGACTTAAAAGGGACTTGCATAGAGAAGAAGGTAAAAGGGGACTTACATAGAAGAAGGAAGATCAAGCTATCCAGGGGAGGCTTCCAGTCCAGTATAAATATCAGTTAAAAAAGACTTTCAGCTCAGAAAACTGAGAACTCCAGAGAAAGTTGAAAAACTCCGGTTATTCAGAGAGGCTTGAGTCACCATAGATGTGTCAGGGCTGGTCGATTCCTCTTCACATTACCACACAAACGTCTCTTGGTCTTTTATAATTTTTATTAAGAATTCACAAACAGTATTAATAAATGGTTCTTAACTTCAACTATCACTCCACAGAGTCATTCAGTTCAGATACCTTCTGAGCTCTGCTTCTCCCCTGACCAGCAACTCTCAAAAGGCTTTTCCCGCTCTTTTTCTAACCTCCTAGTGAGGACTGGCTTGTACCTCCCCTCCCCCGAGTTGGAGTCATAACTTAACCCTTGCCTCTGTGAACATTCTAACTCTTTTTCTAACTCTATCCTGACATCACCCCGTCTCCTAAGCCCCCCTCCCTCCTCCTCGCTCTCCTCGGTTTCTGAAGGGTTGAATCCTATGAACTCATCTTCATCACTATCTGTCTCTTCGAAAATTTCTTGAAGATACCAGTTATGGGGCTTAGGTTTGTGGGGATATTTACAATGAAACTCTCTCTGCAGTTCCGGAACATTTATTTTTTCTGCTGGTTCCCATGAATTTTCAGATGCATCTAACCCTTTCCATGCAACCAAATACTGTAATTTCCTCCTGCTTATCCTCGAATCTAATATCTCTTCCACTTCGTTCTCCTTTTCCTCCACCACTGTGGGGAAAGGAGGTGGTTCCCTTGTCACCTGGTATTTATGAGCTGGTACAAACACTGACAATAAAGATCTATGAAATACAGGGTGTATTCTCATATTTTCAGGTAACTGAAGCTTGAAAGCGACTGGATTAATTTGAGCCATTACTTGGAAAGGCCCTATTCTTCTTGGTTCTAGCTTTTTACATCTCCCTCGTATTGGTAGTCCCTTGGTAGACAGCCATACCCAATTCCCTACTTGGATTTCTTCCCCAACACGCCGGTGTCTGTCTGCAGCTATTTTGTAAGCCTCCTTAGCGTCTTCCAACTCCTCCTTCAATAACTCATGAGTGCATCTCAACTCCTCTACCATTTGTTCTGCTGCTGGTACTGCTAACTGCTCCTCTTGCCCCGGGAATGCCCTTGGATGCAAGCCATAATTTGCCACAAATGGCGCTCTGCCCGTAGACACATGCAGTGCATTATTATATGCAAATTCTGCTAGACTCAGTTTTTCTACCCACCCGCTTTGTTGACCACCCGTATAACACCTCAGATACTGTTGTAGGGTTGCATTCGTTCTTTCTGCTTCCCCATTGGTTTGTGGGTGTCTCGCTGACGTGAGGCTCAGCTCCACATCTAGCAATTGCATTAATCTCCTCCAAAATTGTGATGTAAATTGAGCCCCTCTATCTGAAATAATTTGTGATGGCATACCATGCAACCTAAAAATATTATCTAAAAACATCTTAGCGGTTTCCTGTGCGGTAGGAATTTTGGTACATGGTATGAAATGTGCCATCTTGGTTAGCATGTCAACCACCACAAAGATCACTGTTTGCCTGTGCGATGCTGGTAGATCCGTTACAAAGTCCATAGACACCACCTCCCAAGGCCTTCCCGGTGTGGGCATAGGTTGCAACAACCCGACAGGAGCTGTTCTGGGTGTCTTTGCTCGTTGACATACCTCACAAGCCCTTACATATTGTCTTACATCCTCCCTCAACTTCGGCCACCAGAACTGCCGTGTGATCTGATATAATGTTTTGTCTCTCCCAAAATGTCCTGCAGTCGGGTTATCATGGTGTTGTCTCATTACCTTACCTCTTAATTCACCTTCAGGTACATACAGCGCCCCTCTCCTATACAACAATCCACCTTTTTCCTCAAAACCTTCCTCTTCCCCTCTACCTTGTCTCAGTTCTTCTATCTTCCTTTGTGCAAACACATCTGTTACTGTCGACCGCTGGAATTCCCTGCTGTCCATTACTATGGCTGCACACCTCCACTGATCCGATCTCAACATTTCTCGCAACTTGGGGGTTGCTTCCTCTACCATATACTCAGGTTTGCGCGATAGCGCATCTGCCCTAACATTTTGATGCCCAGGTACATACTCTATCCTAAAATTAAACCCAGCAAAAAACTCTGCCCACCTAATTTGCCTTTGATTTAGTTGTCTAGCAGTTCTCCAATATTCTAAATTCTTGTGATCCGTTTGTACCACCACCTGATGTGACGCCCCTTCCAAAAAATGCCTCCACACTTTGAAAGCTGCATACACAGCTAAAAGTTCTTTATCAAATATGGTGTAGTTCTGTTCTGATTGATTTAGTTTTCTAGAGTAGAATGCACAGGGTCTCCATTCCCCCTCCTTGTCCTGTTGCAGCAGAATTGCCCCAATAGCCCTATCAGAGGCGTCAGTTTCTACCTTCATAGGTCTACTTGTGTCTAGGTGCATAAGATACTTTTCTGAAGTAAACACCGCCTTTAATTTATCAAAAGCCTCTTGAGCTTCCCCAGACCATCTGAACGGTCCCTTGCCTCTCAGAGAATCTGTAAGTGGCGTTGTGATTTTGGAGTAATTACCTATGAACTTACGATAGTAATTGGCAAATCCCAAAAACCTCTGCATATCTTTCTTAGTTTTTGGTGCCTCCCATTCCACTATAGCCTGAACCTTACTAGGGTCCATATGTACTCCTTCGTGAGAAATGCAATACCCAAGGAACTCTACCTTTCGAGTGTGGAATTTACACTTCTCTAACTTCACATATAACCTGTTGGCCCTCAACCTTTCTAGTACCTGTGTGACATGTTTTACGTGTTCTTCGATACTTTCACTATATATTAAAAGATCATCTAAATAAGCGATACAGAACTGATCCTGTATACCTGTTAGGACGTGGTTGATGAAAGTTTGAAATACACCTGAGCCATTTTGCAGGCCAAACGGCATTACCAAGAATTCAAACATACCATACTTAGTACAAAAACTGGTTTTCCACTCATCCCCTTCTCGGATCCTTATCAGATTATATGCTCCTCGTAGATCAAGCTTAGTAAAGACCTTGGCTGACCTCACTCTCTCTAAGAGGTCATCTATACGTGGCAGGGGGCACGCACGAGGCTTCATTTGGCTGTTAAGGATTCTGAAGTCACATACCAATCTAGGCGCCCTTTCCTCCCCCTTTTTTTTGACAAAAAAGACTGGAGCCCCCCCTGGTGCTGTGGACTCTCTAATAAAACCTCTCTGCAAATTTTTTTGCAGGAACTCCCTCAATGCTGCGGATTCTACTTCCGACATGGCATATATCTTACTTGGGGGCAATTGTGCCCCAGGGATTAGGTCTATCTTGCAATCATAAGGCCTATGTGGTGGAAGCTTATCCGCTTCTTTTTCACAAAAAACATCCTGGTAAGCGACATACTGTGAAGGGACCTCACTTTCATTTCCCATCAACTTCCCTTCCACCTCTGTTCCCATCACTTCCACTGAGGTTTCCCCCCTTTCCCTCAAACAATGTGTCATGCAATAGAACGAACCAAAAACCAAAGACCTTTGATTCCAAGCAATCGCCGGGTTATGACGATTGAGCCAGCTCATGCCCAACACCATTGGGTGTCCAGCTAGTTTAGTCACATGAAAGGCCCTGGTCTCTGAGTGATGGGCCATGTCCATCCTCATTGGTGGAGTCTCGTAAGCCACTTCTCCTGACAGTAGTGGTCTGCCATCGATTGTCTTCACTCGCAGTGGAAAATTTAAAGGTAACAAGGCAATTCTGTGTTCCTGTACCAATTTCTGATCTATGAAGTCAGCTGATGCTCCTGAGTCCAACAGCGCCTCTACTTCGACCCAGTGTCCATTCGGTAGCTGTAGTTGCACCTTCACCGTTAGTCCTGGGACAGGTGGTTCTGCGTGAGAGCCTTCTATTGCTCCTCCACCCGGCTGCAGGCTCCCATTTCCAGCCGGGGATATTCGTTTCCCTGATGCAATTCCTTTGGGCAAGTCTCTCCTTCCATGTCTGCTCCAGACAGAGACTCCCATCCTTTACGATTGTGACATTGTCGGGCCAGATGCCCTGGTTTTCCACAGACAAAGCAACGTCTTGGGTCTCTCCCCCTCCCTTTGTTTCCTCTTCCCATGGAAGCTGCAGTCATTGGGAGGGGTCGGGCAGCTCCTAACTCCATGGGTTCTGGCCTCTCTCGTCCCGGCAGGTTGCCAGCTCTGCTCTGTGTACTTTCTGTAATATTGCTTTCCAGCCACCTCTGTCTCCACTGTTCCTTCTTTTCACTAGCCCTCCGTTCAACACGTAGACTTAATTGCAGGCATGTTCGGACCAGGGAGTCCAAGGAATCAGGTTCCGGCATTTGGGCCAGCTGGTCTAAAATCTCATTATTCAGTCCTTCCCTAAAAAGGGCTGCAACCGTTGGGGAATTCAGGTCCCATTTTAATTTCTGCACCATCAAACTGAAGTTAGACCAGTAAACCCCCACACTGTCCTTTCCTTGTTTCATTCTTAACAGCTGTCTAGCTGTGGCTGTTTCATGTGCAGGGTCTAAGAAAATCGTGTCTAGGTACCTCAGGAAGGTTTGTAGATTTCCCAGGGCCGCATCCCTTCGAGCTATCAGGGGAATAACACAGTCCTTGGCCCTCCCTTCTAGGAAACTGATTACATAGGCAACCTTCTCTTGCTCCGATTGAAATTCTGTATCCTTTATCTCTATGAGGTAAGAAATTTCCGTCTTGAAAGCCATATATTCTGAGCTTTCTCCCTTGAAACTACGTGGATGTACAGTAAATGTTTTACTCACTTTATTTCCACACGTCGCTTGCAGCATGGTTCTGTGTTCTCCCAAGGCTGCTGACAGTATGTCAACTTGGCTTTTTAACTGTAAATTCTGTTGCCATAAGTCCTGTAAGGTTAGCTGGATTGTTGGGGTTTCTCTTTGTCCACCTTGTGCTGCAGCTCCATCCATTTTGTTTCTCCTTCTTTACTTATCGTGAAGAGGCACAGAGCAGAAGGTATTCTGTCAGGGCTGGTCGATTCCTCTTCACATTACCACACAAACGTCTCTTGGTCTTTATAATTTTTATTAAGAATTCACAAACAGTATTAATAAATGGTTCTTAACTTCAACTATCACCCCACAGAGTCATTCAGTTCAGATACCTTCTGAGCTCTGCTTCTCCCCTGACCAGCAACTCTCCAAAGGCTTTTCCCGCTCTTTTTCTAACCTCCTCCTCGTGAGGACTGGCTTGTACCTCCCCTCCCCCGAGTTGGAGTCATCACTTAACCCTTGCCTCTGGGAACATTCTAACTCTCTTTCTAACTCTACCCTGACAAGATGTCAGTTAAAAGACTGACTTTCAGTTCAGAAAACTGAAAGCTCCCAGTACCACCCAGTGCAAGAAGAGAGAAAGAGAGGCCCCCCTTAACTGCTCATCTCTGGATTTATGATCAGTCATTAAGGAATGCTGTTAACAGACCGACAGACCGAGAGACAGACAGTATAGAAAGCTTAAGAGAGCTTGGTTACAAAAAGACTTAAAACTTATAAACTAGAGAATAAAACTCTCCCTCTTCACAATTGCTTGAGTTTCAGGTTAATGGCGAGTATAAGGCTGGAGAACATTTTTCAGCCCCAGGGCCACATTCCCTCCTTAGTGAGCTTTTGGGGGGGCCATAGGCCAGTGGGTGGAACCAGTGCAAGCAGGAACTAGAGAATGGCTATTGTTTGGCTCATGCAGAAGGTCTCAGGTTCGATCCCTGGCATCCCCATGTAGGGCTGGGAGAGAGAGACCCCTTGCTTGAAAATCCTGGAGAGCTGCTGCCAGTCAGTGTCCACAACACTGAGCTAGATGGACTAATGACTTGGTGTTGATGATGATGATGGCAAAAGTGTCCATATCAGGTAGATAGATAGGACTAAGGCTAAGGCAAGTTAGCCGAAAAGGTGGTCCTGAGTTTCAGGGCCTGTAATGTATAGATGGCCACTCCATGTGAAATCAAGGGGTTGGCATCCGCCAGTAAGTATTTCATGCGGTCATCATCCCTGGCGATAGTCGGCGGGATTAGAGGGAAAAGCCTGGGTCTTATTGAGACATATAGTGGGCAGTAGAGGAAAAAGTGAATAAGTCCTCTATCTTTCCTTTGTTGCATGGGCAGAGTCGAAGATCCAGAGGAGTATTGGAAAATACACCCTGTAAGAATGCTGTGGGGATGGCATGAAATCGAGCTAGTGTAAAGGCCCTTCTTAGCGTAGGATTTATCAGATCACTCAAATAGTGGGCCAGAGATCTAACTACCAGCTATGTCCTAGTTCTTGGTGGGTTGTTTTTTTTTTGAACCAGGTAACAACCTCAGAATATGAAAAGGACCCATGAATTATCACCAACATTATCTTAACTTTTATCCTGCTTTTTCCTCAGATTGGGACTCAAGGCGGCTTACACAAATTGAAATGACACAGATAAAATAGCGGGGGGGGGGAGCTAATACATACAGAAGACAGCTGCAATGAGCATTCCCCCATATCAAACGGGGTGCGCATGTTGCGAGGTTGTGAGGAGACCCCTTTGGATCACGGTGGCAGCTCCTGGCAGTTGGTCTGGCTTCACCTTCCCAGGTTGGGATACCTGTGGACTCCACCCACACTAGCAGCCGCCCAATCCTGGCTGGGAAGGTGGTGCCAGGGGGGATTGGCCAGGTAGAGGGAGGGATTAGGCAGTACACACAATAGAACTTGAGTCATACCTGGGAAGCGGCCATTGGATTCAGAGCTTCCCCACCCTCCACTCCCTCAATTGATGCTTACTTTGCAGGTTTAACCACCTTTTTTCCACAGCCACACAGCCACGCAGGCGCTGCTATGACAAGGTCGCTGTTGAAGGGCCGGAAAGGACTTTCCCTGCATTGGCAGGTTTCGCCTTTCCCGTAGCAATTCGTCACAACTTTGGCGGTTGCAGGCCTTGGGCGGAATCCTTTAGTCATTTACAGGATTGGGGGGGCGTGGGGCGGTGACCCCCGCCCCCATTGTGGCGGCGATAACAGGGTTCCCGTTAAAGGGGTCTCAAGGGGAGGCATTGACCAAACGTCCAGTGGTGGCGAACATAGGGGGGTGGGCTATCTGCTTGAACATATATTCTCCAGACTAGCCCTCTTCCCAATCATGCTGGATAACCCTGAAGGTACCCAGAACCCCAGCTGGGGGGCTGGGAAGGATAAACGCCCAATGCCTGAGCCAAGGTCTTCCTACATCTGAAATATTAATAAAGTTGTGGCCAATTTAATCCCATAGAACGTTGTCATGAGTCTTATTTCCCTCAAGGGCTGCCCCGGGGTACGGGGGGACTTCGCCTGACCGCGCAATTAAACTCCAACGGAATTAAAACAAGGCACAAACCAAATCTATTTAAAACACGCAATGCTGGTAATAAAAGGAAAGTGAGCTAGTCTCAGATTGCCATCTAGTGGTGCCATGAAGTAGCAACTACCCCATGGCTTAGGAAAAAGACCTATCCTATAACACAGGCACCCCCAAACTGCGGCCCTCCACATGCTTTGGCCTACAACTCCCATGATGCCTAGCTAACAGGAACAGTGGTCAGGGATGATGGGAATTGTAGTCCAAAACATCTGGAGGGCCAAAGGTTGGGATTTACAATTTTGAATACTCATTTAAACATCCTTATAATATCAACGACCTCCCTTCCTCTCTTTCCATGGTTCATTTTGCTTACCATAAATCCCTGCATATTTTACATAAACTAAACCATTCAGCATTCCGTTATTACATCCATCAAAACTTGTTTACACTGTTGAATTTATCTTAATGCTGCCAGCGTTTTCAAGTGTACACAATTCCCCCCCCCCATATATTCATTAAAAATTTCCAATCTTCTCTAAAGATTGGAGAAGTTCTTCTTGTTCTCTTATTCTATACTAGCTGGCCTGGCTACGCGTTGCTGTGGGGTTTTTTGCTTTTTAAAATTCTGACCCCGAAAGCATTCTGGAAGCTCCTGTTTTCATTCTTCCCTGTCCCTCTAGAGCAGGGGTCAGCAACCTTTTTCAGCCATGGGCCGGTCCACTGTCCCTCAGACCATGTGAATGAACGAATTCCTATGCCCCACAAATAACCCAGAGATGCATTTTACATAAAAGAACACATTGGTCGGTGGTATTGATCACTTGGGACTGTGTGTGTTGAACATGCGAAGCTGCGGCGGCCATTTTAGGTGAGGGCACTTGGGAAATTTTAAAATGCCTGTGAGTGTGCAGCGGCCATTTTAAGTGAGGGCACTGGGCACCTTATGGAGGCCTACTGCGGGCCTTGCTGTGGTTTTTTTTACTGTAAAAGCGCACCCCCCCACAAAGACCCCCCTCCTCACAATTAACTGGCCCCATGCTCTACGCCATTAAAAAGAGCATTCTCCCCCATCCCAGTCCCAAAATTACGCACCCCAGCGACAAAATCCCCTCAGAGCCGGTCTTACTCACTGCGACCTCTCAGGCAGCCTTGGGCTTATTTCGCTCCCGCATTTTTTCCCTCCCCCCTCTCTTCCGCAACTGCCCTGCCTCCTGCTCCGTCTTTTTCCCACATTTCCACTAAGCAGTTTGTGTCAGAAAGTCCTTGGGTGCTTACAGATGGCAGTTATAAAATGGTGGACGGGGCATTATTTGTCGGCGCAGGTCTGATGACGTCAGCAGGCAATCTGCCTTTCTATTGGATGCTGTTGGAGTCTTCATTCCTTTTGCTGGTGAGGTATAATAGGCGCGCCACTCCCCCCCCTTTATCCTTTATTTTAGGTATGACAGGTGTGGTTTTTTTAATTTTTATTATGCCAGATCCTTCCTTGATGGTCAAGTTACGCTTTGTCCTAATTTGATGCTGTTTGGTGCAGCGGTTACGGAGAACATAGGTTTCCGGCGTACACGCAATGGGAACATTTATATATATATATATATATATATATATATAATATATATATATATATATAGATGTTAAGTCAAGCTGCGCATAACAAAACACGGGCCACAGTAGTGGCATACAAAAACAACCTTTTTGTTTTTTTTGGGGGGGGGGAAAGTATTTTAAACATTTTCCCCCCCAGTTCATTATGAATTATTTCCCAATACTCTTTTGCCCTTTTACAGGTCCACCACATATGGGAAAAACATCTCCCCAGCCTCCTTGCATCTCCAGCACTTATCTGATTCAGTCATATACAAATCATATACAATTCAGTCATATACAAATCATTTTCAAGTAGTTCTCCTTCAAAGAATAACATGCTGCGAACTTCAAATCGCTTTCCCAAAGTCCCCCCCCCCGAGATATTATGTCCTATATCTATTACCCAGAAACCTGATTCATTTCCAAAGTAGATTTGTTGCACAAGGGCAGAGGTGAATTCGTCTGAACGTAGGAAGAATACGCCTCCCCATAGCAGTTGGTGGGATTCGCATTCCTGTCCAGCTTGCAGGACTGCCCATTGAGTCATCATTGTGATCATTGTGAGAGCAGTATGCTGAACTGGTTGGATCCTTTTGGGCCCAGACCCAGCAGCCTTTTCATATGTTCTTGATATAGGAAAAATTTGGGGCCGGATTTATCTTATTTCATTCTTACAAGCAAGGAATTTGAAACATATCTTGTTACTGCAGGCCAGTTTTATTTATTTATATACCCTACATTCCACACCCCCCCCCGGACAGGGACTCAAGGTGTTTTATACACAAAAAATAAAGGAACGTAGAATAATAATAATAATTTAAAAACAATTAAGCATTCGTAGAATCAAATTGATAAGAAGAAGAAGAGTTTGGATTTGATATCCCACTTTATCACTACCCGAAGGAGTCTCAAAGCGGCTAACATTCTCCTTTCCCTTCCTCCCCCACAACAAACACTCTGTGAGGTGAGTGGGGCTGAGAGACTTCAGAGAAGTGTGACTAGCCCAAGGTCACCCAGCAGCTGCATGTGGAGGAGCGGAGACGCAAACCCGGTTCCCCAGATTACGGGACTACCCTTCTTAACCACTACACCACACTGGCTCTCATATAAAACATATAGGCAATCTTTAAAAGCGTACAGATAATTACAATGGAAACTGCATAGCGCCAGCCCTTTCCTTAAAAACAGTCAGTTCCCAAAGGGATCAAGAAAGCCTTCGCCTGCCTGTGGGACGACAAGGAGGAGGGAGCCAGTCTAACTTCTCTAGGGAGGGAATTCCAAAGACAGGGAGCAGCCACCGAGAAGGCCCTGTCCTGTGTCTCCAGCAAGCATGGCTGTGAGGGGTGGGGGCAAGCGAAGGGCCTCCCTTGAAGATCTCAGAACCTGGGCAGGTTTGTATGAGGGTACACAGTCTTTCAAATAGTCTGGACCTAATCCACATAGGGCTTTATAGGCCCTGCGTGCATAGTTACTACATACATGAACACACCCTTCTTGCTCTTCCATCCAGGTAAGCAAGGGGCATGATCAGGGAGTTTCATGGATACATTGCAGACAGGCAGAAACACTCAGGGGTGAAGCTGGGCCTGCCTTTGTGGGATGTGGCCTGCAGAGAGTTCTGAGGGGCAGATAGAGAGTCCTAGAGGGCCACATTTGGCTCCTGGGCTGTGGGATAGCCCACCTCATAGAACCAACATGCTTATGTCTAATTAATGCATGAAGGGGTTAAGACCATAGAGTAAGCTGTCCTGCCGGCCTTAGTACACCTTCAAAGGGAAATCAAGGCAATCAAGACTTTGTTCCTTCACCCCACTCCAGTCTTACTGAAAAGCTCAGCGTGAAGAAGCAAAGCTGGTTGTTCCAGATTAACTGCATGGCTCTCAGAAGCCATTCTTGATTTCCTATGACAATAATTTAGGAACTTTCATGACTTTGGAACTAAACGAAGTTTTACTGCCTCTGCAACCTTTCTGATTGATGTATGCAACAGCACATGAACCTGACCTTTGGAGAGTTTGTATCTAAACCATGCTGAACTTACTAAACACGTGCTCTTTTCCTCTGCTGGAGGAACAGGGGACTCTTTTGAAACTCACTTGGAAAGACATATTTTAAAGGTCTAACCGCCTACATTTCCACACTTTACTTTGCTGCACATTTGGTGGCTTTAAATCTCTGCTGGGGTTCTCTCACCAAAGAGTATTTGCCCCCAAATTTGAATCTTGGCATCTATATTTTCCCCTCGCACCAACATGGGCTGCGAGGGTCCCAACTCTTCCTGGCCTAAGTGTAAGCTTCAGGAGCTGGCTTTCCATAACTGGTTTGGCCAAGGTTATATTTACCTTTGATGTGCTTCAACCCTGCACAATCAAAACATGGGAGTTGCCCCCCCAAAGTGCCAGAGGCATGAAATGCCTTCCAGGACAAACTAGTAGGGCTTTCGGTAAGAGATCAAGTGGAGAATGACTCATTGGCAACAGACAGCCAAGCCAGGGTGGAGTTCCTCTTTCCTGCCCGTCTATTGCCCTTCGCCTCCACTCTTTATTGTATTTCACAATACAATCAGGTAGGATAATTTCGGAAAGTGTGACGTCGAGTTAACTGTTATATTGCTATTTCAACTATAGATGGCAGTGTATCCAGCTGAGTCAGTGAGCCATGCTGCTGTAAATGACAGCACAGTTGGAGATGACACCATTTTGCCATCTTTAGAAGCATAGGAAGCAACCTTGATTCAGATCACTGGTGTATCAAGTGTACTACTGTCTACCTGTATTGATAGGGACCTTGAAGCCCTCTGGGTGATGCTGGACGCCCTCATCATCCCATGAGCTCCCTACTCCCAAAGCACCATAAAGTATCTTTCTTATCTTACTATATGATATTTTTTGCAAGGGGGAAAGTCAGCACGCTGTAGTTTGTGCAGCCGCCAGTAGGGGGCCATGCACACAGCAGCATGGCATCAATGGGCAGAACTGGGGAAGCAGGCAGGCTGGTGGGGTGGGGTGGCAGGCCAGCAGAGCAAGCAGGAAGGGTCTTGCTTATCTTGCTATATAATATTTTTGCAAGCTGAAAAGGCGTCACACTGTAGATCACCTGCCGCTCGCTGAGGAGAGGGGAATGAAGAGGATGAAATCTTTCTCCCCTTCTCTCTTCACCTCCAACAGAAGGAACTGAGTGTCAGTGCGGGGAGAAAGACTTTCGCCTCTTCGTTCCTTTCTTCTCTGAGTACAGGAGCGGCAAGAGGATTTTAGGACTGGGGCGAGTTGTGAGAAGATTGGGGGGGGAGTTCTGAGTGAACAATGGAGGGGGTGGGGGTTTGGGTGAGGTGTAAAGCAGTGACAGGGAGGTGGGTGGCACTGTGGTCTAAACCATGGGTAGGCAAACTAAGGCCCAGGGGCTGGATCCGGCTCAATCGCCTTCTAAATCCAGCGTGCAGATTGTCCGGGAATCTGCGTGTTTTTACATGAGTAGAATGTGTCCTTTTATTTAAAATGCATCTCTGGGTTATTTGTGGGCATAGGAATTCGTTCATTTTTTCCCTTCAAAATATAGTCCGGCCCCCCACAAGGTCTGAGGGACAGTGGTGCTTTAAAAGTTTGCTGATCCCTGGTCTAAACCACTGAGCTTCTTGGGCTTGCCAATCAGAAGGCCGGTGGTTCAAATCCCTGCAATGAGTGAGCTCCCGTTGCTCTGTCCCAGCTCCTGCCAACCTAGCAGTTCAAAAGCACGCCAGTGCAAGTAGATAAATAGGTACCGCTGTGGCGGGAAGGTAAATGGCGTTTCCGTGCGCTCTGGTTTCCGTCATGGTGTCCTGTTGTGCCAGAAGCGGTTTAGTCATGCTGGCCACATGACCCAGAAAGCTGTCTGTGGACAAACGCCGGCTCCCTCGGCCTGAAAGCGAGATGAGCGCCGCAACCCCATAGTCGCCTTTGACTGGACTTAACCGTCCAGGGGTCCTTTACCTTTACCTAAAGCAGTGGTCCCCAAAGTGGGATTACTTAGGGGAGTGTTAAGAGGCAAGCGGGTGGGTTACCATTCTGAACCTCGTGTCCTTATCTTTCTTCGTGAGTCATGCAAAGCACTATACTCAATAACGCTTTTCATACGGTAGGGAAGGTGGAATCGGGTGACGTGTTGAAGGAACCCAGAGGATGGTGGCCCAAAAACATTTGGGAACCACAAGTGTAAAAGCTGGGGGGGGGGAGGGGTTGGCAAGGGTAGGGAGTAGGTGGAGTTGGTGAGCAACGAGAGTCTGTTGGGGTCCACAATTGCTTATCTCAGTGCTGTCTTGTGCTGGATTTACGTATAAGCTAAACAAGCTGTAGCTTAGGGCCCCTACATACAGCAACAGGGTTTTGTGTTGTGTAGGCTCCTATGTTGTAAGAGATGGGCCCCGCCTGCTAGCCTGCTCCCTAAAATATCACTGGTTTGCTCATTTCTATATATAGGGTGCCTACATTCTGCATGGACTGGTTGCATGGCAACATGTGCAAATGGCTTTAGATACCTATTAGGTCCATAAATTACCATATAGCATATATTCAACACAAAAACAGTGACAATTTGTTGTTGACAAAGGACAGCTGGACATATAAAGGGCCGCATTACCTTCAGTAGCTGAGGGCCTCATCAGACCTAAATCCGGCCCTAGCTGTCTACCACTGGAATGTGGCTTCTCTGGTCCTCCAGATGTTGATGGTTTCCAGCTCCCATCTTCCCTGACCATTGGCTGTGTTGCCCAGGGCTGATGGGCTTTGGAGCCCAGCAATGTCTGGAGGGCATCCTCAGCTGAGCCAGCCCTCTGGTCTGCGTAGGAACTAAGCTCTGTTGCCCCGTAACATTTCACCAGTCTTCCCTGTATTCCCCCCACCCCAAAGGGATTGTGCCCAATGACTCCTCCCTCAAAATGTTACACAGCACTGAAGGCCAGCCACATGGGTGCCTGAGTCTGGAAAATAATCAGGAAACCCCAAACCAAAGAAAAAGTGGCTCCCTTAGGTCCCACTTACCTTCTTGACTTGAACCCAAAGACCAAATGAGACTGTAAAGAGTTTGGGAGAGGGCCTTCTCGGTAGTGGCACCTGCCCTGTGGAACGCCATCGCATCAGATGTCAAGGAAATAAACAACTATCTGCCTTTTAGAAGACATCTGAAGGCAGCCCTGTTTAGGGAAGTTTTTAATGCCTGATGTTTTATCGTTATTTTTTATTATTATTATTATTATTATTATTATTATCATCATTATCATCATTAATTCTGTTGGGAGCTGCCCAGAGTGGCTGGGAAAACCTAGCCAGATATGCGGGTTATAAATAAAAAATTATAATAATAATATTATTATTATTTGGGAGGCAAAAAAAGCATTTCAATCAATCACTTGACAGACATGTATCTGATCTGCCTCTCTTAAAACATACCGTAAAATGATGGAACTGTAGAGTTGCAATGGCCCCCGAGCATCATCTGTTCCAGCCCACTGCAAGGCAGGAATCGCAACTAAATCACACCTGACAAAATGCATCCTGGATTTCGTCAAGGCGGGTGTGTCAGGTGCTGCATGGCATTTCGCAATGGGAGGTTCTTTCCAGAGGAGACGAAATCAGCACAAGCCGGGATGATTTGCAAGGCTCTTCCGCAGCTGAGAAGACTATAAAAGGCCGCCTGCCTCGACGCCTACATTCACATCACCTCTCTTCTCGGATCCTGGTTGCTCCCTTTGGAAACACAGGTAAGCCCTCATCTCTTGGCAGCCAACCTGAAGGTGGCTTGGAAGGAGCCTCCCATGAGAACTTCTCACCTTCTCTGCAAGCCTGCTTTGGGTTGCTTCTAGGTAAAGGTAAAGGGACCCCTGACCATTAGGTCCAGTCATGTCCGACTCTGGGGTTGTGGCGCTCATCTCAGCTTCCAGGTCATGTGGCCAGCATGACAAAGCCGCTTCTGGTGAACCAGAGCAGCGCACAGGAAACGCCATTTACCTTCCCGCCGGAGTGGTACCTATTTATCTACTTGCACTTTGACGTGCTTTCGAACTGCTAGGTGGGCAGGAGCAGGGACTGAGCAACGGGAGCTCACCCTGTCGCAGGGATTTGAGCCGCCGACCTTCTGATCAGCAAGCCCTAGACTAAGAGGTACTCAAAGTTGGCCCTTTGAAAGAAACGGACCTAAGCTAGCCCTGTCTACCCATTACAATGGGTCTGCTCTGAGTAGGGCTAACCCAGAGTCCCTTCTTCCATTACCAATGCAGAAATACCTAGGGCTACTGGAGGGAGTCTAGAACGAACCTTCTTTCTATCTTCTGACAACCTGCTCGGTTAGAAAGTCCATTATCTTATTTTATTCTTCACTGCCCTGGCCACACTGGAGGCATAGCTGGAAATTGATTAGCCTTGCTTAGCAGGCTAGTAAAAACGTTTTGTAGCCAAATTTGCCGGCTCATTTTGAAAGCTGCTTTCAAGGGGCTTTAATGTGTTCTTTCTGGGTCCTGGTGGATGCCGGCACTTTAAATCAGCCCTTCATTCAAAACCATAAGGACTAGAATCTCACTTGATTTGGAGGAAGTAGGGCTGAGAATGTCACCCACCTGTGAATTCCAGGAGAGCCACGGCCAGTAAGCGTAGCCCAGGTTTCGTCGTCCCCAGATGCAGGTGGACTACAATGCCCATCATCCACAACCTGCAGAGTCCAGTGGACGAGGATGATGGGAGTTGTAGTCCAACCAACTACAGGGGGCGCACGCACTATAAGGCAGATTCCTATGTTGCCCTCCTGATGTTGCTGGACTCAGACTCCCATCAGCTCCAACCAGCATGATCGATGGTCAGAGATTATGTGTGCTGGAAATCAGCAACGTCTTGAGGTCACCATGTTGATTACTCCTCTGACTCCCCTTATGGGCAGAGCTGAGCCTTGAACCTCTCTCCCCTTTTCCTCCCTCTCCTCTGTATCCTCCCAAAGGCTTAGCAAGATGAAAACTCTCATGGAGAAGGCTTTGGAGTGCATAGTCAACATCTTCCACCAGTATGCCATTCGGAACCCAAAGGATGACTACCTGCAGTTCAAGGAGTTCGAGAAGCTATTGAAGGAAGAAGCCCAGCCCTTCTTGAAGGACACCCTACCTGTAAGTACTCATGAACAGCTGGGAAAACTGTGGCCACAGGGATGGGGGCAAAGCTCTTGATCCTGGGGTGTGTGTGTGTGTGTTCCCATGGCCCTCCAAAGGATGCTGGACTCCAACTCCCATCATCTCCTGACCCTTAGTCATGTTGAATAGAGCTGATGGGAGTTGGAGTGTTTTGGGACTACAGCTCCCATCATCCCTAGCTAGCAGGACCAGTGGCCAGGGATGATGGGAAATGTTGTCCAAAAACAGCTGGAGAACCAAACTTGGGAAACCCTGAACTAGGCCATCTCTTGCTTTTCCTGAGCCTGAGAGACCACCATCTCAGCTCTTGCCTTCTTCTAAGGCCAGGGGCAGGACTACAACTCCCACAATCCCCTGCTCACTGGCCATGCCTGATAGGGCTGATGGGAGCTGGAATCTGTCCCCAAATAACTGAAAGGCCACCTCTTTCCCTCAAGACCTTCTTAGGTGCTGAGGTCAGCAGAGTGGGGCCCCTCAGTATTTCTTTCATCCGCAGATGTTCAGGGGGTGGCGGCAACACAGGACAGGGTCTTCTCTGCTGTGGCCCCAAAGCTGTGGAACTCTGTCTCCAGAGAGATGAGCCTGGCACTTTCCTTATACAGCTTTTGGAGATGCTGGAGATGCATATTTTAAGAGCTCACCTTATTTCTGTGGCTGGAAGTTGCATTAAAATGTTTTCATGTTGTGTTTTAATCTTATAACCTGCCTCGGGACCTTAGGGTGAAGGGTGGGCAATTAATAATTATGATAAACAAAGAAATATAACCCTTTCCTGCTTCCTCCTCCCTAATGTTATCTGCAGCCCGGTATGAACCAAGATGCTTACATCAAGAAGATGTTTCAAAAAGCAGACAAGAACCGTGACGGGAAGCTGAAGTTTACGGAGTTCTTGCCTGTGCTGGAGGCTGCCCTCATAGATGCTCATAACAGATCCCACGTCCTGCCCGAGACGGGGCACTGAATTAGCCAGGGCCCACCTGCAAGGCAGCCACGGTCCCAATGGATCCCAGTCTTGAGTCCATCCTTGACGACCATCCATTCCCATGGATTGTAGGCGCCTCTGCCTGACTACATCACTGGCACTAGAAGACTTCAAAGTCTTGTCATAAAAACAATAAAATACACTTCACTGAGAACTCTCTGGGTCTTCTCCTCGTGTGTTTCGTTTTCGTTTGCATCCATTTTTATTAATTTTCTTACAATTTTACAAATTCAGTTCAGTTTCAATGCAACATTCCCTTAAAACCCTTTGACTTCCCATTCTTGGTGTTTCTGTTCAAATCCTTTATCTACTGCCTTAAATGTAATACTTACTTCTTGTTTTAATTAATATTTTTAATTAGTTTTCCAAATTATTACAAATCAGTCCAGATTACACAATTAATACAATTCCTTGAAAATAGATCAGGTTTCCCGCTCCTGTTGCAAACCTGTGTCCATTACTTCCTCATGTAGCCACTTCATCCTTCTTTGATCTCCATTTAATAATCCTCTTGAGGTTAGTCCATTCTCGCAGCTGACTTTCACTATTTCCTTACATACAGCACCCCTGTTGTCTTTTGTAAATATAAAATCCATTTCATGTGTCTATTCCTTCATATACGCCCTTCTCAGACCTGGTGTGTTGGGAGAGTTCACCGCTTTCTTCTTTTGTCCAGTTCACTGCCACGTTTACAAAGGTATTAAAATTCCATTAAAATTCCACTCTGCCATTAAAATTCCACTCCGGGGTTCTTCTTCGGCACGCAGCAAAATATAAAGCCTTTTCACAAATGAATCCTCTTGTCAGATTTAATTAGCAGCTGTTCATCTTCTTGCTCCTAATTTCTCCCTCGAACTCCTGGTCCATTCCAAAGATAATTTTAAATACAGTCCATTCAACCTCGGTCGAGGGGGGAGGGCATAATAAAACATTGTGAAATTCCTTGTTCAGCATAAATCAAGAGCCCCCTCCCCTTTTCCTCGGTGTCAGGCAGAATAATATAGCTACAACTACACACATCTCTTTATTTTGCAGGAAAGGTCAAGAAGAAAAAAAGACCTTTTGGAAACCATATGAAAGCACAAGTATCTTGTCCTCGTTCTTCCTTCCCAGTTGTTGTAAGGGTTTTCAAGCTTCATAAAAATCATTCAAATACCCCCAAAGATCCAAACCCAGTCTTCTCAGCAGCTGATTGATTGCAGCCTGTTTCAGGAGAGCCTCATAAAAAACACCAATATTCCAAATTGGTGAGGAACCGATCACAAATCATGCCGGAGACGGAGGTTGATCCATGGCAGGGACACACTCCCAGGTCGCACCCGTTCTGCCATTCAAGTTGGCAGATACGGGCTTAAGCGACACCGTGGGATGCAGTGAACTCCCCAGAATCCTCTGAGGAGCATTGCCAGGAATTTCCCCCTGCCTCTATTGCCCCGGAGGGCAGTGAAGATCGACTGCCATAAACCGTGACGTCAGGCCAGAAACCCAAATATAGTACTTATTTCTATTGCATATATCAGGGGTTGGCAAGCTTTACCTCGCCTGGGCCGGTTCACTCCTGCAGAGATCGCTCTGTGGGCCGGATCGAGGCTGCAGAGATGTAATTTTCGGTGTCTGCGCAGATTATTTTTGGTGTCTGTGTATGCGCAGAGGCTATTTCTGGCGCTGCAGAAGTGAGTCCCTGCTCTCCGCTGCACCAGTTTAGCCCAGTGCACAGGGACTCACCGAGCAGGCAGCTCATTTTGGGGGTGGGTTGTGGGCTGTTTAAACAACCCCTGTGGGCCGCCATTTACCTTCCTGCCGCAGTGGCACCTATTTATCTAGCAACGCTGTCAATTGAGCAATGCCAAGTTAATAAAACCACTTAGCGATTTTATCATCATTTACTTATCTCATAAAACTGACACACTGCTTGACGGTAAAGGCAAAGAATAATAATAATACTAATAACAATAATTTATTATTTACACCCCGCCCAAATGGTTGGGTTTCCCCAGCCACTCTGGGCAGCTTCCAACAAAATATTAAAACACAATAGTTCTTCAGATATTAAAAGCTTCCCTAAACAGTTCTGCCTTGCCAGATGTCTCCTAAAACAGGTAAACATGCAGTGACATTCTACATGTCTAGGTGGACTTGTCTAAGAAAAATGATTTTGGCAGGCTCCAAAAAGAGGACAGCCCGATATCAAGAGGCAGGGAGTTCCAAAGTTGTAGGTGCTGCCACACCAAAAGATTGGTTTCTTACAAATGTGGAATGGGTCTTATGCAACAATGCCAGTTCCACAGATCAAAGGAGTTGTGTGGGCATAACTGGGGAAAGGCGATCTCACAGGTAAGCTGGTCCCAGGTCGTACAGGGCTTGAAACACAAATAGAAACAGCTTGAACTTGGTCCTATAGCAAATGGGCAACCAGTGCAGATCTCTGAGCACAGGTCTAATATGCTGACAAGATCTTACTCCTGTTAGCAGCCATAGAGCCATAGAAGGGTAGAGTTGGAAGGGACCCCCAGGGTCATCTAGTGCAACCCCCTGCAATGCAGGAATCTTTTGCCCAATGTGGGGGTCAAACCCATGACCCTGAGATTAAGAGTCTCACGCTCTGCCGACTGAGCTATCCCGCAGCAGCTGCAGCTTCTGGATCCAGTGCAAGGGACTCCCCACACAAAGCGCATTGCAGTAATCCAGCCTTGAAGCAACCAATGCACACCAACTACTGTGGCCAAGCTTTTGTGGTCCATCAATTGGCACAGCTCTCATACCGACTGCCGATGGTAAAAGGTACTTCTAGCCACGGGGGCAAGGTGGGGAAAGGCTTGCAAGGCAGGGAGCAAGGTCTTCCAGCACTCACAGCCCAAATGGAGCAAGCAGGAGTAACTGGTCCATAGTTATTCCAATCCCAAGGGTCCAGAGCTAGCTTCTCAAGGAGCAAAAGTAAAGGTAAATGTAAAGGACCTCTGGAAGGTTAAGTCCAGATGCGCCGCTCATCTCTCTTTCAGGCCGAGGGAGCCGGCGTTCTTCCACAGACAGCTTTCTGGGTCATGTAGCCAGCAGGACTAAACTGCAATGGGATACCGTGATGGAAACCAGAGTGCACAGAAACGCCATTTACCTTCCTGCCGCAGTGGCACCTATTTATCTACTTGCACTGGTGTGCTTTCGAACTGCTAGATTGGCAGGAGCTGGGACAGAGCAACGGGAGCTCACCCCGTCACGGGGATTTGAACCGCCAACCTTCTGATCGGCCAGCCCAACAAGCTCAGTGGTTTAGACCACAGCACAACCCGACTAACCCTTCAAATAACAAAGCGTTAACCACACTCTGAACCTAACCAGCCAGGGCCCCCTCTGCTAAATAAGCCAGGTAAAGAGCACATATGGCTTACTACCATCAAGTGGTATATGCACATTTTGTTAAATATATCAAATCAAATAAAACGAAAAGCTGCAATGGGAAAGGAGACCATTGTCCCTGTTCAGACACCCCCGTACAGAACTGAACTTCCTGCTGCATTGCAATTTGAGTGCCCTTCACACATGTTGTCAATTGGTCACCAATTGAGATGGTGTCATGGACCGGCTGGATGCAGAGAAGTAGCGGGGGGCACCCGCTGGAGAACCCCCAAGGGTAGAAGGCTCAGAGCCTGGGGATGAGTGGTGGGAAGACGACGGGTGGTCAGAGGGAGAAGACTGGGAGGAGGTGTCAGAAGATGAAGAGGTGACAGGGTTTAGTGCAGGGGTCAGCAAACTTACTGTGCCTCGGGCCAGTGTATCTAGCGCTGATCGCGCAGCGGGCCAGAGGGTGGGGGAGCGTGCGCTGATATGCGTGTGCATACGTTATTTCCGGCACACTTCTGGGTCGCATGTGCACAGGCCTCCTCTGATCCGGATGTGCACCGGAAATAACGCTTGTGCATGTGTGGTGGGAGTTGCTGCAGGCCAGATAAATGAGTCCCTCGGGCTATATCCGGCCCATGGGCCTCAGTTTGGAGACGTCTGGTTTAGTGTGTGGGAAGAGGCTGTGGCAGAGAGCAGTTCAGAATCAGAGGCAGAGGTGGAAGTTGGAGAGGAGGGGGGCCAAGAGGCAGCAATGAGTCAGGATGGTGAAGAAGCCAAGTTGTCTCCCCCTCCGGCTGTGACCTGCTCCCTTCCCTCCGGTCTCCCAGGACCAGGAGAGGTATGCAGAGGGTGGAGCAGAGACAGGCATGGCGATGGAGTCTCAGATTGCTTGGGAAGTACTTCGGGGAGGAGGCGAATTAGGCAGCTATGGGAAGGCAGAGACCCCCACAAGATCTCCTGGGACGAATTGATGTGCTCACCGGGCCTGGGCTGAGCAGCCTTGTTCCTTTTAATAGAGAGTTCAATTCACCTAACGCCATGTGATTTAGGGCTACCAATACCTACTAACCACGATGGCTATGCGTTGCCTCCAAGGTCGGTGGAAGCAATGATTCTGAATACCAGCTGCTGGAAACCACGAGAGGGGAGTGGGCTCTTGTGCTCAGGTCCTGCTTGTGGGTTCCCATTGGGGCATCTGGGTTGGCCACTGTGAGAACAGGACGCTGGACTCAAATAATTTTTATTATGTTTTCCAATTAAACAAATTAACTCAAACATACAAATGCATACATACAAATATACCCCTGCTCTGCCGAGCTACGACTTCCCTCCCTCCCGCCAGCAGGCTTTCTAGTCCAATCTGATTGCACAGTTCCTTACTTAAATCCATTACGCTATGTCGTATGGTTATTCCAATCTGCTAGTGTCTTCAAACTTCCACGATTCAATCTTTTATAATCAACAAATTTAGTCCAATCCCTTTGGAATTTTGTGTCGTCCTGGTTTCGTACCCTGCCAGTCAGTTTTGCAAGTTCCGCATATTCCACCATCTTTGACTGCCACTCCTCAAGTGTCGGTAATTCCTGTAATTTCCAAAGAACAGGACGCTGGACTCGATGGGCCATTGGCCTGATCCAGCAGCCTCTTCTTACACACATGTCTAAATTAGTAAACATGAGTATTGTGGCTGGCAAAACATGCTCCATTATGAGAACACCCAACATTCGGGGGTATGAAAACACAGAGAGGAGCGACACCCATCCACCCACGATTAATAACTCTGGCCAGCTTGCAAGCCTTGAAAAAGCCAGCTATTGCTTGTCAAATCCAGTAATCTGGATTGTGTAAATGGGGCCACAGAACAACTTGCTTGGCATATCAATGGAGGATTTGCATATCAGTTAAAGGAACCTCAATAACAGGAAGGACAGGAAAATACCAGACGCTGGCTTGGAACAAATAACAATGAAAAGAAGTTTGCCTTTATGATCAACTCGCAACGTCCCTGAAGTCTTAGTGGTGTTGTGAAACATAGTACAATTGCTTGAGTTTCAGGTTCATGGCGAGTATAAGGCTGGAGAACCTTTTTTCAGCCCCAGGGCCACATTCCTTCCTTAGTGAGCTTTTGGGGGGCCATGGGCCAGTGGGTGGAACCAGTGCAAGCAGGAACTAGAGAAGGGCTGTTGTTTGGCACATGCAGAAGGTCTCAGGTTCGATCCCTGGCATCCCCATGTAGGGCTGGGAGAGAGAGATACCTTGCTTGAAAATTCTGGAGAGCTGCTGCCAGTCAGTGTCCACAATACTGAGCTAGATGGACTAAAGACTTGACTCTTGTGTCAGGAAATGGTGTTGGTGATGATGATGGCAACTGTAGCCCAACCATATCTGGTCCCCCAAGGTCAAAGAATAAGGCAGATTGTTACGTTTGCAGAGGAGCATTTGCCAAACAAAGTTTCATCTAATTCTCCCCATCCTCATTTAAAGAACAGAGACTATCCAGACGTCACAAATAAGCTCTTTGAAGAGGTGGATGTTAACAGTGATGGACAACTGCCACCTGACAACTTTGTTGGAGTGCTAGCTCTCCTGACAAATGATACCTTTTGCCAGTGTGGTGTAGTGGTTAAGAGTGGTAGACTTGTAATCTGGGGAACCGGGTTCGCATCTCCGCTCCTCCACATGCAGCTGCTGGGTGACCTTGGGCTAGTCACACTTCTTTGAAGTCTCTCAGCCCCACTCACCTCACAGAGTGTTTGTTGTGGGGGAGGAAGGGAAAGGAGAATGTTAGCTGCTTTGAGACTCCTTCGGGTAGTGACAAAGCAGGATATCAAATCCAAACTCTTCTTCTTCTAATGAACGGTGAGGACTGATGTGCCCCAGCTGAGAACCTGGGCTCCCCACGTCACTCCAGAAGGGAAACCGTCACAGAATAAATTGGTCTTTGTGTTGCTGACTGTAAGAGCTACCAAATAAAGGATCTGCATGAGTTATGGGACCCTAAAGCATCTGTTTATAGAATTGTAGTGTTGGAAGGGACCCCAAGAATCATGTAGTCCAGCCCCTCGCAATGTAGAAATCACAGCTAAAGAATCCTTGGCAGATGGTCGTCCAACCTCTGTTGAAAAACCACCCATGATTGAGGAATCCCACCACTTTTCATTGGAACATACCTTTTAAAACAAAAATTTGTTACCATAACATACTTGAATTCATAACAGGAAAAAAGCAACAACAGGAAAAAGCAGCTATACCGCAACACACATTAGTCTATAAAATGTAAAATCTTTTTTTTTTTAAAAAAAGAAGGAAATACTTAATTTTGTAATAATCACAATGGAAACATATGGGCAATATGAGGAAGAAGGTGATGGAATCGACTGCGAATCCATGCTAAGGAAAGAGAGGAGATTTCTCTGGCCACCATCAACACCTTAAACCCCTTGCCCCTAAAGCGAAGAAGTTGAAGAATGACAATGGGAGAGTGTGGTAGATCACTGCTAGTTTTTGATATTGGATAGTAGATCACAGCCTACTTGAAATCGGACATGCCTGGACTAGATATCCTCAGGCTCCCTTCCAACTCTACAATTCTACAATTTTATAATACAACAAAGAGCCCCTCCTTCCTTTGAATGGCTAGTTATGCCCCCACAAACGTGTCTAGTTTGTGACTGCATTTTGGAAATGTGCTTGTTTGTTTACAGCTCATTGGTAGAGCCCTCTCTGCATGGACAAAGACAGGGCGTCGAATGCCTGGCATCTACAGCTGGGTTGGGAATGGCTCTGCCCAGAACCATGGAGAGTTGCTGCCAATCTGTGTTGATGCTACTGATCTAGGTGTGTCAAGGCTCTGACTCTGCTAAGTTCATGGTTGTGAAATTGAGGCGAAGGCTGTTACAAGACTCCCTAGTGACGGGAAATAATTGCCAAAGCTGACTGAAGATGAATCATTCTTCTCAAAGGATCTACCTGTTTCAAAGTTCCAGTGAGTGATTCAGGACATAGATGAGGACCTTTGAGATGGCTCTTTCATTCATTCTCCTTCCTGATACCACATTTCAACAACACGGATGCTTCTCTGTGTATTGGAACCAAAGGCTTTTCAACAGTGGATTGCAAAACCCTTGGCAGAACAAGTTTGGGAACTTTGGGAACCTGGAATCCTTCCCGTACAACTGAGCTCACCACCTTCTTGCTAATGGGATTTTGCCTAGGGATGGGTGGGCCAATCTGTCCACTTCCGTTTCCTTCGGTTATTCGTTTCCCCCATCTCAAATCCAGCTCCCCACATGTCCACAACAGTTTGCCATTTTCTGGAGAATGGCGGAACTTTACGATGTACGAAATGTGACAGAAAATGAAATACGATTTCTAAAGGCACATGGCAACTTGTGGATAGTGCAACAAATCACCGCCAAGCAATATGCTATCGTGGCAGGGCTGCCACCTTAAACAAAATATTGAGGGTGCCCAGGTAAGCCCCACCCTGCATAATCGATCACAAACACCATTTGAATGTCAATGCCCACCAACATTACCCCCTCCTGTCCCTTCAAATATTTTATTGCAGGGGTTGAAGGGAACTTCGGCCCCTGGGAGTGGGCTCCTATGTATCACGGCAAGGGAAATGTTAGCATCTCATTGTCAGGAGCGTCCTACATGAGAGTAGGAACCTGGCAGAGAAACATGCCCGGCTGGCATGTTCTCTCCCTCCTGGTCATTCGTTCGGGAGACTCAAAGTCTTTCTTCAGCCCAAACATCACAGCGACTGATACCACAAGAGGCATCAGCACGCTTCAGGATTCTGCAGAGTATTGGCAGTTAGCGTGACAGACTCAGTTGTTGTTGTTTAGTCATTTAGTCATGTCTGACTCTTCGTGACCCCATGGACCAGAGCACGCCAGGCACTCCTGTCTTCCACTGCCTCCCGCAGTTTGGTCAGACTCATGTTGGTAGCTTCGAGAACACTGTCCAACCATCTCGTCCTCTGTCGTCCCCTTCTCCTTGTGCCCTCCATCTTTCCCAACATCAGGGTCTTTTCCAGGGAGTCTTCTCTTCTCATGAGGTGGCCAAAGTATTGGAGCCTCAGCTTCAGGATCTGTCCTTCCAGTGAGCACTCAGGGCTGATTTCCTTCAGGAATGGATAGGTTTGATCTTCTTGCAGTCCATGGGACTCTCAAGAGTCCCCTCCAGCACCAGACTCAGTAGCGCAGTAATATTGGCTAAACTACTTTATTTACATATAATACATTCGGAGCCTTCTTACTCAGCTCCTTCCTCATCAGCATCGAACAGCAAAGAGAAAGAACACAGGACAAAAAATTCCCACATCACTGAAACACAGCAATACAAACATCCTGTCTCCGTCACTTCCAACAGTGTGGAATGAAAACATACACCGTCATGTGATAAAAAAAACAATCCCATGACTGTGAGCATGGGAAAAGAATCCTAACACTCATTGGGGTCTCCACAACTGAAGGTGGCAGGGGTGTTTTGTTGTGAAAAACCTTTGCTCTAACTCTGACGTACAGGACTGTAGGTCTTGAGTTGGTGCAAAGACATACCCTCCAACATTTTCTATTCCAAATCTGGGGCACCCCCCCCCCCCCGCAACATGTTCCTCCACTGCTGAGTGAGATGCAAAAAAACTATGAATCCCGGAAAACTGCAAGTGGAAAGATTTGCTGTCACTTTCAGATCTTGCTTGTGGGTTTCTCACAATGGGCATCTGACTGGCCACTGTGAGAACAGGATGCCGATCTATGATGACCCGTTGACTTGGTCCACCTTGGCTGTTCCTATGCTTTATTGTTAGTATCCAATGTAACCCCACTTTTTCATTGCTACTAGACACAGTAGCCATATCCACACACTCATGTCCTGCTTGCAGGTTTCCCATAGGCTTCTGGTTGGCCACTGTGAGTCCAGGATGCTAGTCTAGGTAGGCCTTGGGCCTGATCCAGCAGGGTTGTTCTTATGTTCTTAGTTTCTTAACAATTTTGTTCCTGTAAGAAACAACAGATGAAACGACTTATTTTAGAATAATCGTTGTGCTCCTCTATCACTCCCTCCTAACAGTGCAAGAATAAGACAGCCAGCACCTCTGCAAAGCTAAGCAAGGTCTGGTATGGTTTGGATGGGGGACAGCGTGTAGGGATTCTGTCTGTCTGTCTGTCTGTCTGTCTGTCTGTCTGTCTGTCTGTCTATCTATCTATCTATCTATCCATCCATCTATCTATCTAACCTATCATCTATCTGTCTATCATTTTAATTAAATGGTCTGTTTTACAATTTAAAGTACTCATTTTTACATCCTTAAAATATCAATGACTTCCCTTCTTCTTTCCATGGTTCATTTTATATATCATGAATCCCTGCATATTTTACAGAAACTATACCATTCTAAATCACAGAGCCTAGGACTTGCTGATCAGAAGGTTGGCGGTTCAAATCTCCACGACCGGCTGAGCTCCCGTTGCTCGGTCCCTGCTCCTGCCAACCTAGCAGTTCAAAAGTGCGTCCAAGTGCAAGTAGATAAATAGGTACTGCTCTGGTGGGAAGGTAAACGCATGACTAAGCCGCTTCTGGCGAACCAGAGCAGTGTATGGAAACGCCGTTTACCTTCCTGCCGGAGCGGTACCTATTTATCTACTTGCACTTTGACGTGCTTTTGAACTGCTAGGTTGGCAGGAGCAGGGACCGAGCAACGGGAGCTCACCCCGTCGGGGATTCGAACCGCCGACCTTCTGATGGCAAGCCCTAGGCTCTGTGGTTTAACCCACAGCGCCACCCGCGTCCCTCCATTAAACAGTTAGGATGCAGTTTAACTGTATCAGAAAGGCACCCAGCCAATTTGGGTGCCAATAAATATTCCTGCAGACGTTTCTGAGATCATGGTCTTTCTAACGAGTGGCTTTGTTAATTGTCTTACTTTAAATGTTGTTATGATCCTATGCCCTTTTAAAATGTGGTTTTTGGGAGTGGGGGGTTATTAGGGTTGTGGTTTATTATTATTATTATGTACAGTGGTACCCCGGGTTGCGTACATAATTGGTTCCAGGTTACAGTTTGTAGCCCGAAAAGTACGCAACCTGAACAAGCGTGCAAAAAACCTGAAAGTAGCGGTTTGCGCATGCGCAAACTGCACAGAATGCTTCTGTGCATCCGCGCATTGTGCTCACTCTAGGCTGCGCTTCCGGGTTATTGGAGTTTGTAACCTGAAAAGTACGTAACCCGGAGCATACGTAACCCGAGGCACGACTGTATTTTGTGGTTTTATATTTTGATTTTATTCAGTGAAGCGCCCCAAGACCTTGGAGTATAGGGCTGTATAATAATAATAATAATAATAATAATAATAATAATAATAATAATCCCACTTCCCACCATCCACATGCCCCTTTTTATCCCTTTACACTGGCATGATTTGCACCAGCTTTCTTTCAACTAGCATAAATAGGTAAAACTGGATGGGGGGGGGAAATAGCAGTGAGAGAAGAGAGACAGACACCCCCTCCCATATCCTCTTTAAAAAATTTAAATTATATTTACTTTATTACATCTATACAAAAGGAAAAAAAAGAACATTGAATAAAAAACAAACGATAACCAAAGAATAACAATGTTAAAAGTTTACATGTTGAATTCTTCCTAAAAAACCACAAAATGCATTCAATTAATGCCTTCCTATATTCCCAATAATTCAGCTGTAAATAATACAAAGCAAAACATAACATCCCATCCCATATCCTATGCCTTCCTGCTGCACTACTCGGAAGTAACTCTGACTCTGTGTATACAATGGGGCTTACTCTCAGGTGCATTTACATAGGATTATCATTGCGGCAGGAATTATACCTTTATATTGCTTTTAATTACCACCTGCCCCAGGAAGGCGACCTTTGCAAAATGAAATCGCAAGGCTGCGTTGCATGATCAGAAATACCGAATATAAAAGTGGCAGGCAAGGGGTGAAGGGTGGAGACAGATGGCTGACGACGATGCTTCATCCAGCCCACATCACAGAAACGGCTCCCCTCCCCCTCCCCAGGAGGCAGCAAAAGTGGATGTGGGGCTGGGAGGGACACAGTCCTTGGCTCTTCCCCATCCGTAGCCACCTTCGTCTCCTCCTCCTCCTCCTCCTCCTTTCGGGGCAGGGTGGGGGCTCAGAGTCTCGCTGGAAGCCAGAGAAAGCCTCTCTCAGCATGGCGCCAACAGTGAAGGAAGCCACTGGGCTGGCCCCTTGACAGCCCTACGCCAATCCCAGGCGCGCAGGGAGGACCTGGCCGGCCACCTCAGTGCCTCGCTTGGCCCCGAACTCATGCAGAGCCCACAGCAAAAGAGCCCACAGTGCTTGGAGGGGCTCTGCTCCGCTTGTCGGCTCTTCGCCAGACTCCAACGCCCGACCCCGGACTCCAATGCTAGGCGCCCCTGGGAGTCCAGCGCTCTGGTGCTGTGCACCACTAAAGACAATGGTTAAGACGGCCCTGCTCAGATGGAAGCGAGTGTTTAACGAGAGTGCCCCAAACATTTTTTAAAGAAAGTAAGCACTGACTTTAAGCACAACTGTATTTTGTTTTGGAAATATTAGCCCTGGGGCCTTGTTATTAAGCCCCCACTTGATTGTCATCCTGCTCAAACCACTCTTAGGAATAGGTTGGGCCAGTTCCAGTCCAAGAAGGCTAAAAGGGCTGTTTAGCGGTGGCAGCGAAGCTAAAGAAGAAGGCTAACTTTCTCTGTCTGGCTTCCTGCCCTCCCTCAACTGTTGCAGAGCAGGCTAGAAGGCATGGATATAAGAAACACAACTGCAATCATGGCAACGTTGGATCTTAGTCATTTCACAAGAGTGGAAGGTGACAAAATGAAAGGTGTTTTCAGACGCGTATGGAATTTGGTAAGGATTAATAACTTCCCAGCAGGAAACAGGTTGTATGGTAATTCCTGGGTGGCACTCAATCACTCCCTCATAAGCAGCTGACTCTTGTCTCATCACCATTGCTGAAATCTAGACTCAGGGAGGCATATATAAACAGCGCCAGGAGAGCCCTACATCACATCCACGGCTAGGAACCACCTGGCAAGCACGGTGAGTCTCTTTCTTATAACCCCTCTCCTTAGAGAAATGTTGCCCCCAAACCTGTCCTCCAGTGATTGCGGTAACTGGTACATGGGGGAATGCCCTTGGAAATGTTTCAGAGAACTTCCACAGATCCAAAATGCAGTGGTTGGAGTCAGGGGCGGAGGAAGGGGGCGCAGCGGGGGCAGACTGCCCTGGGTGTCTTCACTGAGGGGGTGACATTTGGCCAGGGGTCAGCGACCTTCTTCAGCCATGGGCCGGTCCAGCATACCCCAGACCATGTGGTGGGCCGGACTATATATCTCTATCTCTATCTCTATCTCTATCTCTATCTCTATCTCTATCTCTATCATCTATCTATCTATCTATCTATCTATCTATCTATCTATCTAGGAAATGAATGAATTCCTATGCCCCAGAAATAACCCAGAGATGCATTTTAAATAAAACCACACATTCTACTCATGTAAAAACACACTGATTCCCGGACCGTCCGTGGGCTGGATTGAGAAGGCGATTGGGCTGCTTGCGGTCCACGGGCCTTAGGTTGCCTACCCCTGCATTTGGCAGTTGCGGGCGGGCAGTGTGTCAAATGTCCGCCATCGGCAGCTTGCTCCACCCCCCGCTGCAGGGTGTGCGCGCCACTCCATGCACCAGAGCGGCTATCCCGCACCTGGGAGGGCACCCTCTGTGTCCCGCCCCCCTTGGGAGCGCGCCCACCCTGGGCAGCGTGAGCATAAGCTCTGCCGCTGGCTGGAGTTGCTTTTAGATGTCGCATAAGGTCTGTTCTAAAAGTGTTGCATGGTCTGTTTCTGGGCCCAATTCAGGGCCCGCCCATTTGTGTTTAAAATCCTAAAGGACTTAGGCGCCAAATATCTGAAAGGCCCTCTTCCTCCTTAAACACCCCCCCCCCCCAGTGATAAAATGAGCAGAGGCGACCCTTTTGGTAGCTCCATCTCCCTCAGAGGTTTGGGGTGGTGGTACACCAGGAGAGGGCCTTTTCTGTGGCAGCCCCTAAAGTTGTGGAGGGCATACCCAACCACCATTGAACCAAATGTGTTTTGTCTATACGCAATTTTGTCTTTAGGTGTAATCCCCAGAACGTAACCCCTGTGTAAATTGCAGGCTTACTGTACAACCTTACAGCTTTCTTCACCTGGCCTTTGACACCCAAGGTGTGTGTTTTCTGGTTCCACCCTGTTCCTGTGCCTGTAATCTGATTTAACTGTTTTTTTTTTACTTTTAAATGGTTGTAACTTGGTGGTAAAGGGCGGTTTATAAATGTGGTGGCGATTATGATGATGGTAGTAGTAAATAGTTTCTCAAATGTTTCCTTGCTCCACAAAAGAGACTTCTGCTTTTCGGCCTCATTTGCATACCCTTTTGTGATGTCTTTATAATTTTGGAGAGTTTGTTGCTGATTTTACCTAACCTAGCGTTCTGTGAGAGGGACCAAGGGTCTGGACATGTTCCTCTAGGGCCCTGCAGCCTCCACAGCTGTTTGTGCAACAACATCTGGGTGTGGACAGCCCTGCAACGTATTCTTATGGAACATGACTGAAACACAGGAACAAGGAGAAGCTTTCAGCCTTAACAATCGACAATTGCCATGGTTCTTTCTTTGCAAGGGGCGATAGGCAGGAAGCCACGACTGTTCTAAGTGCTATCATAGTATTTTCAATGTACAGTGGTGCCCCGCTAGACGAAAATAATTCGTCCTGCGAAAATTTTCGTCTAGCGGGTTTTTCGTCTAGCGAAGCGGCAATGACAGCCGCGCTCCGCTAAACGAAAAAAAAAGACGAAAATTTTTCGTCTTGCGAAGCAGCCCCATTGACTTTTTCGTCTTGCGGGGCAGCTTCCGCTAGACGAATGCCGTTCGTCTAGCGAGTTTTTCGTCTAGCGAGGCATTCGTCTAGCGGGGCACCACTGTATAGTCTTTTGCGCGTTCAGACCTTTTAACCTCACCCCAAATAAATTCAGACAAGACTCAAATTTTGGTTTGGTTTTTGGCAGAATTTAGGCCACAACTTTATTGATTACAGCAAGTGATTGGTTGCATAGGCTCTGGTTCGACTAGCTCCCTGCTCCGCAGGTAAGCGCTGACCCAGGTTCCAGCATAGGTCAGCCAAGGGTGAACACCTGGATAAGCGGAAAGCCAGGGACATGCTCTATCTGCCACCCAAATGTCCCCCTGGACTCAGGCATGGGCACAACCCCCTCTCAGGGGTTGACCAAACCATTGAGTCCCTGGATTCCTTTAACGGAATACCCTTCACATAGGGATGGTGAGAGCGTTCTCCCATCCCTATCACCTGAACCAGAGCCTATCCACAACCTTACAAGTTGTGACAATTTGCTACGTGGCAGGTGAAACCCAAATGGCAACAGCCAATCAGCCAAGTGGGGAAAATTCCTGCCGTGCCCCTGTCCCAATGACACACGACGGCATAGCAAGGTCAAGCTCACAAGCCCTAAAAGTAGGGAGAGGTGGGCGGGTGTTCCGATGTATGTGCCGAAAAGAGGAAACTCAGGGTCACGTGCATGGATCTTTATAGGTCCCTCGATCCATTTAGCTTGCATCCCATTGGCCGGATTGAACCCTGCATCAAGGGACCTAGTGACTAGGTGTTGTGGCTGTCAATCAAACAAACCCACAACACAGGGCTTGGTTGCCAGGTCTCGCCACAATATGTGCCTTCTTTAAGGGATGACCCGATTTTGGAGAATTGATAAACTGAACGGACATATTCACACATCCTTAGCTGCTTCTGGTGGCTGAACTGGAATTTTCTGCTAGTTTGTGGCTTCCTAAATTCTTCATAGCTTTGGTGGCCAAAGAGGCCCATGATTATGAACCCCTTTCATGGGTATGCCTTCCTCTTCCAGGTCGATAGAGATCGCAGAGGATGGCAACCCACCCTCCAAGCACCCACTCCCACCCTCCGGTTACTCATCCCAAGGCTCCCAGCACATCGGGTAGTTTGCCTCACTGCACTCTGGAATTGGCGCTGGAGATCATTGTGAACATCTACCATCAATTTGCTCCTCGGGAAGGCAATGATGACTTCTTGAGCCTCAAGGACATGACGGAGCTTCTCAAGAGCCAAGCTCCCACTTTCCTGGCAGCCTGTGTGAGTGAAGCCAAAGGAAATGGTGGTGGTGTTGGTGGTGCAAATATGTTTGCCAGAAACCGGGAGCCAGGTAGCTTTCTTGTAATGTTGGTCCCATCCGGATGACCTGTTTGCCGAGAGTTCATCCTGATTTGCTTATTATGCAGAGGTTAGATGATACCTGATCTTTACTGAGTTCCCCAGGAAAAGGGGTGGACTGTTAAGTCAAAGAGGGTCCCCTAACAACACTCGGCACCTTTAACCTTTAATGCCCCACATTATGTATGATGTCAGTTTGATGGCTGCTGAGCACAGCTTCCCCCCAAAGGCCATGTGGGGCAAATGGGGAGGCCTGGCGGGTTAGCTTTTAGTATGCACCTAGATCCCTCCTGCAAAATACTGACAGGACTAATCAGGGCTAATCATCCAGTATACTTGAAGGAGCGTCTCCACCCCCATCGTCCAGCCCGGACACTGAGGTCCAGCTCCGAGGGCCTTCTGGCAGTTCCCTCACTTGCAAGAAGTGAGGTTACAGGGAACCAGGCAGAGGGCCTTCTCGGTAGTGGCGCCCCCATCAGATGTCAAGGAAATAAACAACTATCTGACTTTTAGAAGACATCTGAAGGCAGCCCTGTTTAGGGAAGTTTTTAATGTTTGATGTTTTATCGCTTTATTATTATTATTAATATTTTGTTGGGAGCCACCCAGAGTGGCTGGGGAAACCCAGCCAGATGGGAGGGGTATAAATAAATTATTATTATTATTATTATTATTATTATTATTATTATTATTATTATCTACACTAGTCAGTTAAAACGTTAAAATATGTTCTAAAAATGTGACACCAGAGGGCGCTGTAGCACAGCAATCCGTCATCAATGGAAAATTGCCTCGAGAGCTATATCATGTTTTAAAAAAAAAAAGTGGTGATGGATGATGGCAATTGTAGTCCAATCATATCTGGTCCCCTAAGGTCAAAGAATGAGGCAGATCATGATGTTCTCAGAGGAGCATTTGCCAACCAAAGTTTCATCTAATTCTCTCCATCTTCCCTTACAGAACAGAAGCCGTCCAGGCTACATGAAAGAGCTCTTCAAAAAGGCGGATGTTGACAAGACCGGACAACTGACTTTTGAAGAGTTCACCAAAGTGTTTGCTCTCCTGGCAGACGATGCCCATCGCCTGAGTCACGGTGAGGACCGATGTGGCCCACACAACGATTGAGCTCCCCCCATAAATTGGTATTGCCTGTTGTAAAAGCTGCCAAATAAAGGTTCTGCATGAGACATGTGACCCTCAGGCATCTGTTCATAGAATTGTAGCGTTGGCAGGGACCCCCAGGGTCACCTAGTCCTGGCTCCTTGCAATGTGGGAATCCCAGCTAAAGAATCCTTGGCAGATGGCCGCCCAACCTCTGTTGAAAAAGCCTCCCATGAACTACTTTTCAATGGAACATACCTTTTAAGATGCCTAAATCCATTATACATGAATCATACCTGATTCAATGGAACATCACCTTTTAAGATGCCTAAATCCATTATACATGAATCATACCTGAATTCATAATAGCGAAAAAAACACACAGAATAGAATAGCTGATCATAACAGGAAAAACCAGCGGTACCATTACATATATTGGCCTATAAAAAGTAACACTATTATTATTATTATTTACAGAAGGAAATGCTTAATTCTGTAATAATCAAAGTGCAAACGTATTTCCTCATTTCCCCCAATTTCCAGGGGTTCCAGGAGCTTACACAGGGTTCAGTTTCCTTGGAATGAGGGACAGCAGAGACTGTGGTGTCTTTAAGATATATGGTTTATTCACACATATATGCATTCTGAGTCTACGATGGAATGGCTCGCAGCATTAACAGCCCAAGAAGGTCTTGAATCCCCAGAGGTAATGGGATGCCAAGGAGAGATCAGAGGGAGAAGACTGGGAGGAGGTGCCAGAAACTTAAAGGGGCAACAGGGTTTAGTGAGCAGGAAGAGCCTGTGATAGGGAGCAGTTCAGACTCCAAGGCTGAAGAAGAAGAGAAAGGGGGGTGAGTGGGTCAAGGGGCTGCTGAAAAACCTAGGAAGTCTCCCTCTCCAGCTGTGACAAGTTTCTCTCCCCCCTTGGTCTCCAAGAACATGCAGGATAATGAGGAAGGCAGAGCAGGGACCAGAGGTGTGTAGACACATTTTGAGGCTGCTTGGGAAACATCTGGGAGGGACAGAGCCTTAGGGAGGTGTGGAAGGCAGGGACCTCCAGTCCTGGCAACTGCTCCATAGGAGCCATAGCTACTGAGAAATGTTTCTGAGACCACGAGGCCGAGTTATACGTTTGCTTCCTTGGATAAAGTGTCAATTTCACTGACAACGGAGATCTTCCTCTGACCAAGAGCAACAGAAGCACAGGCAGAACGTGTATTGCAGGTCAGGAAATCAGGGCCAACAGGGTGCTCGTTTGGTTAATGACCAGCAAGAAGGAAACTGGGTGTTTTTGGGCAAGATTGTCACCATGCCGTGACAACAATCTGAGCCACTAGGTGGTGCAAGAGGTACATGCATTGAGCTCGGCTAGGACATTGGATTAAACAGCTGGCTGGGATATGAGAGAGGGTGGTTCCCTGCCTGTTTGGAGGAGGCAGTGGTAAAACCAATCCTTAAGAAAGTTCCCCTGGGTTTGGAAAACCCAACTAACTACGGGCCAGTTGCTAATCTCCCCTCCCTGAACGAGGTTCTGTAGCGAATGGTCACAGACCACCAGATCCAGGTGCTTTTGGGAGAAACTGATTTTCTGGATCCATTTCAATCGGGGTTAGGCCCAGTTTTGGCACAGTTTTGCTTTGGGAAACTGCTTTGGTCGGCTTGTATGGTAAAGGTAAGGTAAAGGGTAAAGGACTCCTGGACGTTAAGTGCAGTCAAAGGCAACTATGGGGTTGTGGAGCTCATCACGCTTTCAGGCCAAGGGAGCTGGTGTTTGTCCACACACAGCGTTCCGGGTCATGTGGCCAGCAGAACTAAACCACTTCTGGCTCAATGGGACACCGTGACAGAAACCAGAGCGCACGGAAATGCTGTTTACCTTCCTGCTGCAGCGCTACATTTACCTTCCTGATTTAGCGGTACCTATTTATCTACTTGCACTGGTGTGCTTTTGAACTGCTAGGTTGGCAGGCTGAGCTGGGACAGAGCAACAGGAGCTCACCCCATTGCAGGGATTCGAACCGCCCTTCTCTGATCAGCAGCCCTAGGCTCTGTGGTTTAACCCACACAGTGCCACCCGCATCCCACTCCCACCCCCCAGTATAGTAACAGCTTATTCCTTTCAAGCAAGTTTCCAGTCCATCAGAATCTCTTCCTTCTTCTGCTGCAGTCCCAGTTCTGTGTCCCCACAGTCCCCACACTTGGCACTATTAAAAGGTTACTGTCCAGACACTCTCGCTGCGCAGATACTTGTGTGTAGGTAAAACCTCTTTCAATTGTTCAGAATTGTTCCCATTCTTGGTGTTTCTGTTCAAATCCTTTATCTACTGCCTTAAATGTAATACTTATTTCTTTTTTTATTAATATTTTTAATTAGTTTTCCAAATTGTTACAAATCAGTCCAGATTACACAATTAATACAATTCCTTGAAAACAGATCAGGTTTCCCGCTCCTGTTGCAAACCTATGTCCATTATTTCCTCATGTAGCCACTTCATCCTTCTTTGACCTCCGTTTAATAATCCTTCTCTTGAGGTTAGTCCATTCTCGCAGCTGACTTTCACTATTTCCTTACATACAGCACCCCTGTTGTCTTTCGTAAATATAAAATCCATTTCATGTGTGTAGTCCTTCATAAACGCCCTTCTCAGACCAGGTGTGTTGGGAGAGTTCACCGCTTTCTTCTTTTGTCCAGTTCACTGCCACGTTTACAAAGCGACATTCCTTCCCTTCCGCTGTTCCCAGCTTGCGCACAAGGCTCCGTCCATAAATAACTCCCAGATAAGATGTCCATTCCCCGCCATTAAAATTCCACTCTGGGGTTCTTCTTCGGCATGCAGCAAAATAAAGCCTTTTCAAAGCCTTTTCACATTTTATGAAACCTCTTGTCAGATTTAATTAGCAGCCGTTCATCTTCTTGCTCCTAATTTCTCCCTCGCACTCCTGGTCCAGTCCAAAGATAATTTTAAATAAATTCCATTCAACCTCGGTCGAGGGGGGAGGGCATAACAAAACATTGTGAAATTCCTTGTTCAGCATAAATCAAGAGCCCCCTCCCCTTTTCCTCGGTGTCAGGCAGAATAATATAGCTACAACTACACACATCTCTTTATTTTGCAGGAAAGGTAAAGAAGAAAACAAAGACCTTTTGGAAACCATATGAAAGCACAAAGTATCTTGTTCTCGTTCTTCCTTCCCAGTTGTTGTAAGGGTTTTCAAGCTTCATAAGAATCATTCAAATGCCTCCAAAGATCCACACCCAGTCTTAGAATCATAGAGTTGGAAGAGACCACAAGGGCCATCCAGTCCAACCCCCTGCCAAGCAGGAAACACCATCAAAGCATTCCTGACAGATGGCTGTCAAGCCTCTGCTTAAAGACCTCCAAAGAAGGAGACTCCACCACACTCCTTGGCAGCAAATTCCACTGTCGAACAGCTCTCACTGTCAGGAAGTTCTTCCTAATGTTTAGGTGGAATCTTCTTTCTTGTAGTTTGAATCCATTGCCCCGTGTCCGCTTCTCTGGAGCAGCAGAAAACAACCTTTCTCTCTCCTCTATATGACATCCTTTTATATATTTGAACATGGCTATCATATCACCCCTTAACCTTCTCTTCTCCAGGCTAAACATACCCAGCTCCCTAAGCCGTTCCTCATAAGGCATTGTTTCCAGGCCTTTGACCATTTTGGTTGCCCTCCTCTGGACACGTTCCAGCTTGTCAGTATCCTTCTTGAACTGTGGTGCCCAGAACTGGACACAGTATTCCAGGTGAGGTCTGACCAGAGCAGAATACAGTGGTACTATTACTTCCCTTGATCTAGATGCTATACTCCTATTGATGCAGCCCAGAATTGCATTGGCTTTTTTAGCTGCTGCATCACACTGTTGACTCATGTCAAGTTTGTGGTCTACCAAGACTCCTAGATCCTTTTCACATGTACTGCTCTCAAGCCAGGTGTCACCCATCCTGTATTTGTGCCTTTCATTTTTTTTGCCCAAGTGTAGTACTTTACATTTCTCCCTGTTAAAATTCATCTTGTTTGCTTTGGCCCAGTTCTCTAATCTGTTAAGGTCATTTTGAAGTGTGATCCTGTCCTCTGGGGTATTAGCCACCCCTCCCAATTTGGTGTCATCTGCAAACTTGATCAGGATGCCCTCAAGCCCATCATCCAAGTCATTGATAAAGATGTTGAATAAGACTGGGCCCAAGACAGAACCCTGTGGCACCCCACTAGTCACTTCTCTCCAGGATGAAGAGGAGCCATTGATGAGCACCCTTTGGGTTCGGTCAGTCAGCCAGTTACAAATCCACTGAATGGTATCATTGTCTAGCCCACATTTTACCAGCTTCTTTACAAGAATATCATTGGGCACCTTGTCAATGGCCTTGCTGTTCCAGGAAAGCATCATCTGTGTCCTCAGTTTGGCTTGGGGATCTGTAGTAAACTCCCACAATGAGATCACTGTTATTTTTCTCTCCCTTAATTTTGACCCAGATACTCTCAGTTTGGCTTTGAAGTTTTAAATCCTGGATCTCTTCACAGGTATACACATCCCTGACATATAACGCCACTCCTCCTCCTTTCCTGTTTGGTCTATTTCTCTGAAATAGATTGTATCCCTCTATTACTACATTCCAATCATGAGACTCATCCCACCAGGTTTCAGTGATGCCTATTATGTCGTATTTAGTTTGGTGTACCAAGAGCTCAAGTTCATCTTGTTTATTTCCCATGCTCTGTGCATTAGTATACAGACATTGAAGACCATTGATCATTCCCCCTAGTCTCTTATTTAAGGATTTTTTCCTTCCCACCACTAGGTCTGCATGCTGTTTGCTCCATTTGGTCCTTGACATTTGGATGATCATCTTCAGCACTTGATAGACTCCTACCTTCAGGACCACTATCTCCCTCCCCCACATAAGTCAGTTTAAAGCCCTCCTGATGAGGTTTTTGAGATTGTTGGCGAAAACATTCCTCCCAACCTTTGTGAGGTGCAGCCCATCTCTTGCCAGAAGTCCATCTTCAAGAAACTTCAGACCGTGATCTAAGAATCCAAACCGTTCCTGCTGGCACCATTTGCGAAGCCAGGTGTTCACTTCCCCTATTTTTCTCTCTCTCCCTGGGCCACGTCGTTCAACTGGGAGGACAGATGAGATGACAATTTGTGCATTTAATTGCTTCAACTTCCTGCCCAGAGCCTCATAATCACTTTTGATCTTCTGGAGGCTATGGCTTGCAGTGTCATTGGTTCCCACATGGACCAAAAGGAAGGGGTATTTGTCAGTGGGTTTTATGATTCCTTGCAGCCGTTCTGTTACATCTTGGATCTTGGCCCCGGGGAGACAGCACACCTCTCGAGACGTCTTGTCAGGCCCACAGATCACTGCTTCTGTACCCCTCAGTAGGGAATCCCCTATCACCACTACACGCCTCCTCATAGGCTTGGTTGGGATTCTTCCATGTGCTGTCCCTTCCAAGGTCACTTGCACATTCCCGGAGGACTGACTGTGCTGCTCGTCTTCATATTCCTCATCAACTGTGATGAGGGAGAGATCTTCAAATGGAGTCTGTTCTTCATCTTCCATGTTAAGGGAGAGCACTTCAAATCGATTGTGTAGTTCTAAACACTCAGAGCGATCCCTGGGCTTTCTACTTCTATGAGTCACGTTCCTCCATACATCTGGCTCCTGTGTTGGGGAACTGTCCTCCTCAGGGATGTGCCCTGACTCCCCCTTGGTGCAGACAGTGTGCTCTGCTGCATCCATGAAAAGCTCCAGTTCTTTAATTTTCTGAAGCGTAGATATACGGACCTCAAGTTGCTGGACCTTGTCTTCTAGTACATCTTCTCGGCAGCTGATTGATTGCAGCCTGTTATAATATGCTGTTTCAGGAGCGCATCATAATTAACACCAATATTCCAAATTGGTGAGGAACCGATCACAAATCATGCCAGAGACGGAGGTTCATCCATGGCAGGGACACACTCCCAGGTCGCACCCGTTCTGCCATTCAAGTTGGCAGATACGGGCTTAAGCGACACCATGGGATGCAGTGAACTCCCCAGAATCCTCTGAGGAGCATTGCCAGGAATTTCCCCCTGCCTCTATTGCCCCGGAGGGCAGTGAAGATCGACTGCCATAAACCGTGACGTCAGGCCAGAAACCCAAATATAGTACTTATTTCTATTGCATATATCAGGGGTTGGCAAGCTTTACCTCGCCTGGGCCGGTTCACTCCTGCAGAGATCGCTCTGTGGGCCGGATTGAGGCTGCAGAGATGCAATTTTCAGTGCCTGCGCAGATTATTTTTGGTGTCTGTGCATGCGCAGATGCTATTTCTGGCGCTGCAGAAGTGAGTCCCCGCTCTGCGCTGCACCAGTTTAGCCCAGTGCACAGGGACTCACCAAGCAGGCAGCTCATTTCGGGGGTGGCTTGTGGGCTGTTTAAACAACCCCCGTGGGCCGCTTGTGGCCCATATGCTGCAGGTTGCCGACCCCTGGCATATATACTACATTGCATTCCTTTATCATTCGCATTCCTTTGCTTATATTTCCAGTCCTGCCTGCAATTTCATTCCCAGGTGTTTTGTGATAGACTCATAGGACTGCAAGCACCCAGAAGTTGACAAACTCAAGGCAAAGTACTGTGGGTGGGGGTTTTGGAAGCGAAGGGCTGTGGCACAATGGCAGAGCACCTGCTTTGAATGCAGAAGGTCCCAGGTTCAATCCCCGGCTGCGAGAGAGCCTGGTATGCAAGCTGAAGGATCTCTGCCAGTCAGTGTAGGCCATACTGAGCTAGATAGACCAATGATCTGACCCTGTATATAAGGCAACCTTCTACATTCCAGAGTGTATTATTGGGGAGGGTGTTAGCTCAGTGGTAGAACATCTGCTCTGCATGCAGAAGGTCCCAATTTCAATCCCTGGCTGGGAGAGAGCCCAGTATGCAAACTGGAGAGCCTCTGCCGGCCAGTGTAGGCCATACTGAGGTAGATAGAGGGACATGTAAGCAGCGAGGTCAGAGGGAAATGAAACACAACTAAGGACAGAGAAGGGGAATTCAGTCAGAACTAGACAGCTGCATGGTGACTCGTTGCAACAGCAGCAGTAAGGCAATAATGCTGTCAATTGGGCAATGCCAAGTTAATAAAACCACTTAGCGATTTTATCATCATTTACTTATCTCATAAAACTGACACACTGCTTGATGGTAAAGGCGAATAATAATAATAATAACAACGATAATTTCTTATTTACACCCCGCCCAAATGGCTGGGTTTCCCCAGCCACTCTGGGCTGCTTCTGACAAAATATTAAAACATAATAGTCCTTCAGATATTAAAAGCTTCCCTAAACAGGTCTGCCTTGCCAGATGTCTCCTCAAAGTCTGGTAGTTGTTTATTCGTTTGACATCTGGTGGGAGGGTGTTCCACAGGGCAGGCGCCACTACCGAGAATGCCCTCTGCCTGGTTCCCAGCCTTCAAAGCGGTTTGCAAAGAGAATACAACAGTAGGATTATTGGTAAAATCCAGTTAAAAACATAAATAAAATGACCAATAAACAGCAAACAGGTAAACATGCAGTGACATTCTACATGTCTAGGTGGACTTGTCTAAGAAAAATGATTTTGGCAGGCTCCAAAAAGAGGACAGCCCGATATCAAGAGGCAGGGAGTTCCAAAGTTGTAGGTGCTGCCGCACCAAAAGATTGGTTTCTTACAAATGTGGAATGGGTCTTATGCAACAATGCCAGTTCCACAGAACAAAGGAGTTGTGTGGGCATAACTGGGGAAAGGCGATCTCACAGGTAAGCTGGTCCCAGGTTGTACAGGGCTTGAAACACTAATAGAAACAGCTTGAGCTTGGTCCTATAGCAAATGGGCAACCAGTGCAGATCTCTGAGCACAGGTCTAATATGCTGACAAGATCTTACTCCTGTTAGCAGTCATAGAATCATAGAAGGGTAGAGTTGGAAGGCACCCCCAGGGTCATCTAGTCCAACTCCCTGCAATGCAGGAATCTTTTGCCCAATGTGGGGGTCAAATCCATGACCCTGAGATTAAGAGTCTCACGCTCTGCCGACTGAGCTATCCCGTAGCAGCTGCAGCTTCTGGATCCAGTGCAAGGGACTCCCCACACAAAGCGCATTGCAGTAATCCAGCCTTGAAGCAACCAATGCACACCAACTACTGTAGCCAAGCTTTTGTGGTCCATCAACTGGCGCAGCTCTCATACCGACTGCCGATGGTAAAAGGTACTTTTAGCCACAGGGACAGAGCTGGATCCCGAAGCACACCAGGCTGTGCACCTCCTCCTTCAGAGGGAGTGCAACTGTGCTGAGTGTGGGCAATTGTCGGGGGTTGGACTGAGGAGGAATTGTGGGAGCCACTGCCCATTTCACCTGAAACTTCCTAAGGAAAGGGAGGACAGTATTGATTTAGAACAGTGGTTTGCAGCAGGGCATAGTCCAGAGGGGAGAAGCTGGGACATACTGGTTGAGGAGCAGCTAGAAGAGGAAACACCAACAGATAGACAGCTAGCAGATTCAGTGTCCTTGGACAGCATTCCTGACCCCCCTTCGCCTAGGATTAGATGGGCTCTGAGAGTGATAGAACAGAAAACTCCAAGGCAACAAGCTCAGGTTAAGGGGTGATGTAGATTAATGGGGACGGAGGGGGTGAACCTTAACTGGGAGCAATGCCATTTTTAGGGGATATGCATTCCTTCGTCTCTCGCTGTGATTATTAAAGAAACTCTGGCAGGAACGCTCCTTCTGTTTGATCTTCTTAATCACTGCCACCGGGGGAGGGATCGGACTCCCCAAAGCCAGACAGCAACTGAGCTGTTGCACAGAACTACCTACCCAAAGCGCCTCTGTCTTGCCAGGATTCAAGCTCAGCTTGTTTTATCTCACCCATCTTACCACTGTGTCCAGGCCCTCCCCCAAGGATTGCACAGCCTGTCCTGATTAAGATGTTGTGGAGAAAAAGAGTTTGGTGTCACTAGCATACTGATAGCACAATGCCATATTTCTCCAATTAAATTAGGAACATCAGGCTCAACATCATCATCATAAATTTATTATTTATACCCTGCCTATCTGATCAGGTTGCCTCAGCCCCTCTGGGCAGCTTCCAACATATATAGAAACATAATAAACATTAAATAAACAAAACATTCCCTAAACAAACCAAACAAAACATTCCCTTTGAAGGGCTGCCTTCAGATGTCTTCTAAAGGTTGTGTAGTTACTTATAGTTCCGTATAGTTAAAGCTATGGTTTTCCCAGTAGTAATGTATGGAAGTGAGAGCTGGACCATAAAGAAGACTGATCGCCAAAGAATTGATGCTTTTGAATTATGGTGCTGGAGGAGACTCTTGAGAGTCCCATGGACTGCAAGAAGATCAAACCTATCCATTCTCAAGGAAATCAGCCCTGAGTGCTCACTGGAAGGACAGATCCTGAAGCTGAGGCTCCAGTACTTTGGCCACCTCATGAGAAGAGAAGACTCCCTGGAAAAGACCCTGATGTTGGGAAAGATGGAGGGCACAAGGAGAAGGGGACGACAGAGGATGAGATGGTTGGACAGTGTTCTCGAAGCGACTGGCATGAGTTTGGCCAAACTGTGGGAGGCAGTGGAGGATAGGGGTGCCTGGCGTCCTCTGGTCCATGGGGACACGAAGAGTCGGACTGAATGACTGAACAACAACAAAGTTACTTATCTCCTAGGCTCGGGGGGGGGGGCAGGGGCGGTTGCTTAACTGACCATACCCTCCAGAATTTCTCTATGAAATTAGGGACGTCCTTAGGAACAGCAAGAAATTCTGGGATCAATTTAGAAACTGGGATGGCTTCTGTAGGGCTGCCCCTAGAAAACAGGGGTACTTGGAAGGTCTGTAATGCCACCCAACTTTTCTAGAAAAGAGGTGGCGGAACTCACCATGAACACCTCTCTTGCTCTCTTATAATGGCAATGGCGCCCACTTGAGAGGTGCCAGGGCTGAGTTCCATTGAGTTCAAGCTGAAAAAAGCCCTGCAAACTCCTAATGACCATTCCCAGCTGGAGTCACTCAGGGCTCTGGCCTCCTGGGCTAGGTGGGGAAAGGCTTGCAAGGCAGGGAGCAAGGTCTTCCAGCACTCACAGCCCAAATGGAGCAAGCAGGAGTAACTGGTCCATAGTTATTTCAATCCCAAGGGTCCAGAGCTAGCTTCTCTAGATGCAAAGGTAAAGGTAAAAGGTAAAGGACCCCTGGAAGGTTAAGTCCAGTCAAAGGTGACTCTGGGGTTGACGCGCTCATCTCACTTTCAGGCCGAGGGAGCCGGCCTTCCACACACAGCTTTCTGGGTCATGTGGCCAGCAGGACTAAACTGCAATGGGATACCGTGATGGAAACCAGAGTGCATAGAAACGCCGTTTACCTTCCTGCGCAGTGGCATCTAGTTATCTACTTGCACTGGTGTGCTTTCGAACTGCTAGGTTGGCAGGAGCTGGGACAGAGCAACGGGAGCTCACCCCGTCATGGGGATTTGAACCGCCAACCTTCTGATTGGCCAGCCCAAGAAGCTCAGTGGTTTAGACCACAGCACAACCCGACTAACCCTCCAAATAACAAAGCGTTAACCACACTCTGAACCTAACCAGCCAGGGCCCCCTCTGCTAAATAAGCCAGGTAAAGAGCACATATGGCTTACTACCATCAAGTGGTATATGCACATTTTGTTAAATATATCAAATCAAATAAAACGAAAAGCTGCAATGGGAAAGGAGACCATTGTCCCTGTTCAGACACCCCCGTACAGAACTGAACTTCCTGCTGCATTGCAATTTGAGTGCCCTTCACACATGTTGTCAATTGGTCACCAATTGAGATGGTGTCATGGACCGGCTGGATGCAGAGAAGTAGCGGGGGGCACCCGCTGGAGAACCCCCAAGGGAAGAAGTCTCAGAGCCTGGGGATGAGTGGTGGGAAGACCATGGGTGGTCAGAGGGAGAAGACTGGGAGGAGGTGTCAGAAGATGAAGAGGTGACAGGGTTTAGTGCAGGGGTCAGCAAACATACCGTGCCTCGGGCCGGTGTATCTAGCGCCAATCGTGAAGCGGGCCAGAGGGCGGGGGAGCGCGCGCCCATACGCGTGTGCACACGTTATTTCCGACGCACTTCCTGGTCGGAGGAGCACTGGAAGTAGCTTGTGTGCATGTGCACAGGCCTCCTCTGACCCGGATGTGCACCAGAATAATGCTTGTGCAAGCTATTTCCGGTGCTCCTCTGACTCAGAAGTGGGCAGCCGCGCCGCGCCGGTAAAAGCAGGCAGCAGCAATGGGCAGTGGGGGTCAGTACGGGCCGGATAAATGAGTCCCCTGGGCTGTATCCGGCCCGCGGGCCTTAGTTTGGAGACGTCTGGTTTAGTGTGTGGGAAAAGGCTGTGGCAGAAAGCAGTTCAGAATCAGAGGCAGAGGTGGAAGTTGGAGAGGAGGGGGGCCAAGAGGCAGCAATGAGTCAGGATGGTGAAGAAGCCAAGTCGTCTCCCCCTCCGGCTGTGACCTGCTCCCTTCCCTCCGGTCTCCCAGGACCAGAAGAGGTATGCAGAGGGTGGAGCAGAGACAGGCTTGGTGATGGAGTCTCAGATTGCTTGGGAAGGACCTGGGCAGGAGGCGAATTAGGCAGCTATGGGAAGGCAGAGACCGCCACAACTGACTGATAGCCTTGTTCCTTTTAATAGAGAGTTCAATTCACTTAACACCATGTGATTTAGGGCTACCAATACCTACTAACCACGATGGCTATGCGTTGCCTCCAACGTCGGTGGAAGCAATGATTCTGAATGCCAGCTGCTGGAAACCACGGGAGGGGAGAGGGTTCTTGTGCCTGGTTCCTGCTTGTGGGTTCCCATTGGGGCATCTGGGTTGGCCACTGTGAGAACAGGACGCTGGACTCAAATAATTTTTATTATGTTTTCCAATTAAACAAATTAACTCAAACAAAAAAACATACAAATGCATACATACAAATATACCCCTTCTCTGCCAAGCTACGACTTCCCTCCCTCCCTCCCGCCAGCAGGCTTTCTAGTCCAATCTGATTGCACAGTTCCTTACTTAAATCCATTACGCTATGTCGTATGGTTATTCCAATCTGCTAGTGTCTTCAAACTTCCACGATTCAATCTTTTATAATCAACAAATTTAGTCCAATCCCTTTGGAATTTTGTGTCGTCCTGGTTTTGTACCCTGCCAGTCAGTTTTGCAAGTTCCGCATATTCCACCATCTTTGACTGCCACTCCTCAAGCGTCGGTAATTCCTGTAATTTCCAAAGAACAGGACGCTGGACTCGATGGGCCATTGGCCTGATCCAGCAGCCTCTTCTTACACACATGTCTAAATTAGTAAACATTAGCATTGTGGCTGGCACAGCATGCTCCATTATGAGAACACCCAACATTCGGGGGTATGAAAACACAGAGAGGAGCGACACCCATCCACCCACGATTAATAACTCTGGCCAGCTTGCAAGCCTTGAAAAAGCCAGCTATTGCTTGTCAAATCCAGTAATCTGGATTGTGTAAATGGGGCCACAGAACAACTTGCTTGGCATATCAATGGAGGATTTGCATATCAGTTAAAGGAACCTCAATAACAGGAAGGACAGGAAAATACCAGACGCTGGCTTGGAACAAATAACAATGAAAAGAAGTTTGCCTTTATGATCAACTCGCAACGTCCCTGAAGTCTTAGTGGTGTTGTGAAACATAGTACAATTGCTTGAGTTTCAGGTTCATGGCGAGTAGAAGGCTGGCGAACCTTTTTTCAGCCCCAGGGCCACATTCCTTCCTTAGTGAGCTTTCGGGGGGCCATGCACCAGTGGGTGGAATCAGTGCAAGCAGGAACTAGAGAAGGGCTGTTGTTTGGCACATGCAGAAGGTCTCAGGTTCGATCCCTGGCATCCCCATGTAGGGCTGGGAGAGAGAGATACCTTGCTTGAAAATTCTGGAGAGCTGCTGCCAGTCAGTGTCCACAATACTGAGCTAGATGGACTAAAGACTTGACTCTTGTGTCAGGAAATGGTGTTGGTGATGATGATGGCAACTGTAGCCCAACCATATCTGGTCCCCCAAGGTCAAAGAATAAGGCAGATTGTTACGTTTGCAGAGGAGCATTTGCCAAACAAAGTTTCATCTCATTCTCTCCATCCTCATTTACAGAACAGAGACTATCCAGACGTCACAAATAAGCTCTTTGAAGAGGTGGATGTTAACAGTGATGGACAACTGCCATCTGACCACTTTGTTGGAGTGCTAGCTCTCCTGACAAATGATACCTTTTGCCATTGTGGTGTAGTGGTTAAGAGTGGTAGACTTGTAATCTGGTGAACCAGGTTTGCGTCCCCGCTCCTCCACATGCAGCTGCTGGGTGACCTTGGGCTAGTCACACTTCTTTGAAGTCTCTCAGCCCCACTCACCTCACAGAGTGTTTGTTGTGGGGGAGGAAGGGAAAGGAGAATGTTAGCCGCTTTGAGACTCCTTCGGGTAGTGATAAAGCGGGATATCAAATCCAAACTCCTCCTCCTCCTCCTCCTCCTCCTCTTCTTCCTCTTCTTCTTCTTCTTCTTCTTCTTCTTCTTCTTCTTCTTCTTCTTCTTCTTCTTCTGAATGGTGAGGACCGATGTGCCCCAGCTGAGAACCTGAGCTCCCCACGTCACTCCTGAAAGGAAACTATCACAGAATAAATTGGTCTTTGTGTTGCTGATTGCAAGAGCTACCAAATAAAGGATTTGCATGAGATATATGACCCTAAAACATCTGTTTATAGAATTGTAGTGTTGGAAGGGACCCCAAGAGTCATGTAGTCCAGCCCTTTGCAATGTAGAAATCACAGCTAAAGAAACCTTGGCAGATGGTCGTCCAACTTCTGTTGAAAAACCACCCATGATTGGGGAATCCCACCACTTTTCATTGGAACGTACCTTTTAAAAAACAAAAATTTGTTACCATAACATACTTGGATTCATTACAGGAAAAAATACACATAATGGAATGGCTGGTCATAACAGGAAAAAGCAGCTATACCGCAACATACATTAGTCTATAAGATGTAAAATCTTTTTTTTTTTAAAACAGAAGGAAATACTTAATTTTGTAATAATCACAATGGAAACATATGGGCAATATGAGGAAGACGGTGATGGAATTGACTGCGAATCCATGCTAAGGAAAGAGAGGGGGTTTCTCTGGCCACCATCAACGCCTTAAACCCCTTGCCCCTAAAGTGAAGAAGTTGAAGAATGACAATGGGAGAGTGTGGTAGATCACCACCAGTTTTTGATACTGGATAGTAGATCACAGCCTTCTTGAAGTAGGAATTAGGTCCAGTCGTGTCCGACTCTGGGGCTGCAGCGCTCATCTCGCTTTATTGGCTGAGGGAGCCAATGTGGTGGGGCTGGGAAGGACACAGTCCTTGGCTCCTCCCCATCCGTAGCCACCTTTGTCTCCTCCTCCTCCTCCTTTTGGGGCAGGGCGGGGACTCAGAGCCTCGCTGGAAGCCAGAGAAAGCCAGAGAAAGCCTCTCTCAGCATGGCGCCAACAGTGACAGATGCCACTGGGCAGGCCCCTTGACAACCCTACGTCAATCCCCGGCGTGTAGTGCCTCAGTGCCTCGCCTGGCCCCGAACTCATGCAGAGCCCACAGCAAGAGAGCCCACAGTGCTTGGACGGGCTCTGCTCCGCTTGTCGGCTCTTTGCCAGACTCCAACGCTAGGTGCCCCTGGGAGCCCAGTGCTCTGGCGCCGTGTACCACTAAAGACAATGGTTAAGACGGCCCTGTTCAGACGGAAGCGAGTGTTTAACGAGAGTACCCCAAACATTTTTCTTAAAGAAAGTAAGCACTGTTTGGGAAATATTAGCCCTGGGGCCTTGTTATTAAGCCCCCACTTGATAGTCATCCTGCTCAAACCACTCTTAAGAATAGGTTGGCCCAGTTCAAGTCCAAGAAGGCTAAAATGGCTGTTTAGCAGTGGCAGCGAATTTAAAGAAGAAGGTTAACTTTCTCCGTCCGTCTGGCTTCCTGCCCTCCCTCAACTGTTGCAGTGCAGGCTAGAAGGCATGGACATAAGAAACACAACTGCAATCATGGCAACTTTGGCTCTTAGTCATTTCACAAGAGTGGAATGTGAAAAAATGAAAAGCTGTTTTCAGACGCATATGGAATTTGGTCAGGATTATTGACTTTCTAGCAGGAAACAGGTTGTATGGTAATTCCTGGGTGGAACACAGTCACTCCCTCATAAGCAGCTGACTCTTGTGTCATCACCATCTCTGAAATCCAGACTTGGGGAGGTATATATAAACAGCACCAGGAGAGCCCTACATCACATCCACGGCTAGGAATCATCTGGCAAGCTTGGTGAGTCTCTTTCTTATAACCCCTTTCTTTAGAGAAGTGTTGCGCCAAAACCTGTCCTCCAGTGCTGCCCTTGGAAATGTTTCAGAAAACTTCCACAGCTCCAAAATGCAGTGGCTGGAGTCTGGGGTGGAGGAAGGGGGGTGCGGTGCGGGTGGACCGCCATGAGTGTCTTCGCTGAGGGGGGTGACATTTGGCAGTTGTGGGTGGGCAGTGCGCCAAATGTCCGCTATCAGCGGCTTGCTCTGTCCCCAGCAGCAGGGCGCGCACACTGCTCCATGCAACAGAGTGGCTATCCTGCGCCTGGGAGGGCACCCTCTGTGTCCCTGTCAGAAAATGGCCTACTCACAAGTAGAACCCTGGCAGAGACACATGCCTGACTGGCATGTTCCTGTTGTGAGACTTCCCGGGGAGGGCAAGTTGTTAGACTGACCCCCAGGCAGGAACGAAGCCTCTGTGCCTTCCTGGCTACTCGAGTCCAGGGGCACATCAGTAATATGTGATTGTTCCCAGCTTGCCAAGAACAACACACACTAGCCAGTAAGGCTAAAACTACTTTATTGCAGTTAAATGCAGAATATATCTCTGCGTAGCCAGCTCATAAATTCAGAGCTGTCTATACTTGCGTCTAGCATCTCTGAGCCGGAACAGAAAGTAAGATACATCAGTACATTACAATATCATCACATGTGTGGAGGCCTTGTATGGCCAGTGGATTTCCCACAGGGTGAATACATGACTCATAGTCAGGTGACCTCGCTGCTGAGGCGTTCGCAGCTTGGCTTGTACTAATATCACAACATCCTCCCCCGATATTAGACAATGAAAGAGCGGCGAAAACTAAGGCATCATTAAGAGAAGTAAACAAACAGTTATCATATACACAGTATGAATCTGTTGTCTTTGTTCCATCCTTGGAACTCTCTGAGACTGGTTCTACCAGTTGGAGCCTTTGATAACCAACTCTCCAGGGGACCAGAGCACTTGCTCTGTGTGTGTTGGCAGGAACAGTGTTGAACTTTGCAACCTGTTGTGTGGCTTTTTCACATCTGTGAAGTGAGCCTGAGTGTCTCTGTTTTGAGTGCAAACTACAGCTACATTTGCAACGGCTGAGATTGCAAACTCTTTGGAGTACCTTTTGGGCGCCTGACCCTTTGTCACTCTCTCAGATCTACGCATAAGATGTAGATCCTCTTTGCTGAGTTTCTCCTGAACAGGACTTTTTGGAGAAACTTTACCAATCGTAAACAGTGGCTCTAAAGATCCTAGCACATCATCTTCTTCTGATGATTGCCTGGACATAGCATGAGCTCCTCTCTCAATGACAGTGTCACCTGTGTCGGAACTAGCCGTGGTTGAGCTTGCACTGCTACTGCTGGTGTCAGTATCCTCATATGTATTGACATCAATGGGAAAGCTTTGGAGAATCTGTGTCTCCGGCTTTACAGTAGGTTCTACCTCCTGAGTAAGAATTACTGTGTTAGAGGAAGGCAATAGAACTCTGTATTGACCTTTCTCATAGCCCATAAAGATGCCTTGGATGGTTGTACCTTCAAGTGATTCCACCCACATCTGAGAACCAAAAACCTTAAGATGCTTAACAGAAGGCTTTCTGTGAAACAGTATCTCATAAGGTGAGCATTCCATTCCTTTTGGAATACTCCTGACCCAAGCATATGTGAAGGCAGATAGGCTTTCAGCCCAATTCTGTTCAGACAGCTTTGCACTTAGCAATTGCGCCTGCATACCCTCACGTAATTCTGTGTTAATTTTAACACACAAATCATTGTTCCATGATGATTGGCTTACAGCAACTTTGTGCCGAATGCAATGTTGACTTAGGAAGTCCTGGAACTCCTGTGAATCAAACACTGGTAATTGATTAGTATACAAACATTCAATTTTGCCATCATGCATGAAATCTATCTTAGCACAAAATTCAGTGAACCTGGCCAAGACTTGCTGCGGACTTTTCATAGTATAAATCCAAGTGAATTTAGAAAAATGGTCAGACAGCAATAAATAACATTTAGCTCCGCCTCTAGATTGTGGCAAAAGCCCTATTACATCAGCAGAGACCTGCTGGAAACATCTTGTGACCTTTTCTCTGCGTGGCTGTTTGGTAGTCTCCTTGGACTTAGCAGCACCTGCAAAAGAATAAGAATCAACAACATCAAAACAACAGTCAGTAGAATCAAAAGACAGTAAGAATAGTCCATCTTTGTTCTTCTGAGCTGTAAGGATATCTTCTCCATCCTTAGAAATTGTGCACAGTCCTTTGCGTAGTCTGAGCTCGCAGTCCTTCTCGGTAAGCTGCGGTACACTTAGCAGATTGTAGGCAATTTCTGGCACATATAAGGCGTTGCTTATAGACAGCTGGAGACTCTGAAGAAAAACAGTTCCAACTCCGGTCAATTTCAGGTGTGTTCCACTCACCTGCGACACGGTGGAGTCCAGCTTCTTAAAAGTCTTAAACAAACGCTTGTTTGATGTCATGTGGTGACTGGCTGCAGAGTCTATAACAAAAGCCAAAGCTGTGTCCTGCTCCTGCATGCCTTGTGTAAGCAATGCAACTGTGCGCCCTTTGGAGACGTTGGCTTGCGTCTTGCCTGTAGATCCACCGGCGTGTTGGCTCTGGTGAGATCCTTTCTTGGGCTTTCGGCAGGTCTGAAAACTGTGCCCTCTCAGACCACAGTTTGTGCAGTGTATGACTTTAATAGCATGCACATGCTCTGTTGAACCACTAGATTGGGTTGAGGACGCTGCTGCTTCACTCCCCCTTCCATTAGCCTCATTTTGAGCAGCAGAACGATCTTGCTCTTGCAAAACATTCCAAAAATCATTAGCGTGATCCAAATCTCTTATGTGAATTAACTGAGATGAATCAAGATGCAAAACAATTGTTGCTTTAGCCTGTTGATTCCTGTTGAGCCATCGAGGGGCAGGGAACAATGGAGGAGCATTAGTCACCACATCAAGCAAATTTTGCCTTGTTAGTACTGCCTCTATTTTAATTCGCCATGTCTGATAATTATCGTCATTAAGCAAAGGGCATAATGAGCTGCTGCTGCTTTGCTTGTGATCCTTTGCCATTATGGAAAAAAAAAACAGGCTTTTTACTCTCTGGCTTCAGAAAGCAATTAAGAGGTTTATTGCCTCATAAATCAGTCCGGTACTCACAGCTCTCTGATAACGCGTCTTCTTCTCACAGCGGGAAACGGCCATACTTAAGCACGAAACTCCCCCAGAACGAAGAACACTGTTTAGAGCTGCTTTCTTGCCGGCAAACATTAGGCAGAAGCCATCAATCAGAGTCCGATGTCCGGAAACCAACCATCCTCTGCTACCAATGTTGTGAGACTTCCCGGGGCGGGGGGGCAAGTTGTTAGACTGACCCCCAGGCAGGAACGAAGCCTCTGTGCCTTCCTGGCTACTCGAGTCCAGGGGCACATCAGTAATATGTGATTGTTCCCAGCTTGCCAAGAACAACACACACTAGCCAGTAAGGCTAAAACTACTTTATTGCAGTTAAATGCAGAATATATCTCTGCGTAGCCAGCTCATAAATTCAGAGCTGTCTATACTTGCGTCTAGCATCTCTGAGCCGGAACAGAAAGTAAGATACATCAGTACATTACAATAACATCACATGTGTGGGGGCCTGGTATGGCTAGTGGATTTCCCACAGGGTGAATACATGACTCATAGTCAGGTGACCTCGCTGCTGAGGCGTTCGCAGCTCGCCTTGTACTAATATCACAACAGTTCCCTCCCTCCTGGGCAATCGTTCAGGAGCTCCATAAGCATTCCTCAGCCCGAACATCACTGCAACTGATGCCAGAAGACATCAGCATGCTCACGGATCTGCAGAGGTTTGCGCAGCTTTCATGACAGACCACAGCAACTCAGCATGTAGGCTAATCTACTTTAATTACATATAAAACACACACGGAGCACTTCAACATGACTCCCCCCCTCTCTAGCATCAGAAAGCAAAGAAAAAGAACAAAGGACAATAGTCCCACTATCCTGTCTTCCATCACTTCCCGCTTTCCAGTCTGTGGAATGAAAACACGGTCATGTGATAGACAACAATCCCATGACTGCACATGGGGAATGAATCTCCAACAGTCACGCCCCCTCTGGAGCACGCCCGCCCTAGGCAGCCCGGGCATATACTGTGCCGCTGGCCGGAGTTGCCTTTAGATGTCGCATAAGGTCTGTTCTAAAAGTGTTGCATGGTCTGGGCCTGCCCATTTGTGTTTAAAATCCCAAATGACTTAGGCGCCAAATATCTGAAAGGCCCTCTTCCTCCTTAAAGACCACCCCCCCCCCAGTGATAAAATGAGCAAAGGTGACCCTTTTGGTAGCTCCACCTCCCTCAGAGGTTTGGGGTGGTGGTACCCCAGGAGAGGGCCTTCTCTGTGGCAGCCCCTAAAGTTGTGCAATTCCCTCCTCACAGAGGTGCATCTGGCTTTTCACTTCCCGGTAAGCCCACAAGCTATCTAAGTTGCGGCAATATTTTTTTAAGTGGCCGAAAGGGGACTTTGGCAAACCCAACCACCATTGAACCAAATGTGTTTTGACTATGCGCAATTTTGGCTTTAGGCGCAATCCCCAGAACGTAACCCCTGTGTAAATTGCAGGCTTACTGTACAACTTTACAGCTTTCTTCACAAGGCCTTTGACACCCAAGGTGTGTGTTTTCTGGTTCCACCCTGTTCCTGTGCCTGTAATCTGATTTAACTGTTTTTTACTTTTAAATGGTTGTAACTTGGTGGTAAAGGGCAGGCTCTAAATGTGGTGGCGATTATGATGATAACAGTAGTAATAGTTTCTCAAAAGTTTCCTTGCTCCATAAAAGAGGCTTCTGCTTTTTGGCCTCATTTGCTGATGATTTTATGATGTCTTTATAATTTTGGAGAGTTTGTTGCTGATTTTACCTAACCTAGCGTTCTTTGAGAGGGACCAAGGGTCTGGACATGTTCCTCTAGGGCCCTGCAGCCTCCACAGCTGTTTGTGCAACAACATCTGGGTGTGGACAGCCCTGCAACGTATTCCTGTGGAACATGACTGAATCACAGGAACAAGGAGAAGCTTTCAGCCTTAACAATTGACAATTGCCATGGTTCTTTCTTTGCAAGGGGCGATAGGCAGGAAGCCATGACTGTTCTAAGTGCTATCATAGTATTTTCAATGTATAGTCTTTTGTGTGTCAGACCACTTAACCTTACCCCAAATAAATTAGACAGGACTCAATTTTTTATTTTATTTTTTGCAGAATTTAGGCCACAACTTTATGGATTACAGCACGTGATTGGTTGCATAGGCTCTGGTTCTACTAGCTCCCTGCTCCGCAGGTAGGGCTGACCCAGGGTTCCACCATAGATCAGCCAAGGGTGAATACCTGGATAAGCGGAAAGCCAGGGACATGCTCTCTCTGCCACCCAAATGTCCCCCTGGACTCTGGCATGGGCACAACCCACTCTCAGGGGTTGACCAAACCATTGAGTCCCTGGATTCCTTTAACGGAATACCCTTCACATAGGGATGGTGAGAGCGTTCTCCCATCCCTATCACCTGAACCAGAGCCTATCCACAACCTTACAAGTTGTGACGATTTGCTACGTGGCAGGCGAAACCCAAATGGCAACAGCCAATCAGCCAAGTGGGGAAAATTCCTGCCGTGCCCCTGTCCCAATGACACACGACGGCATAGCAAGGTCAAGCTCACAAGCCCTAAAAGTAGGGAGAGGTGGGCGGGTGTTCCGATGTATGTGCCGAAAAGAGGAAACTCAGGGTCACGTGCATGGATCTTTATAGGTCCCTCGATCCATTTAGCTTGCATCCCATTGGCCGGATTGAACCCTGCATCAAGGGACCTAGCGACTAGGTGTTGTGGCTGTCAATCAAACCCACCCACAACACAGGGCTTGGTTGCCAGGTCTCACCTCAATATGTGCCTTCTTTAAGGGATGACCCGATTTTGGAGAATTGATAAACTGAACGGACATATTCACACATCCTTAGCTGCTTCTGGTGGCTGAACTGGAATTTCCTGCTAGTTTGTGGCTTCCTAAATTCTTCATAGCTTTGGTGGCCGAAGAGGCCCATGATTATGAACACCTTTAATGGGTATGCCTTCCTCTTCCAGGTCGATAGAGATTGCAGAGGATGGCAACCCACCCTCCAAGCACCCACTCCCAGCCTCAAGTTACCGACCCCAACTCTAACAACATAGCGGATAGTGTGCCTGTGGGAGTGGTGCTCCAGATCATTGTGAACACCTACTATCAACTTCCTCCTTGGGAAGGCATGAATGACTTATTGAGCCCCAAGGACATGACGGAGCTTCTCAAGAGCCAAGCTCCCACTTTCCTGGCAGCCTGTGTGAGTGAAGCCAAAGGAAATGGTGGTGGTGGTGCAAATATGTTTGCCAGAAACCGGGAGCCAGGTAGCTTTCTTGTAATGTTGGTCCCATCCGGATGACCTGTTTGCCGAGAGTTCATCCTGATTTGCTTGCGCAAAGGTTATGCAGGGGTTAGATGATACCTGGTCTTTACTGAGTTCCCCAGGAAAAGGGGTGGACTGTTAAGTCAAAGAGGGTCCCCTAACAACACTCGGCACCTTTAACCAAACTGTGGCCCCCAAGGAACTATTGGGGGCCCACTTCAAATCCCTGATTCTTCCTTTGTATCCTGCCCTGCCACACCAATGCCCCACATTATGTATGATGTCAGTTGGAGGGCTGCTGGGCATGGCTTCCCCCCAAAGGCCACGTGGGGCCAAATGGGGAGGCCTGGCCGGTGAGCTTTTAGTATGCACCTAGATCCCTCCAGCAAAATACTGACAGGACTAATCAGGGCTAATCTGTCATCAATGGAAAATTGCCTTCAGAGCTATATCATGTTGTTGTTGTTGTTGTTGTTGTTGTTGTTGTTGTTGTTGTTGTTGTTGTTTTTTTAAAAAAAAGTGGTGATGGATGATGGCAATTGTAGTCCAACCATATCTAGTCCCCTAAGGTCAAAGAATGAGGCAGATCATGATGTTCTCAGAGGAGCATTTGCCAACCAAAGTTTCATCTAGTTCTCCCGATCTTCCCTTACAGAACAGAAGCCGTCCAGGCTACATGTAAGAGCTCTTGAAAAAGGCGGATGTTGACAAGACCGGACATCGCCTGAGTCACGGTGAGGACCGATGTGGCCCACACAACGATTGAGCTCCCCCCATAAATTGGTATTGCCTGTTGTAAAAGCTGCCAAATAAAGGATCTGCATGAGACATGTGATCCTCAGAATTGCAGCATTGGCAAGGGACCCCCAGGGTCACCTAGTCCTGGCTCCTTGCAATGTGGGAATCACAGCTAAAGAATCCCTGGCAGATGGCCGCCCAACCTCTGTTGAAAAAAACCTCCCATGAACTTTTCAATGGAACATTCCTTTTAAGACGCCTAAATCCATTACCGTATCATACATGAATTCATACAAAAAAACACAGAGAATAGAGTAGCTGATCATAAGAGGAAAAACCAGTGTACCATTACATACATCGGCCTATAAAAAGTAACATTTTTAAAAAAAATTTACATAAGGAAATGCTTAATTCTGTAATAATCAAAATGCAAACCAATTTTCCTCATTTCCCCAAATTTCCAGGGGTTCCAGGAGCTTACCCAGGGTTCAGTTTCCTTGGAATGAGGGACAGCAGAGACTGTGGTGTCTTTAAGATATATGGTTTATTCACACATACAGTATATGCAGCCTGTGTCTATGATGGAAGGGTCACAGCATTAACAGCCCAAGAGGGTCTTGCTTCTGGCATAGCCACAGCCTTGGATTCAAGCCGAAATCAGGCATGGCTCTGACTCTGGCTTCCCAGCCTGCTACCTGTTTTGTCTTTCTCACCACCAGTTAGTTGAGGAAGCCCCCCCCCCGTCATTTGCTCTCTGTTGCCCAGCCACTTCTTTTGTTATGTTAATGACACATACTTACCACACCAGGAAGCTAGCCGGGCTATTCCAGGAATTGCATCCCTGCTGGATGCAAAGTTTAGAAGTGGCCACAGGCATAACAACTGACTCCCCCCTCCCCAAAAATAACTCACAACACTACCTCCCTCCAAGAAAAAGATATCTTTCCCCAGATAAATGAGCAGGCAGCAGAATGCAGCTTCCCTGTAGAACAATAACAGGCAAGTTAACAAAGGCATTAGAACACACCCAATCAAAAAGAGTAACACTTTTCACCCAACCCCAGTATAGGTAAAGGTAAAGGGACCCCTGACCATTAGGTACAGTTGCGGATGACTGTGGAGTTGTGGCGCTCATCTCGCTTTAATGGCCGAGGGAGCCGGAGTACAGCTTCCGGATCACGTGGCCAGCATGATTAAGCCACTTCTGGTGAACCAGAGGAGCACTTGGAAACGCCGTTTTCCTTCCCGCTGGAGTGGTACCTACTTATCTACTTGCACTTTGTGCTTTCGAACTGCTAGGTTGGCAGGAGCAGGGACCGAGCAACGGGAGCTCACCCTGTTGTGGAGATTTGAACCGCCCACCTTCTGATCAGCAAGCCCTAGGCTCTGTGGTTTAACCCACAGTGCCACCCACGTCCCAACCCCAGTATAGTAACAGCTTAATCCTTTCAAACAAGTTTCCAGTCCATCAGAATCTCTCCTTTCTTCTGCTGCAGTCCCAGTTCTGCATCCCCACAGTCCCCACACTTGCCACTATTAAAAGGTTACCGTCCACACACTCTCGCTGCGCAGATACTTGTGTGTAGGTAAAACCTCTTTCAAGTGTTCAGCACAGTAATCTTTCCGGAAGCAGTGGACAACAACAGAAGTTGTTTTAAAGATGACTCTCCAAACTCTGTGAAGTCTTGGCCAAGAGGTTTTACAATCAGTCAAGAGATTGCTACAAGCATTATGGTATCAAATGTATTTTTCAGCTGTTAATATAAACAGCAATTAACAGCACACTTTCAAACAAAGTCTCTCTTATCTCCTGCACTCAGTAAATTACAGGAACAGTCCTTCAGCAGGTTTTACAGGCAGCACATTTTGGTCAGACGTCTGCCATCAGTCGGGTGGCTTTCTTTTTATTGGCACTTCCAGCTGATGCTAATTAAGCTCAGAGTGCCACTCTCATACATAAAGGAATGTTCTGGAACCTTCTAGAAACTTCTACTTGTTTCTGGCGGAATGATTCTCTAACAGGCACACCCAAGATGATGAGATTCTGACATGTTTAAGTCAGGATGAAAGCCTCCGTAGCTCATTCTTTGCCTTGTTCCGATGTAGCGCAGAGGCATTCCGAGACACACAGTTATCAGAACCATTCCCAAATACCATTAAACAGTTCCTATCACCGCTGACATGCATAAAGCACCCATCAACAGCTGCTCAAAAAGCAAGACAAAATTCCAAGAAGGATTCATGCAGTAAATCGGTACAGAGTCCCCAAAGGAAGGCAGCCACCACCCAATGTGGCTGCCTTCATGCCTCCTTAGTCCCGGGGGTTTTGCAAAGTTCTCAGTCCAAGTTGGCTGGGCGAGGAGGAGTGGTGGGAGGCACCAGCAGGGGAACCCCCAAGGGAATCCCCAGAGGTAATGGGATGCCAAGGAGAGATCAGAGGGAGAAGACTGGGAGGAGGTGCCAGATACTTAAAGGGGCAACAGGGTTTAGTGAGCAGGAAGAGCCTGTGATAGGGAGCAGTTCAGACTCCAAGGCTGAAGAAGAGAAGGGGGGTGGGTGGGTCAAGGGGCTGCTGAAAAACCCAGGAAGTCTCCATCTCCTGCTGTGACAAGTTCCTTTTCCCCCTTGGTCTCCAAGAACGTGCAGGATAATGAGGAAGGCAGAGCAGGGACCAGAGGTGTGTAGACACATTTTGAGGCTGCTTGGGAAACATCTGGGAGAGACAGAGCCTTAGGGAGGTGTGGAAGGCAGGGACCTCCAGTCCTGGCAACTGCTCCATAGGAGCAAGAACTACTGAGAAATGTTGCTGTGGCCACGAGGCCGAGTTGTACGTTTGCTTCCTTGGATAAAGAGTTAATTTCACTGACAACGGAGATCTTCCTCCTTTATTGCTGACCTGCATCTCTGACTCCAGCCCTGACCAACAGAGCAACAGAAGCACAGGCAGGACGTGTACTGCGGGTCAGGAAATCAGGGCCAACAGGGTGCTCGTTTGGTTAATGACCAGCAAGAAGGAAACTGGGTGTTTTTGGGCAAGATTGTCACCATGCCGTGACAACAATCTGAGCCACTAGGTGGTGCAAGAGGTACATGCATTGAGCTCGGCTAGGACGTTTGATTAAACAGCTGGCTGGGATATGAGAGGGGGTGGTTCCCTGCCTGTTTGGAGGAGGCAGTGGTAAAACCATTCCTTAAGAAAGTTCCCCTGGGTTTGGAAATGTTGTAAGAAAAAATCTGGCCTTATTCCCTTATGGGGTACACAAGAGCCCTTGTAAAGTCTTTTGCAGGTCCTCCATCAGTAGGAGTAAAAAAAAGAGGACAACCAGAGAAAAATTAGAAGCAAAGCAGCTAGTAAGATTGATCTTTATTGTTCCGTTGCAACAGGGTCCTTTCCTCACACACAGGTGAGCAGGGAAGAAGAACCCCAAACCCAGGGCTTCCTGTCCTTAAAAACACATTTCAAAAAATCCCCCTCGGAGTCCAGCCCCCACCCCCCAGAAGCATCATCCATACATCACAGAAGAGCTGCAGCCCAATGCCCACCCCCCAGATACATCACACCTACATCATACAAGAAGGTGTTATCTGATTGCCTTCTCAGTAGCCTGGCCATTCCTTTGAGATGGTAATCTTCTTTAATTCCTGGGACAATTAAATCCCTCACCCCTCCTTCCTTGCAGAGACCCATTTGGTAAACATTTGGTCAGTTTTGAGAGTCAAAATGGTGTGAGGCCTGTCTGCCTCAGACATGTGGCCTTGTTTGCTTGGAACACTTATGAACATTTATTATATATATAAAAGACCGTAATTTCTTACAACAGAAAACCCAACTACCTACGGGCCAGTTGCTCATATCCCTTTCCTGAACGAGGTTCTGTAGCGAATGGTCACACACCACTAGATCATAGCTGTCAAGTTTTGGATTTGAAAATAAGGGATCAGCACCCTCACCTGTCCCGGGGACACTCTACGGTTCTCAGGGACAGTCCATGCCGTGGGAATCCCCCCAGGCTACAAATTAATTTACACCAGGCTACACACCATCATCTTTGCCCACATTCATATGTAGGATTTGACTGGAGTAACACATGACTGGAAAGGTTTGCAGTTCCAGAGACATAGGTGTGCACTGCCTCTAAATAAAAAGAAGTGAACAAAAGAAGGCTCACTAGGGGGGCATTGCTAAAAAAATGTCAACTTTGTAACCAGAGGTTCAACTGAATAGAATCTGAATCACATGCACCACAAGGCCTATGTAGCCTCAACTTAAGGTGGCTCCCGGCCTGGCTTTTTGCAGGCCACAGCTGACTGCATAACCTGGCAGATACCTTTAGCTTCTGCACTCCTCCTTTGCACACCTGTAAACACAACCACATAGGCATTTTCCACAACAGCTCCGCAGCACAAATCCCTTCTGCAGGCAGGCACCCGTGCGCAAGAAATGCGCTCCGCTCCCCACAGCAGACCCATGTTCCTTCGCCCTCTCGAATTTCCCCTCTGCCAGCTGCATCCATGGATAGAACACCAAACCTAAATATTTCCATTCTGCACAATGCGCAGCATTCTTAATTGCATGCATAAGCCTGGCAGAATAGAAAAGTTTTCAGCAGGGATTTAAAAGTTGGTACAGAAGGCGCCTGCCACTAGGCAAAAATCTCCCAATTTTTTTTGAAAACAGTGTGAGCAGCATAGGTGACCTCAAATATCTGCCTGCAGGGATGTGTGAGGACTGGGTGTAACAGGATTAGTGCCAGCTGTGCCTCTGGGGCTGATGGATTGCAGACACTCAGGTGTTGTCTTTTGTGTGACAATGCATGGATGTGTATTTGGTGCATGTCCCTATTATTAGTTGACTAGGTATGAGGCTGCTGCAGATCTCAACTCACTGGACGAGGTTGGGGCAGATCACTTTCCCTCAATCTTTATCTAGCCGAATGGGTTGTTCTGAGAATAAAATGAGAGCAGGAGGACCATGGACCATGTATGCTGCCTTGAACTGCTTGGAGGAAAATGGGATAGAAATATTTTTAAAAGTAATCTAGTCTTCACTGTCAGAGTGCATGAAGAGCGGTTTGTTCAACCCTTGAGATACAAAGTTCCATTTAGACTATCTAGTCTTCTATCTAGTCCTCCAAACACACCCCTCTTGCACTGCAAGTGTTTTTGCCAGGAATGCTTGTGGTCTGAACAGAAAAACAGGGTTTGGAATGTGTATAAAAACTAGCCTACTTGTAGTTCTCCTTACCTCCGCCTGCTGCCAGCGTTCACCCCACTTCATCTCGCCATCTCTCGTCGCAAAGGAGCTCTGGGAGGGACCAGCGAGTGGCAGCCGAGGCGGCCAATGAAGGCTCAGCTAGGTGGTTTCTTTTGTTCTTGTTCTGCTCCCCTGGCTTGCAGCATCCAATCCTTAATGGCAGGAGGCAGGATTTCTTCGCTGCAGCCTTTAACCTTTCATCACCCGTGACTTGTGAGCCAGCAGAAAGCAGTCCTTTGAAAACCCGGGATATACACGGGTTTTTCAGTCATCCGGGGGAGCAGCGGGAAACGCGTTTAGAAACGGGAGATTCCCGCCCAATACGGGAGACTTGGCAGCTATGCACTAGATCCAGGTGCTTTTGGGAGAAACTGATTTTCTGGATCCATTTCAATCGGGTTTAGGCCCAGTTTTGGCACAGAAACTGCTTTGGTCGGCCTGTATGGTAAAGGTAAGGTAAAGGGTAAAGGACTCCTGGATGTTAAGTCCAGTCAAAGGCGACTGTGGGGTTGCGGCGCTCATCTCGCTTTCAGGCCAAGGGAGCTGGTGTTTGTCCACACACAGCTTTCCGGGTCATGTGGCCAGCAGAACTAAACCACTTCTGGTGCAACAGGACACCGTGACAGAAACCAGAGCGCACGGAAATGCTGTTTACCTTCCTGCTGCAGTGGTACCTATTTATCTACTTGCACTGGTGTGCTTTCGAACTGCTAGGTTGGCAGGAGCTGGGACAGAGCAACAGGAGCTCACCCCGTTGCAGGGATTCGAACCACCAACCTTCCGATCAGCAAGCCCAAGAGGCTCAGTCGTTTAGACCACAGTGCCACCTGAGTCCCATTATGATGACCTCTGTTGAGAGAGAAGCAAGAGAAACATGTCCTTGTTAATTCTCCTCGACCTCTCAGCAGCTTCAATACCACCGATTACGATTTCCTTCTGGAGTCACTCTCCAAACTAGGGGTGGGTGGCACTGCTTTCCGCTGCTTCCAGTCCTACTTGAATGGCCGTTCCCAGAGGGTGTTGCTTGGGGGATGCTTTTCGGCCCCGTGGAATCTACAATGTGGTCCGCAGGGCTCAATCCTACCCCCACGTTGTTTAGCATCTACATGAAACCACTGGGTGGGGTTATCTGGAGGTTTGGAGTATGTATCCTGACGACACTCAGCTCTGTTTCTCCTTTACATCTGCAGGTGAGGCAGTGGAAGTGCTGGGCTAGTGTCTTGCTTCAGTAATGGACTGGATGAGTGCCCACAAACTGAAACGCAATCCAGATAAGACTTGTGTCTTATCTGGCTCCTGCCCAGTGTCCTGCAGCTCCTCCCCCATCTCTGATTGGTCCAACCACTCCCCATCCTCCAACTCTGTCTCCTGCCTCGCTGGAGGCACAAAGCCCATAAATCTCTACCCCTTCCCTTGGATCAGCCTCTGGCCCCATTCCCTCCTCCACCCACCCCTTTGAACCCTGCATTTCCCCAACATCTAAGGATGAAGAACAAGGAAGCATAAACATCACCTTGATGCAATTAACTCAGAACAACAGGCAAAGCTGGTTGTGAACAATGTTACAACAGAAGGGAGAAGACAGGGGTTATAAAGGGACAGGACAGGGGTTCCCTTTGTCGCCATTACTGTTTATTTAATTTTGGAGACCCTGGCATGAAATAGAAGAGCAGATGAAGAAATAAAAGGGATTGTGGCAGGAAATAAAGCATACAAACTCAAAGCATTTGCAGACGACCTTGTGATAACAACAGAGGAGGATGGTATGTTTACCGAGGGTTTTGGAGAAGATTAATGATTTTGGCCAGGTGGCAGGTTTCAAGCCGAATAAAACTAAAACTAAAATGCTCGTGAAAAAAGAATTACAAAATACCACTGCTTTGACAATGAATAAAAAGGTTAAATACTTAGGAGTATGGCTGACAGCAAAGAATATTAACGTTTACAAGGATAATTACCTAACCGTGTGGAAAGAAATAAAGAGAAATCTGGAAGTTTGGGGCAGGATGAGTTTATCATTCCGGGGCAGGATTATCTGTGATAAAAATGAATGTATTGATGAGGATGTTGTTTTCGTTTCAATCGATCCCTGTGGTCAGTGGGGTGGGGCCCTTTAAGGAATGGCAAAGAGATATTTCAAAATTTACCTGGCAGGGGAAGAAACCAAGAATAAAACATAGGAATAGGAATAGGAATAATTTATAGGCCAAGTACATTTTCCAACATACTTGGAATTTTGCTTCAGCTACATTGCAATGTAAACATACCTTATACAAACACTGTTCCACTCACAATACAATGACACAGCAAAGAAACCCCACCCATAACTGGCCTCCCCTTCCGCTACACAACTACGAATTTAACAATTTAATGGCACAAGGGAAAAAACTGTTCCTGTGCCTAGCCGTTTTTGTGTATAAAGTCCTGTAGCGACGTCCAGATGGAAGTAAGTCAAACAGATGATGACCGGGATGCAAAGGATCTGCGACAATTCCCTCTGCTCTCTTCCTAACTTGGGTAGCATAGAGTGTCTCTATTGAAGGCAAGCTAGCACCAATTACCCTTTCTGCAATTCTTACTGCTCGTTGGAGCCTTTTCTTGTCCATCTTGGAGGCTGTGCCATACCAAGCAGTAATAGAAACATAAACCATTAATAGACGCTAAAGATAGATGTTGATTCTCCCTGCCAGATTTTAGGTTCTATTATGAGGTGTCCTCCCTTTGCTGGCTCCAGGAATGGATAACATTACAAAACACAGATATTTTGGATTTGGAGGGTTATGATAACAGATTTGGTAGGCATGAGTATTTATGGTATGAAAAAGTTAAAATATACAGGGGATTCCTGCACTATTTAATAAGAAAGTCTTTATACGATGTAAGGGATAAATATAAAACTTTGCTAGAACAAAAAACGCCATAGTGGTTCTCCCCATTAGAAGCGATATCTGTAAAGAAACTGAATATGAGAAAAGGCTGGGCAACATATAGGGAATTACTTATACCATCTAAAATTGGAAAAAATTGAGGACATAAGAGACTTTTTAACGGATTGTTTACAGGACCACCAGTTGAATGACGTTTTCAAAATGGATAAGAGAAAGGGTTTCGCCACTGATTATTGAGATTCAAGAAAGATTTATTAAAGAATAATGTGAAACTACATTCTAAAATGTATAAATTATTGTTGGAATGGTTTTCCAAAGATTAAGAAGTTAAATAGGTTATGATTCTATGTGTAAGAGATTTTGGGTATAATATACAGTTTGCAGCATGGGAAAAACTATGGTGAAGGGATGTGAAATTTAAAGCATGTTACACATTGAAAGAAAATTATATGAAAATGAAAATGATGATGATGATGATGATATATTAAATATATTACTTGTACACCACCCATCTGCATGGGTGGCACAGCCACTCTGGACAGTTTCCAACAGAGTAGAAAAGAACACAATGAAACATCAGACATTAAAAGCTTCCTGGACTTCCGGTTTGGTGCCGGTCATGGCGGACGGGAGCTGAAGAGCTCCGGTACTCCAAGGGGTTTTAGGGGTTACCGTGCCTGCGCCGCGGGCCCCTTAAAGCCACGGGAAGAGCGTCCCGTGGACCGTGGTCTTGTGGGCTCCAGACGTGCCGCCCCCGCTCTCGGTAGACCCTCGTAAGGGGGAAAATCGAGCGAGCGGGGCAACGGTACGGAGCTGAAGAGACGGCTGCCCCTGGAGAACAAAGCAGCGATCCCGTCAGATTCGAGCACCCAGCACTTCCTAACTAGAGACTGCAAAAGAAACTCTGTAAGTAATATTTAATTACTGGACTTTGAAAAGTAAAGGACTCTGGACTTACAGAGAAATATTGAAAGGAAGCCCGCTCTCTTTGAACTGCTTAATAGAGCAGGGTAGCGGCAAAGGAGCTAAGCCGCGAATAGCGGAAAAAGTTTGCTAGTTCTGCCGAACTTTTTAAAAGTTGTTTAAAAGTTATTTAAAGTGATTTAAAAGACTGGATTTTAAGAATAATGGCAAGAGAAGACACCGCTCCCCCTCAGGATCAGGATTCCGGGTCGGTAGCGGGCAGCGTTATTTTGTTGCCATTTTTTTGCAACTGCTTTTCAGAGGAGACATTTTAACTTCTTTGTAACCGGCTGCAGCCTACAAGTGGAACTGGTGGATACATTGCAAGGGAAAAACAAAGTACTGCTATGGACTGCTTTAAAAAGTTAACTGTTCTTGACTTTAGACGTGTTTGAAACTTTTGAAACTTTTGAAATTAGTGACATTGAAACTTTTGAAACTAGTGACATTTAAGCCTATATTTTAGAGGATTGGTTGGAGCTGCTTGGGACTCCTGGCTCAGCAGCCTTTTTGTGCTCTGGACTTAACTGCTGGCCACCTGGTGTTTACTTTTGGGACTGTTGGCTTTCTGCTGTGAATGTCTGAGACAATTACAACAACTGGGGTGACCTTGAGATACCAGCTGCAGAGTGCTCAAGAAATGCAGGAAAGCACTAGAGCCAAAACACAAAGGAAAGCATCTATATCTTTACCTACACAGGAACAAATGGCTACAGCTATTGAGAAATTAACTGCTAGTATTGTGGAAGTAACAGAAGGATTGAAAAAAGTGTCTGAGGAGGTGAAGCAAACGCAGATTTCAGTTAATGCAACAGTAAACTCTGCAACAAACAAACTGCAAGTTGAAATTAAGGAAATTAAGGATTCCACCCAAAGATTGGAGAGATCCATTGGAGTAATCGAGGAAAATGTCAGAAAAAACAGGGAAGAAATAAACAAGATTGGACAGGAAGTGACAGTGTTAAAGAAAGAAACAGAGGAATTCAACGTAGTAAAGGAAAAAATAAAAACGGTGGAGGAGAAATTGGACAATATTGACTTGGAGAAAATAGAAAGAATTGGATCACAGCAGAGGAACGTAGAAGAATCTCTTGCTTTTCTTCAACTCCGACAGAGAGAAGGAAACATCCGCTTGAGAGGACTCCCAGAAGTGGAAGGGGACAGCCTAAAAGCCTTTTTGGTAAATCAATTTTCAACGTTTTGGAACTTGGAGGAGGAAGACGTCTCAGCACTCATAGTGAAGGCCTTCAGATTTGGTTCTAGAGGATCCAGAGGAAAGAAAGGCACTAAGACAGTCAGTGACTGCCTGATTGTGCTAAACAACAGATACGACAGAGATTTCTTTTTGGACCTTCACTACAAGAATAATCTAGTGGTACAGCAAACTAAAGTCATTTTGTATAAGGACATTCCCAGGTACTTTTTGGACAAAAGAGTATCGTACAACGATTTGACATCAGAGCTAAGAAGAAGGAATATACCCTTCAGTTGGGAATTCCCGGAGGGTCTCGCTTTTACGTACAAGGAAAAGAAGATAAGGATAAAATCCCTGGCTGAGAAGCAAAAATTTTTGGATAAACACCTGGAAGATTTTAAAGATTCAGCATTAGATCCAGCTTTTTGTATCGTCTTCCAGGGATACTTCTACCGCCAGGGGTACCGGGACCAAGTGGCCCAAAGGATCCAGAAGAAGACAAGAAAGGGGAGGCAACTGGAGGAGTAGAATAAAAGATGGCTCTTAAACTAATGACCTGGAATGTTCGGGGATTGAACCAGAGACCGAAAAGACGCAGAGTTTTCTATAGTTTGGAAAAAAAGAATTTGGACATAATATGTTTACAGGAGACCCATGTAACTCGACGACACAGAAGAATTCTACTGTGATGGCCTGGGAGTCAGACTCTGATGCTGAACCTGAGGGATCCCAGCCTGCACAGGATTCCCCGCCTCCAGAACCAGCTGAGCCGGGGCCAGGGCTTGAGCCTGAAGGATCCCCACCTGTGCTGGATCCCCAGGTGCAGGCATCAGCAGAGTCTGCTCTGGCTCCTGATGGGAGGGAGGACCCATTGCCTGCAGGTGCTCCACTCCCAGCCTCTTCAGAGGAAGCTGAGGCAGCCCCTGGGTCCAGTAACCCACCAGCCTCTCCTGAGCTACAGAGGCTCAGGGCAGAGAGGCGAAGGGAGTTAAGTGCCTGCAGGAGGAGTGCTCGCCTCCAGGCCCGGAGGAGAGGCGAGTCTCCGGAGGATCGGGGCCGCCCTAAGCATAGGGCCAGATAAAAGCCAGCCAGACCCAGCCCAAGTTGCGTGAGCAACTTAGTTGCAAGCGTGTGCTCAACCTGCAACCTTGTGCCTGAACCTGCCTTGGACCTCGACCTGCTCCCTGCCTTGCTCCCCGCCGGACTGACCTCCTTTGGACCCCTAGACCCAGGACTGGACTTGGACCTCGCTTCACGGACAAACCCTTGGGGCCAGCACATCTACAAAATAAAAAATTAGGCCAAGAATTTATATCATCGGATAAAGTCAAGAAGAGAGGAGTGATAATTTATGCTAAAGAAAAATACAGTCCTAGACAGCTATTTAAAGATGAAGAAGGGAGATACATCACCATTGAAATTAAAGTACAAGGCGAAAAATTTTTGATTTTGGGACTTTATGCACCGAATGAGGGGAAGTCAATTTTTTATAAGACGATACATGACTTGCTTTTGGACTATTTGGATTATAAAATAGTTTGCCTCGGAGATTTCAATGGGGCAGTTTCTACACTAATGGACAGATCACAAAGAGCTAAATTAACAAACGATGGGAAACTCCCAAGGACTTTTTTCGAAATGGTGGAAAATTTGAATTTGGTGGATGCTTGGAGGTTAAGGAATCCCACCGAAACCGAGGCAACTTATTATTCAGAACCTCAGAGTCATGGTCGAGAATAGATTACATCTGGATTGCGAATGAATTGACACCTAAAATACAAAAAGCAGAAATCGGCCCAAAAACGTATTCGGACCATAATCAATCCTGTACAAGTGAACTTTAAAAATAATTTCCAAGGACTCTTTTAGATGGAGAATGGATGACTCTTTGATGAGAGATACCAAGCTAGTAGAAAGAGCGGTAAAAAAGATGAAAGAATATTTTCAAATTAATCTAAATTCCGAAGTGGAAAAGAGAATTGTTTGGGACGCAAGCAAAGCGGTGATGAGAGGGTTCCTCATAAGCGAAAAAGCAAAAAAGAAAAAACAACAAAATGTAGAAATGGAAAGACTTTTGAAATTGATGAAAGCAAAAGAAAAAGAACTACGAGGACACCCTAAAAGCCAAAGAATTCAAAAAGAAATTAAATACTTGCAGTCCCAATACGCCAAAATTATGAATCAAGACATCGAATGGAAAATTAAAATGATGAAACAGAGAACTTTTGAATCTGCAAATAAATGTGGGAAACTACTGGCTTGGCAGTTGAAGAAAAGGCAGAAAGCAAATGTCATCAATAATTTAGTAGTAAATGAAAGAAATGTGGAGAGCCCAGAAGAAATTAGATGGTGTTTTCAAAAATTTTATAAACATTTGTACAAGGAGGATAAAATAGAAGAATCAGAGATTGACCGGTTTCTGGAAAAAAATGGATTGCAAAAAGTCCCAGAAGATAAGATAACCATGCTCAACCACCCGATATTCTATTCAAGAGATAGAGGAGGCGATAAATAATATGCAGATAGGGAAGGCCCCAGGACCAGATGGATTGACTGCAAAGTACTATAAGATTTTGAAAGACTGGCTTTCACAGCCGTTGAAAGAAGTTTGCAATGAAATATTAGAAGGAGGTAGGGCACCAGAGACATGGAAGGAGGCCTATATCACACTGATTTAAAACCGGACTCAGACAAGGCTTTGATGAAAAATTACCGTCCAATTTCCCTTTTAAATGTGGATTATAAAATTTTTGCAAATATTATGGCTACAAGATTAAAAAGAGTGTTGAAGGACTATATTCATAAAGACCAAGCAGGTTTTTTACCAGGAAGGCAAATAAATAATAACACAAGAATTATTGTGGATATTTTGGAGAAACTGGAAAAAAACATAAATACGAATGCGGCACTAATGTTTATAGATGCTGAAAAAGCCTTTGATAATATATCTTGGACATTTATGAAGAAAAATTTGGAAAAGATGGCAGTTGGACAACGATTTTTAAATGGCATTAATGCCATTTATGCAGAACAAAAAGCCAAAATAATAATCAACAGTGTGATATCGGAGGAAATTAGAGTTGAGAAAGGAACAAGACAAGGGTGCCCTATCTCCCCTTTGTTATTTATCACGGTCCTGGAGGTCCTCCTAAACATGATACGAATGGAGAAACAGATAAAAGGAATAAGGGTGGGGGAGAAGGAATATAAACTACGCGCCTTTGCGGACGATTTGATGTTATCCCTACAAGAACCTGAAAGCAGTGTCCCCAAGGCTTTAGAACTAATTGAATCTTTTGGGCGTGTTGCCGGTTTCAAATTAAATAAATTGAAGACCAAAGTATTGACAAAAAATATGACTACAGAGCAGATACAGAAATTGAAGAACTGCACTGGCCTCAACTTTGTCAACAAAGTAAAATATCTAGGTATCAATCTCACTCCTAAGAATTTGAACCTGTATAAGGACAATTATGAAAAAGTGTGGACAGAGATAAAGAAAGATTTGGAGATATGGACAAGATTGAAACTCTCATTGATGGGCAGAATCGCCGCAGTTAAAATGAATGTTTTACCAAGGATGTTGTTTTTATTTCAAGCCATTCCAATTTTAGATAAATTGGATTGCTTCAAGAGATGGCAAAGGGATTTGTCAAAATTTATCTGGCAGGGGAAAAAGCCAAGAATTAAATTTAAGATTTTAACAGATTCTAAAGAGAGAGGAGGCTTTGCCCTGCCAGATTTAAAGATTTACTTTGAAGCTGCGGCCTTTTGCTGGTTGAAAGATTGGTTTAAATTAGAAAATGTTGATGTGTTGGACTTGGAAGGCTTTGACAATATGTTTGGATGGCATGCTTATCTTTGGTATGACAAGGTAAAAATCCACAAAACATTTAAGAATCATATAGTGAGAAAAGCCCTGTATCAGGTTTGGACGAGGTATAAAGACTTGTTAGAGAGAAAGACGCCTAGATGGATTTCACCTGTGGAGGCCAAGGCTTATAAGAGACCTAATATGTCAGCAAGATGGTTAAAATATGCAGATATATTGCAGCGAGAAGGCGACTTATTTAAGCTGAAAAGTTATGATCTTGTGAAAAATGAGGTCGCCGACTGGCTGCAATATCATCAAATTTATGAGATTTTTAAAACAGACAAAAAGATTGGTTTTCAAATGGAAAAATCAAAGCTGGAAACGGAGCTGATAGAACCGAACTCTAAAAACCTTTCTAGGATGTATAATTTGTTGCTAGAGTGGCATACGAAAGATGAATTGGTTAAATCGGTAATGATTGATTGGGCTAAAGATGTGGGACATAATATTATGATGGATGACTGGGAGAAGCTGTGGAAGGAAGGTATGAAATTTACGGCCTGTAATAGTTTAAGAGAAAATATTATGAAAATGATCTATAGATGGTATCTGACACCTGTTAAGATAGCTAAGATGAATCCTACAATGAGTAATGTGTGTTGGAAATGTAAATCTGCAGAAGGTACCTTTCATCATATGTGGTGGTCATGCCCAGGGGTAAGGGTTTTCTGGGACAAGATTTATACAGAACTTAAGAAGGTAATGAAAATTACCTTTCATAAGAAACCAGAGGCCTTTCTCCTGAGCATGACCAATGACGAGATACCCAGTCAGGATAGAGTGTTTTTTATGTATGCCACAACAGCCGCTAGAATTTTACTTGCAAGAAACTGGAAAGGTGAAGAGATCCCGACAGTGGAAGAATGGCAGATGAAGTTAATGGACTTTATGGAACTCGCCGAACTGACCGCGAGAATCCGAGACCAGAGGGAGGAGAAGGTGTCGCAGGAGTGGAAGAAATTCAAAGACTATTTAGTTAATTGTGTAAAATTGAATATTTGAGCAGAATTAGCCAATAGAATCGGCTTTAGCTAGTTAATGTTAGATAAAATTGTTTATAGGATGTTTTATTGTAAATGATTTAATGGTTTAAGAATATCCTTAGGATAGCTGAATTAAGTGATCAATTATATTTGACTAAGTAAATCTAAAAGATTATTAAGAGATATGGTTAATGTTTAAGGAAAAGGATATAAAGTTACCCAAAATATACATGGAATTTGAATGCAGTGGAGGGAGCGGGGGAAGTCCTGTTTTGTGTAGAGAAGACAGGAACTAGAATGGTATAAAGATAAGTGTTTGTTTAGGTAGGTATATGTTTTTCTTTTTTATGTTTATTGTGATTGTTGTTGGATTTGTTCATGCTTTATTGTGTTTTTGTATTATGTATTTGCATATGTGTTTTCTTTGTTCTTTATACGGAAAATAATAAAATACTATTGAAAAAAATAAAAGCTTCCTGATACGGGCCTGCCTTAGACATCTATGGATAGTCATATAATTGTTGATCTATTTGATATCTGACAAGAGAATGGTGCACAGGGTGGGCACCACTACCCAGAAGGCCCTCAGACATGGACTTCAGTGTCTTCTCTGAAACTGGGGGTGGAGATGTTCTTGAGGTATACAGGATGCAGTTCCAACCTTCTGCTCCTCCTACACTCCTGGGGCATGAATTAGGAACAGATGCTGACCTTGGAGAGTCTTCCCTACATCTACCATCTTTGCAGAAAGTACAACTCAGCACCTCTCATGGCATGGTGTCACTGGAGGTGTAAGGGAACTTGATGTTCTGCCAGATCCCTCTGGAACTCACCTCTGAGCATGGAGTTTAAATATGATTTTGTGGCAACTAATCGCCATTCAAGCGGGAGTTTGGAGTCTGTCTCCATTTCCTCCACTTTCTTGACTCACCTGAAAGTTGTCTTGACAGGTCAACATGTCAGCCTGCCAGACTGAACTGGAGAATGCTCTTTTTACCATAATCAACGTTTTCAATCAGTATTCACAAAAGTGTGAGAGCATGGGCATGAGTGAGAGTGCAATGCTTCAACCTAAGGAACGCCGTGTGCTGAGTGAGGGCAGACTGCGTCAACTGGTGAAGGACCAGCTTCCAGACATGCGAAAGGTGTGGAGCGGGAGAGGGTGGTTTGTTCCTCAGTTGGTTTTCTGCTTGCAATGGGGGAGCAATCCGGTCATGTTCATCTTTTTCAAATGTCACATTTCTCCGGAATTTTCCAATGCCGTTCTCCAGCAAAGTGATGTTTATAAAAATTCCTAATCTAGTGTTAAGAATGCATAGAACTCCATAGATCTTTGAAAACAGTATGCAAAATAGAATTCTATTATGGAATACTGCTTTGCAACAAAAGTATATATTAGACAAATCTGCATCCAAAATAGTACACTCCCTTCATCTATAACAAAAATCCCTAAATAAGTTTAAAGTAGGCATATAAAGACATAGATTCCTTTATGTGAAAACATTATGCAAAATTGAATTACATAATGGAATATTGCTTTGCAGAAAATGTTTATATTAGACAAATTTGAAATAAAAAATTGACAGGCACCACCACCCGTGATAATTAGTTGTGTAACACTCTGGTGAGGTAAAATGTTCCACCATGGATTTTGAATTTTCTCCAGAGTTTATTCATTTTGGATGCCTTATGAATTTTCATGCAGACTTAAAGACACACAAACACAAAGACGTGGTAATATAAGGAACTGAATTTAAGACTGGAAAAATCAGAAAACGAGAGGAAGCAATTTTGAATTCTTTCTCTGAAGAGAAGAAGAGCCTTAGTCAATTGACGACAAGGCACCCAAGTGAAGATGGCAAAAGATTTGTTACTCCCTGCATCTAGAAGGGCTGTGCCACCTTTGTGTGTCCTCCTGTAACCTGATCACACAAGTCCCTAATATGATGCAAAACTGCTGTCACTGGCACTCGGGGGAACTATTGTTTGATTGAGAAAAATGGGGTGAGAGAAAATGACAGATAAGAATTTCAGAACCTTTTTTTCCCCTATGAGCAATTGATTTCAGAATCTACCACAGTAGGAAGAGAAAGGATGAAGTCGTCTTCCCAGACCCACAGCCATATTCAACTGTTCAGGGTGGGGAGAAGGTGCTTTGAGCATCACTATTCTAATAGATGTTTGCCTGTTTTGGGGTCTCTGAAGCCCAGGTTGGCCCATCCTCTTCCCTTTTCGTGACCATAAAATTCTTGTTTTGAAGCTACCTCCCCTTCAGTGGTGAAGTAATTTTTTTACCCTTTCCCATTCCTTCCTGGCTGATACTAGACAAAGGTTAAAGTACTTTTTCATTTTTATTTATGTAGCAGAATGAACCCCACCAAACTTCCCCACTCTCCTCCCTCTGCTCCCTCTCCACAACCCTGCAGTGCGGATTTTCTGTAGCTGCAGTGAGGAGGAGAAAGAGGGGATGTTCTATTAGGCTTGCAGAAGTTGTTCCAAAGACAGAAAGGGAAAGGAACCCCCCCTTGGGTGCAACAAATCTACAAAGACCTCTCAACAGTTTACTCGAGATAAGGCTAAGGTTTCTTTTTAAAAAGTGAAAACCAATGTTAGAATCAAATTAGCATAAAATGGATCCAAGAGTTATGAAATCTAGCAGGGATGAAACCAAAGTGCATTAGAATGTTCTCTGTGTAAAATTCCATGTTGCAAGTTACTTATTTCTTGGTTCCAATGGTTGCAACGCATTTTGGTCCCAGAGTGCAGGAGTTCCCTGCTAACTACTGGGGTCACTGTGAGTTGGAGAATTCAGCAATATTCAGGGGGTGGGGAGTTATTCTTGGTTTTCAGCCTGCTAAGTACTGAAGGATTCAAGTGCAACTGCCACTCCTTCCAATCTTGGCTTGTTCTGAGCCAGCCTTCCCCATTGTGTTTCCCCCCAGGAGTTTCTGGGCCACAACCTATGTCATTCCTGACTGTTGGCTGTGCTAACTGGGGCCAGTGGGAGTTGGGGGCCCCATGATGTTAGGACAGACATAGCTGATCCTCTTGTGATGTAGAACATCCCAGGAAGGTTGACCAAATGTATCATACTCTTGTGTGTGCTTGAATTCGTCAGAAGACTGCTTGCTTTTTCCACTAGTTTCAAAAACTGTAACCATCTTTCCTTCTCTATTCTCTCCCACCTGCACAACAAAAAGGCCTCTTCTGTCACTGATGAGTTCTTGGGAGAAATAAATGGCCCAGTCTACTTTGATGAGTTCATGGAATTAGTACGCAGAGTTGCTTATCAGTTCGTATGAGAACCCCAGACCATGAAGCACCAACCTGGAGGTGAAGAATCCATCAACTCAACTTCATCTCTAAAGCTCATGTCCTCCTGAGTCAATAAAGAGTTGATTGAACGATCCATCACAGTTTTGTGGAGTGTTTTTCAGATGCACAGTAACAGAATCTTAGCTGGAGGATAAACTGCAGGTCAGGAACGTTCCCCTCAGGGATAAGAGGATGCCAGTGGGATAAATGAGAAGCATCAAGGCACATATTAGACGTGGCAAAAAGACTTCAGTAAGAAAATAGAAATCTTGTTTAAAGACCAACACAACATACTGTTTCTCTTTGTCAGAAGGAAGAAACTGGTTCTGGGTGAGGGTGGGGAGCTGGAACTTTGGATGAAGGGGAATAGAGGATCATTTGAATGGAAGAGAGGGAAATTGTAGATGAGCTGGATAAATTATTAGGGTCAGGCCATTTTGAATAGTCATAGATTCCCCCAAAGAATCCTGGGAACTGTAGTTTTGATGATGGAAGTTGTTTGGAGAGCCATAATTCCTGTCACAGAGCCATAATTTCCAGAATCCCTTAGAATTAGATATTGATTGTTGTATAGTGATGATGATGATGATGATGGTGATGATATATTAAATATATTACTTGTAGTCCACGCATCTGCAGGGTTTCCCAGCCACTCTGGGCAGCTTTCAACAGAGTAGAAAAGAACACAATGGAACATCCGACATTAAAAGCTTCCTGATACGTGGCTGCCATAGACGTCTACGGAAGTTCATAGGATTGTTTATCACTTTGATATCTGATAGGAGAACATTCCAGTGGGTGGGCACCACCATTAAGAAGGCCCTCTCTGTAACTTCACTTCTTCCTTTGCGGGAACCACTAGAAGGCCCTCAGACTTGGACTTCAGTGTCTTGTCTGAAACAAGGGGTGGAGATGTTCTTCAGGTATACAGGATGCTGTTCCAACCTTCTGCTCCTCCTACACTCCTGGGGCATCAATTGGGAACAGCTGCTGACCTTGGAGAGTCTTCCCTATATCTACCATCTTTGCAGAAAGTACAACTTGGCGCCTCTCATGGCTTGGCGCCACTGGAGGTTTAAGGAACTTGATGTTCTGCCAGTTCCCTGTGGAACCCGCCTCTGAGCAGGGAGCTTAAATACAATCCAGTGGGAACTAATCGCCATTCAAGCAGGAGTCTGGAATCTGTCCCCATTTCCTCCACTTCCTTGACTCACCTGAAAGTTGTCTTGACGGGTCAACATGTCAGCCTGCCGGACTGAACTGGAGAATGCTATTTATAACATAATCAAAGTTTTCAATATGTATTCAGAAAACTGTGAGAGAATGGTCATGAGTGAGAGTGCAATGCTTCAACCTAATGAACGCCGTGTGCTGAGTGAGGGCAGAGTGCGTCAACTGGTAAAGGAGCAGCTTCCAGACATGCCAAAGGTGAGCAGCGGGAGAGGGTGGTTTGTTCCTCAGTTGGTTTTCTGCTTGCAATGGGGGAGCAATCCAGTTCTCTTCATCTTTTCAAAATTCTCACTTCTCAGATTGCCCTTTTCTTTCCCCTTTTCGTGAGTAAGAAATTTCTTGTTTTGCAGCTATCTCCCCTTCAGTTGTAAAGCAATTACTTACCATTCCCCCTTCCTGGCTGATACTAGACAACTGTTGAAGTACTTTTTCATTTTTATTTATTTAGCAGAATGATCACCCCAAGGGCAACCAATCCTCCCCCCTCTCTACTCCCTCTGCTCCCTCTCCACAGCCCTCCAGAGTGGATTTTCTTCGGCTGCAGTGAGGAGGAGAAGCAGGAGAAGTTCTATTGCGCTTGAAGAAGTTGTTCCACAGGCAGAAAAGAAAAGAAAAGAAAGGAAAACCCCCTCTTCGGTGCAACACTTTTGCTGTTTAATGTACAAAGACTTCTCAACAGTTTACCTGAGAAAAAACCAAACATTCGTTTTAAAAAGTGAAAACCAATGTTAGAATCAAATTGGCATAAAATGGATCAAAGTGTTATGAAATCTAGCAGGGATGAAACAAAAGTGCATTAGAATGTTCTCTGCGAAAAATTCCATGTTACAAGTTACTGTTTTGTTTGTTTCAAAAGAGTTGCAATGCATTTTAGCCTCTTAGTGCAGCAAATGCCTTGCCAACTACTGGGGTCAGTGTGAGTTGGAGAGTTCAGCAATATTCGGGGGTGGGGGAGTCATTCTTGGTTTTCAGCCTGCTAACTACTGAAGGATTCAACTGCAACTGCCACTCCTTCCAATATTGTCTTGTTCTGAGCCAGCCTTCCCCATTGTGTTTCCCCCCAGGAGTTTCTGGGCCACAACCTCTGTCATTCCTGACTGTTGGCTGTGCTAACTGGGGCCAGTGGGAGTTGGGGGCCCCATGATGTTAGGACAGACATAGCTGATCCTCTTGTGATGTAGAACATCCCAGGAAGGATGACGAAATGTACCATACTCTTGTGTGTGCTTGAATTCATCAGAAGACTGCTTCCTTTTCCCCCTGGTTTCATCCACTGTAACCATCTTTCCTTCTCTATTCTCTCCCACCTGCGCAACAAAAGGCCACTTCTGTCGCTGATGGTTTCTTGGAAGAAATAAATGGCCCAGTCTACTTTGATGAGTTCACGGAATTAGTACGCAGAGTTGTTATCAGTTCGTATGAGAACCCCAGACCCTGAAGCAGCAACCTGGAGATGAAGAATCCATCAACTCAACTTCATCTCTAAAGCTCATGTCCTCCCGAGACAATAAAGATTTGGTTCAAAGATCCATCACAGTTTTGTGGAGTGTTTTTCAGATGCACAGTAACAGAATCTTAGCTGGAGGATAAACTGCAGGTCAGGAACATTCCCATCAGGGATAAGAGAATGCCAGTAGGATAAATGAGAAGCATCAAGGCACATATTAGACGTGGCAAAAAGACTTCAGTAAGAAAATAAAAATCTTGTTTAAAGACCAACACAACATACTGTTTCAGTTTGTCAGAAGGAAGAAACTGGTTCTGGGTGAGGGTGGGGAGCTGGAACTTTGGATGAAGGGGAATAGAGGGTCATTTGAATGGAAGACAGGGAAATTGTAGATGAGCTGGATAAATTATTAGGATCAGGCCACTTTGAATAGTCATAGATTCCCCCAAAGAATCCTGGGAACTGTAGTTTTGATGATGGAAGTTGTTTGGAGAGCCATACTTCCAGTCACAGAGCCATAATTTCCAGAATCCCTTAGAATTAGATATTGATTGTTGTATAGTGATGATGATGATGATGATGGTGATGATATATTAAATATATTACTTGTAGTCCACCCATCTGCAGGGTTTCCCAGCCACTCTGGGCAGCTTCCAACAGAGTAGAAAAGAACACAATGAAACATCAGACATTAAAAGCTTCCTGATACGGGGCTGCCTTAGACGTCTACGGAAGGTCATAGGATTGTTTATCACTTTGATATCTGATAGGAGAACATTCCAGTGGGTGGGCACCACCATTAAGAAGGCCCTCTCTGTAACTTCACTTCTTCCTTTGCGGGAACCACTAGAAGGCCCTCAGACTTGGACTTCAGTGTCTTGTCTGAAACAAGGGGTGGAGATGTTCTTCAGGTATACAGGATGCTGTTCCAACCTTCTGCTCCTCCTACACTCCTGGGGCATCAATTGGGAACAGCTGCTGACCTTGGACAGTCTTCCCTATATCTACCATCTTTGCAGAAAGTATAACTCAGCACCTCTCATGGCATGGCGTCACTGGAGGTTTAATAATAATAATAATAACAATAATAATTTAATATATATACCCCTCCCATCTGGCTGGGTTTCCCCAGCCACTCTTTAAGTGGTTTTAGGGAACTTGATATTCTGCCAAATCCCTCTGAACATGGAGCTTAAATATGATTTTGTGGCAACTAATCACCATTCAAGAGGGATCCTGTAGTCTGTCCCCATTTCCTCTACTTCCTTGTCTCATCTGAAGGTTCTCTTGACAGGTCAACATGTCAGGCAGCTGGACTAAACTGGAGCGCTCCATTTCTAACATAATCAATGTTTTCAGCAGTATGTGGACCGAGAACTCCCAGAGGTGCAAGCTGGATTTTGAAGGGGCAGAGGAACCAGAGACCAAATTGCGAACATGCGCTGGATTATGGAGAAAGCTAGAGAGTTCCAGAAAAACATCTACTTCTGCTTCATTGACTACGCAAAAGCATTTGACTGTGTTGACCACAGCAAACTATGGCAAGTTCTTAAAGAAATGGGAGTGCCGGATCACCTCATTTGTCTCCTGAGAAATCTCTATGTGGGACAAGAAGCTACAGTTAGAACTGGATATGGAACAACTGATTGGTTCAAAATTGGGAAAGGAGTACGACAAGGCTGTATATTGTCTCCCTGCTTATTTAACTTATATGCAGAATTCATCATGCGAAAGGCTGGACTGGATGAATCCCAAGCCAGAATGACTGCAAGAAGATCAAACCTATCCATTCTGAAGGAAATCAGCCCTGAGTGCTCACTGGAAGGACAGATCCTGAAGCTGAGGCTCCAGTACTTTGGCCACCTCATGAGAAGAGAAGACTCCCTAGAAAAGACCCTGATGTTGGGAAAGATGGAGGGCACAAGGAGAAGGGGACGACAGAGGATGAGATGGTTGGACAGTGTTCTCGAAGCGACTAGCATGAGTTTGGCCAAACTGCGGGAGGCAGTGGAGGATAGGCGTGCCTGGCGTGCTCTGGTCCATGGGGTCACGAAGAGTCAGACATGACTGAACGACTGAACAACAAGAAAGGAGAAAATTCCACTGGGTGGGTGCCACCACTGAGAAGGCCCTCTCTATAACTTCACTTCTCGCATTGAGGGAGCCACTAGAAGGTCCTCAGACCTGGACTTTAGTGTCTTGTCTGAAACAAGGGGTGGAGACGTTCTTGAGGTATACAGGATGCAGTTCCAACCTTCTGCTCCTCCTGCACTCCTGGGGCATCAATTGGGAACAGCTGCTGACCTTGGTGAGTCTTCCCTTTATCTACCATCTTTGCAGAAAGTACAACTCAGCACCTCTCATGGCGTGGCATCACTGGAGGTTTAATAATAATAATAACAACAATAATTTAATATATATACCCCGCCCATCTGGCTGGGTTTCCCCAGCCACTCTTTAAGTGGTTTTAGGGAACTTGATATTCTGCCCAATCCCTCTGAGCATGGAGCTTAAATATGATTTTGTGGCAACTAATCGCCATCCATTAGGGAGCCTGTAGTCTGTCCCCATTTCCTCCACTTCCTTGTCTCACCTGAAGGTTCTCTTGGCAGATCAAGATGTCAGGCAGCTAGACTAAACTGCAGCGCTCCATTTCTAACATAATCAATGTTTTCCAATAGGTATGTAGAAGAACCACAGGGAATGGGCATGAGTGAGAGTGCAATGCTTCAACCTAAGGAACCCCGTGTGCTGAGTGAGAGCATGCATCAACTTGTAAAGGACCAGCTTCCAGACATACCAATGGTGAGGAGTGGGAGAGGGTGGTTTGTTCCTCAATCGGGTTACTGCTTGCAATGGGAGAGCAATCCAGTTCTGCTCACCTTGTACTTCCCTAATTCTCACTTTTTCAAACAATCTGTGCACCAAAACAGCCATCTTTTCAAATTCAATTTCCCCTCCAAAAGTCACACTTCTCTGAATTTTGCAAAGCCTTTCTCCAGCCAAGTGATGTTTATACAAATTCCTAATCTAGTGTAAAGAATGCCTAGAAATCCATAGATATGTGAAAACATTATGAAAAATTGAATTACATAATGGAATATTGCTTTGCAGAAATTGTTTATATCAGACAAATTTGCAATGAAAAATTGACAGCCACCACCATCTGTGATAATTAGTTGTACAACACTCTTTTGAGGTAAAATGTTCCACCAGGATTTATGAATTTTCCTCTGGAGTTTATTCATTGTGACTTCTGATGAATTTTCATGAAGACTTACACACACACACACAACACACACACACACACACACACGGTCATTTAAGGAACTGAACTTAAGACTGGAAAAATGAGAAAACGAGAGGAAGCAATTTTGAATTCTTTTTCTGAAGTACATGAAGAGAAGAAGAGCCTTAGTCAATTGACGACAAGGCACCCAAGTGGGAGGGGGTCCCAGCCAACAAAATGGCTGGGGCAGGTTCCACGGGGTGGGGGGGGATGCACTGGAACGACCGATCTCATTATCACGTTTAGGAAGAAGGGGTTACGCTAAGACCAGGCCATGTCATTACCGAGGAGGCCTATTTAGTCATTGTTAGAGGACTATCCCTGCCTCTGGGTCTGGTGTTCACCGGACAGATACTGGAATCAACAAGGGAAACTCACATGACCTGAAGGTGATGCTGTGCAATGCTAGGTCAATGATTCATAAGACCACTGCCATCCATGACTTGATTGTGGATGGAGGACTTGACCTGGCATGTGTAACAGAGACTTGGCTGGATGAAGCAGATGGGCCTGTCCTTGCCGCTGCTTGTCCACCAGGTTTCTCTCACGCACACCAACCCAGGTCATGTGGGCGGGGAGGGGGGTTGCAGTGATTTTTAGTAAGTCACTAGCTTGCATCAGGTGTCCTATTGGGAAGACCCAGTTCTCTGAGTGCGTGTTCTGGAAGTTGGGCAATAGGGGCAGTACAGGATTCCTTTTGGTGTACCAACCTCCCCGCTGCACCAAGGATTCCCTGCCTGAGCTGCTTCAGGTCGTGGCGGATGTTCTCCTGTAGACACCTAGTTTGGTTGTCCTAGGGGATTTTTGTGTGTGGTCATTTAACACTTTTATTTCCATTCCTTATTCATTACAATCCATAATAACATCACATGTATATATCGGTAATAACAAAAGAAATAGACATACCATCACCCACCCTTTTCCCTTCAGCCTTGTCACTTTCCTCCATCTCCAACTCGATTTCCTTTGATCTTTAGATTGTTTTCAACTCGCGTTCCTTACTCCGTCTCACCCTTGTTCCCCCTTTTATGGGATACTGTTGTCTTCCTTTAAATACTACTTTATACATTACTTTCTATACTTCATGTTTTAATCTAGGCACATTAGCATATTTGTTTTGGAGCAAAACTTTGCCAAATAAACTTCATAACGTTTCCATTCATTTCTTAACTTTTGGTTAGACTGATTTCTTATTGCCGCTGTTAATTTAGCTAAGGTTAAATATTCATTTAATTTATTTATCCATTCTTCCTTTGTTGGGGTCTTTTGTGATTTCCAATTCTTAGCTAATGCCATTCTTGCCACTGTACTTGCATACAAAAATAGTTTTTTTTACTTCCCTGTGGTATTTCTTGATTTAATAAACCCAACAGGTATGCTTCCGGTCTTTTCGTTATTGCCCGTTTTAGCATCTTTTTAATTTCTTCATGTATCATTATCCCACTGATCCAAATTGATAATTTGCCCAAGGTCCTTCGACCATTTTAACATTGTCTCCTTCACTTCTTCATCCATCAGGTCCCAATCCAATAATAAATTATATGTCCTAGATAATAATTTCCTATTATTTTGTATAACCTCAGTCGTAAATTTCGACTCCTCCTTAACGAAACCTTTCTTTTTTTGCTCCTCATTAAACATACTTCTCAATTGAATATAATGCCATCTATCCAAACCCAAACCTTTTAACTCTTCATATGATTCATAGTTCAGTTGCGTGGGATCAATTCCAATCTGTTACCTCCGAGGATGTGGACAGGCTGCTTGGACGAGTGAAACCAACCACCTGTCTCCTTGATCCTTGCCCATCCTGGCTTATAAAAGCTAGCCAGGAAGGGCTGGGTGATGGGCTTTGTGGGGTGGTGAATGCTTCCCTCTGTGAGGGATCTTCCCAGACCCGCTGAAAGAGGCAGTTATCAAACCGCTTCTTAAAAAACCATCTTTAGATGCGGCCAATATGGCCAACTATCACCCAGTCTCAAATCTTCCATTCTTGGGCAAGGTGATTGAGTGAGTGGTTGCTGAACAACTCCAGGCATGCCTGGAAGAAGCGGACCATTTGGATCCCTTCCAGTCGGGATTCAGACCTCATCATGGGACTGAAACTGCCTTGGTCGCACTGGTTGATGATCTCCGGTGGGCTAGGGACAAAGGTGAGAGCTGTTTCCTAGTTCTGCTGGATCTCTCAGCGGCTTTTGACACCATCAACCATAACATCCTTCTGGACCATCTAGAGGGGTTGGGAGCTGGGGTTCCGCTCCTTCCTCCTGGGCCGTGTTCAGAAAGTGGTGGTGGGGGATGAGTGTTCAGACCCCTGGGCTCTCACTTGTGGGGTGCCTCAGGGTTCTGTCCTCTCCCCCATGCTTTTTAATATCTATATGAAGCCACTGGTATAGATCATCAGGGTGTTTGGGCTGGGTGTACATTAGTATGAGGATGATACCCAGCTCTACCTCTCTTGAAATCAGAACCAGTGAAGGCGGTGAAGGTCCTGTGTGAGTGTCTGGAGGCAGTTGGAGGATGGATGGTGGCTAACAGATTGAGGTTGAATCCTGACAAGACAGAAGTACTGTTTTGGGGGGACAGGAGGGGCAGGTGTGGAGGACTCCCTGGTCCTGAATGGGGTAACTGTGCCCCTGAAGGACCAGGTGCGCAGCCTGGGAGTCATTTTGGACTCACAGCTGTCCATGGAGGCACAGGTTAATTCTGTATCCAGGGCAGCTGTCTACCAGCTCCATCTGGTATGCAGGCTGAGACCCTACCTGCCGCGGACTGTCTTGCCAGAGTGGTGCATGCTCTAGTTATCTCTCGCTTGGATTACTGCAATGCACTCTATGTGGGGCTACCTTTGAAGGTGACCCAGAAACTATAACTAATTCAGAATGCGGCAGCTAAACAGGTGACTGGGAGCGGCCACTGAGACCCCATAACACTGGCCTTGAAAGACCTACATTGGCTCCCAGTACGTTTCCGAGCACAATTCAAAGTGTTGTTGCTGACCTTTAAAGCCCTAAACAGCCTTGGTCCTGTATAAATGAAGGAGCGTCTTCACCCCCAGGGCTTTCGGGCGGTTCCCTCGCTGAGAGAAGCCAAGTTACAGGGAACCAGGCAGATGGCCTTCTTGGTAGTGGCACCAGCCCTGTGGAACGCCCTCCCACCAGATGTCAAAGAGAAAAACAACTACCAGACTTTAGAAGACATCTGAAGGCAGCCCTGTTTAGGGAGGCTTTTAATGTTTAATAGATTATTGCATTTTAATATTCTGTTGGAAGCCGCCCAGAGTGGCTGGGGAAACCCAGCCAGATGGGCGGGGTATAAATAAATTATTATTATTATTATTATTATTATTATTATTATTATTATTATATTAAATATATTACTTGTAGTCCACCCATCTGCAGGGTTGCCCAGCCACTCTGGGCAGCTTCCAACAGAGTAGAAGCATCAGACCATAAAAGCTTCCAGATACGGGGTGACTTGCGGTTTAGCGCCGGCCATGTCGGACGGGAGCTGAAGAGCTCCGGTTCCCCGGGGGTTTTGGGGCTTCCGTACTTGCGCTACGGCCCCCCTAAAGCCACGGGAAGAGCGTCCCGTGGACTGTGGTCTTGTGGGCTCCAGACGTGCCGTCCCCGCTCCTGATTGACCCTCGTAAGGGGGGAAATCGGGTGAGCGAGGCTCTGGCACGGAGCTGAAGAGACATCTGCCCCCGAGGAACAAAGCAGTGATTCCGGCAGATCCGAGCGCTCAGCACTTCTTAATTGGATTACGCAAAAGAAGCTCTGTGAGTAGAGAATTTTAATTGACTTTTTGGATTTAAAAGAAAAGATTTGGACTTGCAGAGAGAACGTAAAAAGGAAGCCCGTTCTCTTGGACTGCTTTATAGAGCAAGGTAACGGCAAAGGAGCTAAGCCGCGACTAGCGGAAAAAAGTTTGCTAGTTTTGCTGAACTTTTTAAAAGTGGCATAAAAGTTGTTTAAATGGTTTTATAAGACTTAAAATTAAGGACTATGGCAAAAGAAGACACCGCTCGCCCTCTGGAATAGGATCCCGGGTCGGTAGCGGGCTGCGTTACTTTGTTGCCATTTGTTTTGCAACTGTTTACCAGCGGAGACATTTTAACTTTTTTGTGGCTGGCTGCAGTCTTTGTTTTGGACTTGGTGGTTACATTGCAAGAAGAATAGTAAAGCACTGTCTTGGACTGTCTTTAGGATTAACTTTTCTTGACTTTTGATGAACTTCAAAACTTTTAAAACTTTGGAAAAGCCTAAACTTTGAACTTTGAATGGTTGGTTGAAACTGTTTGGGACTCCTGGCTCTGTTGTTCCTTTGTTCTCGGAACTAACATGCTGGCCACCTGGTGTTGACTTTTGGGATTGTTGGTCTTTTCCTGTGAATGTCTGAGACAATTACAACAACTGAGGTGACCTTGAAATACCAGCTGCAGAGTGTTTTGGAAATGCAAGATAGCACAAGAGCAAGAACAAAAGAAACACGAAAAGCTTCAATATCTATAATCACCCAAGAACAGATGGCGGCTGCCATTGAAAAATTAAATGCTAGTATTTTGGACTTGTCAGAAAGGCTGGGAAAAGTAGGAGAAGATGTGAAACAAACACAGACCTCGGTAAATACAGCTGTAAATACAGCAACAGAAAAATTACAAGCTGAAATAAAAGACTCCACTCAGAGACTGGAAAAATCAATTGGTGCAATTGAGGAAGGAGTCAGGAAAAATAGAGAAGAAATTGATAAAATTGGGAAGGAGGTGAAAGTTTTAAAAAAGGAAACAGAGGAATTTAAAGAAGTAAAGGAGAAAATAAAAACGGTGGAGACGAAATTGGAGAATATCGATTTGGAAAAGATTGAAAAAATTGGATCACAGCAGAAGAACGTGGAAGAAGCTCTCGCTTTTCTGCAACTCCGAGAGAGAGAAGGGAACCTCCGTCTAAGAGGACTTCCAGAACTGGAAAAAGACAGCTTGAAAGCCTTTATAGTTAATGAATATGCAACATTCTGGGAGCTGGAGGAGAACGACGTCTCAGCATTCATAGTGAAGGCCTTCAGATTTGGATCCAGAGGAAAGAAAGGCTCTAAAGTGGTTAATGACTGTTTGATTGTACTAAATAACAGATACCAAAGAGACTATATTTTGGATCTACACTATAAGAACAACCTGGTGGTACAGCAGAAGAAAATCATAATTTTTAAGGACATCCCCAAATATTTCCTTGACAAAAGAGTATCCTACAACGATTTGGCATCGGAGTTAAGAGTAAGGAAAATTCCTTACAGTTGGGAATTTCCAGAGGGCCTTGCATTTACATTCAAAGAGAAGAAGATAAGGATAAGATCCCCGGCTGAGAAACAAAAATTTCTAGATAAGCATCTGGAAGATTTCAAAGGTTCAGCATTAGATCCAGCTTTCTTCTTTCGACTTCCAGGAGCACTTTTCACAGTTTGGAGAAGAAGAAATTGGACATTGTATGTTTACAGGAGACCCATGTAGTTCGACAACATAGAAGGATTTTACAAAATAAAAAGTTAGGCCAGGAATTTATTTCATCGGATAAAGTCAAGAAGAGAGGAGTGGTAATCTACGTAAAGGAAAAATACAGCCCAAGACAGTTATTTAAAGATGAAGAAGGGAGATACATTGCTATTGAAATTAAGGTGCAAGGCGAAAAAATTCTGATTCTGGGACTTTATGCACCAAACGATGGAAAGTCAAATTTTTATAAAAAGATTCATGATTTGCTATTGGACTATTTGGAGTATAAAATAGTGTGCCTCGGAGATTTTAATGGTGCAGTTTCCACATTAATGGACAGATCCCAAAGGACAAAAATTACAAACGATGGGAAACTGCCAAAAACGTTTTTTGAAATGGTTGATAATTTGAATTTGGTGGATGCTTGGAGACTGAGAAACCCAACTGAAACAGAGGCAACTTATTTTTCAGAATCTCAGAGTCATGGTCGAGAATAGATTACATCTGGATTTCCAATGAACTGACTCCAAAAATACAAAAAGCAGAAATTGGTCCTAAGACTTATTCGGACCATAATCCTGTACAATTGAATTTAAAGGTAATTTCCAAGGATTCCTTTAGATGGAGAATGGATGATGCATTGATGAGAGATACCAAGCTGATAGAAAGAGCTGCAAAAAAGATGAAGGAATATTTTCAAATCAATTTGAACACTGAGGTGGAAAAGAGGACAGTATGGGACGCAAGTAAAGCGGTGATGAGAGGGTTCCTCATTAGTGAAAAAGCAAAAAAGAGGAAGCAGCAAAATGCAGAAATGGAACGATTGTTGAAAATGATTAAAGGAAAAGAAAAAGAACTAAGAGGTCACCCTAAAAATCAAAAAATACAGAAAGAAATTAAATACTTGCAGTCCCAATATGCAAAAATTCTGAATCAGGACTTAGAATGGAAGATAAAATTGATGAAACAAAGAACTTTTGAATCAGCAAATAAATGTGGAAAGCTATTAGCTTGGCAGTTGAAAAAAAGACAAAAAGCAAATATCATCAACAACTTAGTAATCAGTGGAAGGAATGTGGAGAATCCAGAGGAAATTAGATGGTGTTTTCAAAGATATTACAAACAATTGTATAAGGAAGATGAAATAGAAGAATTGGAAATAGACCAGTTTCTGGGAAAAAATGGATTACATAAAGTCCCAGAAGATAAAATAAATATGCTCAACCACCCGATTACTATGCAAGAGATAGAAGATGCAATCAACAATATGCAGATAGGGAAGGCACCAGGACCAGATGGATTAACTGCAAAGTATTATAAAACGTTGAAAGACTGGCTATCACAGCCTTTGAAAGATGTGTGCAATGACTTATTAGAAGGAGGTAGGGCACCGGAGACTTGGAAGGAGGCCTATATCACACTGATTTTGAAACCAGATTCAGATAAGACGTTGATGAAAAATTACCGTCCGATCTCGTTATTAAATGTGGATTATAAAATATTCGCTAATGTCATGGCTATGAGATTAAGAAAAGTGCTGAAGGATTACATTCATAAGGACCAAGCAGGCTTTTTACCAGGAAGACAAATAAGCAATAATACGAGAATCATTGTGGATATTTTAGAAAAACTGGAAAAAAACATAAATACGGATTCAGCATTAATGTTTATTGATGCAGAAAAAGCCTTTGACAATATATCTTGGACTTTTATGAAGAAAAATTTAGAAAAGATGGCAGTTGGACAACGATTTCTTAATGGCATTAATGCCATTTATACAGAACAAAAAGCAAAAATTATAATTAACAGTGTGATATCGGAGGAAATTAGAGTTGAGAAAGGAACAAGACAAGGGTGCCCTATCTCCCCTTTGTTGTTTATCATGGTCCTGGAAGTCCTTCTAAATATGATACGAGCGGAGAAACAGATCAAAGGAATAAAGGTGGGTGAGAAGGAATATAAATTACGAGCCTATGCAGATGATTTGATGTTATCCCTACAAGAACCTGAAAGCAGTGTCCCCAAAGCCTTAGAAATAATTGAACTTTTTGGACGTGTAGCCGGCTTTAAATTAAATAAGGTGAAGACCAAAGTATTGACTAAAAATATGAATCCTGTGCAGATACAGAAGTTACAGGACAACACTGGCCTTAATTTCGTTAAAAAAGTAAAATATCTAGGAGTCAATTTAACTGCAAAAAATCTAAACCTGTTTAAGGATAATTACGAAAAAGTATGGGCCGAGATAAAAAGAGATCTAGAAACGTGGACAAGATTGAAACTTTCATTGATGGGCAGAATAGCTGCTGTTAAAATGAACGTATTACCAAGGATGCTGTTTTTATTCCAAGTGATTCCAATTTTAGATAAACTAGACTTGTTTTAAGATATGGCAAAAGGATTTGACGAAGTTTATCTGGCAGGGGAAGAAGCCAAGAATTAAATTTAAGATATTAACGGACTCTAAGGAAAGAGGAGGCTTTGCCCTGCCAGATTTACGGATTTATTTTGAGGCAGCAGCCTTTTGCTGGTTGAAGGACTGGTTTAAACTAGATAATACTGATGTGTTAGACTTGGAAGGTTTTGATAATGTGTTTGGATGGCATGCGTATCTTTGGTATGATAAGGTAAAGGCCCACAAAGCTTTTAAGAATCATATAGTTAGAAAAGCCCTTTTTCAGGTTTGGATGAGAAATAAAGATTTATTGGAGAGAAAGACTCCTAGATGGATTTCACCTGTAGAGGCCAAGGCCTATAAAAGACCTAATATGTCTGCAAAATGGCCAAGATATGTAGATATACTGCAGCAAGAAGGTGAGACGTTTAAGTTGAAAAGTTATGATCAAATGAAAGAAGAAGTCACTGACTGGCTGCAGTATCATCAAATTTATGAAACTTTTAGATTAGACAAAAAGATTGGTTTTCAAATAGAAAAATCAAAGCTGGAAACAGAGTTAATTGAACCGAACTCTAAAAACCTTTCCAGGATGTATAATTTGTTGCTAGAGTGGCATACGAAAGATGAACTGGTTAAATCTGTAATGATAGACTTGGGCAAAAGATGTGGGACATAATATTATGATGGATGACTGGGAGAGGTTGTGGAAGGAAGGTATCAAATTTACTGCTTGTAATGCATTAAGAGAAAATATTATGAAAATGATATATAGGTGGTATTTGACACCAGTGAAGATAGCTAAGATATATCATGTTACAAGTAATGTGTGTTGGAAATGTAAAACTGCGGAAGGTACCTTTTATCATATGTGGTGGACATGCCCAAGGGTTAAGGCTTTCTGGGAGAAGATTTATAATGAACTTAAGAAGGTAATGAAAATTACTTTTAGTAAGAAACCAGAGGCCTGCCTTTTGAGCATGACCAATCATGAGATACCCAGTCAGGATAGAGTGTTTTTTATGTATGCCACAACAGCTGCTAGAATTTTACTTGCAAGAAACTGGAAAGGTGAAGAGATCCCGACAGTGGAAGAATGGCAGATGAAGCTAATGGACTTTATGGAACTCGCTGAACTGACCGCGAGACTCCGAGACCAGAGGGAGGAGAAGGTGCAACAGGATTGGAAGAAATTTAAGGACTATTTAAAAAATCGTGTAAAATTGGATATTTGAGCAGAATTAGCTTGTTGAATTGGCTTTAGCTAGATGATGTTAGATAAAAATAGTATATAAGAAGTATTGTTATGAATGATTGAAATGTTTAGGAATGTCTAAGGATATGTAGTTTAAGTGATGAATTATATTTGATTAATTAATATCTTGAAGATTATTAAGAAGAGTGGTTAATGTTAAGAAAATAGATACAAAGTTACTAAAGTATATTAATATTGAACGCAGTTGAGAGAACGGGGGAAGTCCCCCCTCAAAGAAGATAGAAACTAGAACTAAACAATGTTAGTTTATTGTTCCTGTGTATGTAGGTATGTATAAGTTTTATTTTATATTCTTTGTTGTTGTTTCTGTTTAATGTGTTTATTATGTTTTTTTTATTATGTATTTGTGTGTGTATCATGTTTTTCTTGTTTAATGTGAAAAGAATAAAATATCTTTAAAAAAAAAAAGCTTCCAGATACGGGGCTGCCTTAGATGTCTACGGAAGGTCATATGATTGTTCATCTCTTTGATATCTGATAGGAGAACATTCCACAGGGTGGGCGCCACCACCGAGAAGGCCCTCTCTGTAACTTCACTTCTTGCATTGTGGGAGCCACTAGAAGGTCCTCAGACCTGGACCTCATTTTTTTTTTTTATAAGAATTTATTGACATTTTTTACTTATAACCACATACACCCATAACCACACCTACATTTATACACATACAAAACAAATACAACTAAAAATCAAATACAAACATTGCCAGGATTTCTCTTCTTTTTTAAGCATCTCATAAAAAATTTCTTGTTCTTAATCTTGACAGTTGACTTCCCCTGCCTTTTCACCTTCGATTTTATACCCATAATCTACTTTTTAACCTCTTTTTTTCAAAAATTAAACCTAGTTATACATATAAAATAAAACATTCATCTTAATCTTAATCATCCTGATCTAAAAGCTTAATCAACTCATCTTGACTTTACATATAACACGTCATCATAGATCTTCATTAATCATTTTTATCATATCTACACTATCAAATCTACACTTAGCAAATCTATACTATCTTCTCTGTCCTTTAAACTGCTGCTAATAACATAGGAACTTCAAATATCTCCTTCTTATTCAAACAAAAAATAAAACTCAATATTGCTGACAGTGTTTACCCTCCGATTTCAAAATACCATGACCGACTGTTTTAGATTTTATTTAATACTTCACCCCACTCCCCCTCTGTCCATTGTCCTTCTCCTGATGACGCCAGAACCAAACTTCCAAATGACTTCTTTTTCCAGATATCCACAGATCCAGGCATAGTTCAGAACATTCCTTGCCACGAGCCTCAGGGTACCAATCTCATCTTCTTCCAGCTGCTCCATTTCTTTGTGCCATTCCTTTTCTTCTTGTAAATATCTTAATTCTTTGTCCCTTGCCCCCGAGCTCACACCTCGGGGACTGGATATAACAAATCTTCTCATCGTCTTGGGGCTGCCACCCCCAAAAAACGAATCTTTTTCCCGGAGTAGCTTTGTCGTTTCTTTCCATCCTTCCAACAACCCTCTCAGCTCTTTAGCAAGGCTTTCTTCCAATGTGTCAAAGATTTTAAAAGCCTCCTCTGTGGGCAATTGATTTCTTTTCAAACCCCCACACAAGGCTTTCACTTTTTGATAAAGCAGTTCCAGCCTCAAAGCGTTAAGTCTTTGTTCTTCCGTTAGCCTAGAGTTCAAAACAAGTTCAAAGACGAAACCCAGCATAATGGTAGAGGAGGAGGAAGTGGGTATCAGATTACTATTCTGTCTTCTATGTTCGTCGCCATTTTCCTAAGCCGGAGCGCAAACACCGCAGCTTTAAACGGAGATATTTTCCACTAGTTTACTTCTCAAAAGAAAATTTCAACAGTCTCATATATCGAGTTTTAGATACTTTGTAACCAGTACTGTAGCGGCAGTCACTCAGATTGGTTAGCTTCTTTCACTCGAAGGGAGGGAGGCAGGCTGCCTTTCTCCTTCCCCCCGGATCGTCCAAAAAGCACAGTATCTAGTCCAACAAATACTCACGACCCCCGGGTTTCTTTAAATCCATTCATCAAAGGTAGAACTTAGACGCTCATCACAGGCTCTGTCGCCGCATTTACATCCCGGTTGGGGCATGTCCCCTAAAGCCCAGCTCCGTCGTCCCTTCACCCCCACTCCCCCTTTACAGGGGGGCGAGGGAAGGGTTCGGAGCTCAACGGGCACAGCCGGGGAGCCCAGGGTGCGGGACGCTCTTCCCGCACCCCAACCGGAGCCCCGCTTTGCGGTAGCGGGGCTCCTAACCCCCGGGATGGACTGGGCGCTTCGCAGCCGAAGCAGCCCACGACCACCTGCAATGGCGTCGCCGCCGGAAGTCCCCAGACCTGGACCTCATTGTCTTGTCTGAAACCGGGGGTGGAGACGTTCTTCAGGTATACAGGATGCAGTTCCAAACTTCTGCTCCTCCTACCCTCCGGGGGCATCAATTGGGAACAGCTGCTGACCTTGGAGAGTCTTCCCTATATCTACCATCTTTGAAGAAAGTACAACTCAGCACCTCTCATCGCGTGGCGTCACTGGAGGTTTATGGGAACTTGATGTTCTGCCAGATCCCTCTGAGCATGCAGCTTAAATATGACTTTGTGGCAACAAATCGCCATTCAAGAGGGAGGCTGGAATAAACAATATTTTACAGGATCCACCTCATCTGGGATATAGTCTTTTTGCACCACTGCCTTCGGGCAAGAGATATAGAACAATTAGATCAAGAACAAATAGATTGAAGAATAGTTTCTACCCAAGAGCTATAACCATCTTAAATGCTGTAACCAGATAATATGACCTTGGAGAGTTGTGATGGGTGTGTATGTATGTGCATGTGTGGCTGACAATGTGTGTGTTTTTTTTAAATGGGATGGCATCCAATTTTGTTTCACTTGTACAGCATTGCAATTGTACAAGAACAATAAAGAAATCTTATCTTAAGATGTCATGCAGCCGGACTAAACTGGAGTGCTCCATTTCTAACATAATCAATGTTTTCATATTTCCCTTAGAAATAAACATTGATTGTTTAATGATGACGATATATTCAATATATTACTTGTACTCCACCCATCTGCATGGGTTGCCCAGCCACTCTGGGCAGCTTCCAACAGAGTAGAAACATCAGACATTAAAAGCTTCCTGATACGGGGCTTCCTTACACGTCTACGGAAGGTCATATAATAGTTTATCTCTTTGATATCTGATAGGAGAACATTCCACAGCGTGGGCACCACCACCAAGAAGGCCCTCTCTGTAGCTTCACTTCTCGCATTGAGGGAACCACTAGAAGGGCCTCAGATCGGGACCTCATTGTCTTGTCTGAAACCAGGGTGGAGACTTTTTTGAGATATACAGGATGCAGTTCCAACCTTCTGCTCCTCCTACACTCCTGGGGCATTAATTGGGAAAAGCTGGTGACCTTGGTGAGTCTTCACTTTATCTGCTCTTTTTTGATATTTATTTATTTATTTATTTCCAAACATAAACAACAAACAAACAAAAAATTACATATTCCAAATAAAGATTCCAGAATTCATACATATTACATCATGATATATCATGTTCGTGTGCCATATAAATTTCCCGTCCCTCCTACTCCCCCCTTTACTTCCCCTCACCCATGTGTGATCACATACCTATTAATTCCAGTTATTGTTACATTTCCAGTTGCGTTGTTCTTAAATAAATCTATTTTTTACTTCAAATTACTTTTTATCTTTCTTTTCCCATGCAGTTTCACACCTTTCTCTACCACAGTTTTAATTCAGAGCAGTACTTCTCCATGTATTCTTTCAGCCCTTCCCACTCATTGATTAGATCTTGACTTGAGCGGCCTCTGATGTTAGCTGTCATTTTGGCTATTTCAACAAATTCTATTAATTTACATCTCCATTCTGCTAATGTCAGGATCCTATCACCTTTCCAGTTTTTGCCCTCTTTGTAGAAATTACAATTTAGCACTTCTCACGGCGTGGCGTCACTGGAAGTTTAAGGGAACTTGATTTTCTGCCAGATCTCTCTGGAACCTGCCTCTGAGCAGGGAGCTTAAATACAATCCGGTGGGAACTAATCGTCATTCAAGCGGGAGTCTGGAGTCTGTCCCCATTTCCTCCACTTCCTTGACTTACCTGAAAGTTCTCTTGACGGGTCAACATGTCAGGTAGACAGACTGAAATGCAGCGTTTCTTTACTTACGTATTCAATGAATTCATTAGATATGGAGAGAAACCACAGAGAATGGGCATGAGTGAGTGTGCAATGCTTCAACCTAAGGAACCCCGTGTGCTGAGTGAGAGCGGAGTGCGTCAACTGGTAAAGGATCAGCTTCCAGACATGCCAATGGTGAGCAGCAGGGTAGGGTGGTTTGTTCCTCAGTTGGTTTTCTGCTTGCAATGGGGGAGCAATTCAGTTCTCTTCATCTTTTCCAAATTCTCACTTCTCAGATTGCCCTTTTCTTTCCCCTTTTCGTGAGTAAGAAATTTCTTGTTTTGAAGCTATCTCCCCTTCAGTTGTAAAGCAATTACTTACCATTCCCCCTTCCTGGCTGATACTAGACAACTGTTGAAGTACTTTTTCATTTTTATTTATTTAGCAGAATGATCACCCCAAGGGCAACCAATCCTCCCCCCTCTCTCCTCCCTCTGCTCCCTCTCCACAACCCCCCAGAGTGGATTTTCTTCGGCTGCAGTGAGGAGGAGTAGCAGGGGATGTTCTATTACGCTTGCAGAAGTTGTTCCACAGACAGAAAATAAAAGAAAGGAAAAACATCTCTTGGGTGCAACCCTTTTACTGTTTAATGTACAAAGACCTCTCAACAATTTACCTGAGATAAGACCAAACATTCGTTTTAAAAAGTGAAAACCAATGTTAGAATCAAATTGGCATAAAATGGATCAAAGTGTTATGAAAACCTGCAGGTATGAAACGAAAGTGCATTACAATGTTCTCTGTGTAAAATTCCATGTTGCAAGTTACTTATTTCTTGGTTCCAATGGCTACAATGCATTTTGGTCCCTGAGTGCAGGAGTTCCCTGCTACCTACTGGGGTCACTGTCAGTTGGAGAGTTCAGCAATATTCAGTATTCAGGAGAATTCAGTAAGTTATTCTTGGTTTTCAGCCTGCTAACTATTGAAGGATTCAACTGCAACTGCCTCTCCTTCCAATCTTGGCTTGTTCTGAGCCAGCCTTCCCCATTGTGTTTCCCCCCAGGAGTTTCTGGGCCACAACCTCTGTCATTCCTGACTGTTGGCTGTGCTAACTGGGGCCAGTGGGAGTTGGGGGCCCCATGATGTTAGGACAGACATAGCTGATCCTCTTGTGATGTAGAACATCCCAGGAAGGATGACGAAATGTATCATACTCTTGTGTGTGCTTGAATTCACCAGAAGACTGCTTGCTTTTTCCACTGGTTTCAACCACTGTAACCATCTTTCCTTCTCTATTCTCTCCCACGTGCGCAACAAAAAGGCCTCTTGTGTTGTTCGTGAGTTCTTGGGAGAAATAAATGGCCCAGTCAACTTCAATGAGTTCACGGAATTGTTACGCAGACTTCTTATAAGTTGGTATAAGAACCCAAGACCATGAAGCACCAACTTGGAGGTGAAGAATCCATCAAGTCAACTTCATCTCTAAAGCTCATGTCCTCCCGAGACAATAAAGATTTGGTTCAAAGATCCATCACAGTTTTGTAGAGTGTTTTTCAGAAGCAGAGTAACCGAATCTTAGCTAGAGGATAAACTGTAGGTCAGGAACATTCCCCTTGGGGACAAGAGGATAAATGAGAAGCATCAAGGCACGTATTAGACGTGGCAAAAAGTCTTTAGTAAGAAAATAGAAATCTTTTTTAAAGACCAGCACAACATACTGTTTGGTGAGGGTGGGGAGTTGGAACTTTGGATGAATGGGAATAGAGGGTTGTTTGAATGGAAGAGAGGGAAATTGTAGATGAGCTGGATAAATTATTAGGATCAGGCCACAAAAGAATCCGGAGAACTGTAGTTTTGATGATGAGAGTTGTTCGGAGACCCATACTTCCTGCCACAGAGCCATAATTTCCAGAGTCCCTTAGAATTATACATTGATTGTTGTATAATGATGATGATATATTAAATATATTACTTGTAGTCCACCCATCTGCATGGGTCGTCCAGCCACTCTTGGCCTCTTCCAACAGAGAAGAAAAGAACACAATGAAACATCAGACATTAAAAGCTTCCTGATACGGGACTTCCTTAGACATTTATGGAAGGTCATGTGATTGTTTATCACTTTGATATCTGATAGAAAGTTCCACAGGGTGGGCGCCACCACTAAGAAGGCCCTCTCTGTAACTTCACTTCTTCCATTGGGGGAACCACTAGAAGGCCCTCAGACCTTGACTTTAGTGTCTTGTCTGAAACCGGGGGTGGAGATGGTCTTCAAGTATACAGGATGCAGTTCCAACCTTCTGCTCCTCCTACACTCCTGGGGCATCAATTGGGAACAGCTGCTGACCTTGGAGAGTCTTCCCTATATCTACCATCTTTGCAGAAAGTACAACTCAGCACCTCTCATGGCTTGGCGTCACTGGAGGTTTAAGGGAACTTGATGTTCTGCCAGATCCCTGTGGAACCCGCCTCTGAGCAGGGAGCTTAAATACAATCTGGTGGGCACTAATCACCATTCAAGCGGGAGTCTGGAGTCTGTCTCCATTTCCTCCACTTTCTTGACTCACCTGAAAGTTGTCTTGACAGGTCAACATGTCAGCCTGCCGGACTGAACTGGAGAATGCTCTTTATACCATAATCAACGTTTTCAATCAGTATTCACAAAAGTGTGAGAGCATGGGCATGGGTGAGAGTGCAATGCTTCAACCTAAGGAACGGCGTGTGCTGAGTGAGGGCAGACTGCGTCAACTGGTAAAGGAGCAGCTTCCAGACATGCCAATGGTGAGGAGCGGAAGAGGGTGCTTTGTTCCTCAGTTGCTTTTCTGCTTGCAATGGGGGAGCAATCCAGTCATGTTCATCTTTTTCAAATGTCACATTTCTCTGAATTTTGCAATGCCATTGTCCAGCAAAGTGATGTTTATACAAAGTGTTAAGAATGCATAGAACTGCATAGATCTTTGAAAACAGTATGCAAAATGGAATTCTATTATGGAATACTGCTTTGCAACAAAAGTATATATTAGACAAATCTGCATCCAAAATAGTACACCCCTTCATCTGTAACAAAAATCCCTAAATATGTTTAAAGTATGCATATAAAGACATAGATTCCTTTATGTGAAAACATTATGCAAAATTGAATTACATAATGAAATATTGGTTTGCTGAAAATGTGTATATTAGACAAATTTGAAATAAAAAATTGACAGGCACCACCACCCGTGATAAGTAGTTATGCAACACTCTGGTGAGGTAAAATTTTCCACCATGGATTTTGAATTTTCTCCAGAGTTTATTCATTTTGGATGCTTTATGAATTTTCATGCAGACTTAAAGACACAGAAACACAAAGACGTGGTAATATAAGGAACTGAACCATCTTTCCTTCTCTATTCTCTCCCACCTGTACAACAAAAGGCCTCTTCTGTCACTGATGGGTTCTTGGGAGAAATAAATGGCCCAGTCAGCTTCAATGAGTTCACGGAATTAGTAAGCAGGTTGCTTATCAATTCGTAAGAGAACTCCAGACCATGAAGCACCAACTTGGAGTTGAAAAATCCATCAACTCAACTTCATCTCTAAAGCTCATGTCCTCCGGAGACAATAAAGATTTGGTTCAAAGATCCATCACAGTTTTGTGGAGTGTTTTTCAGAAGCAGAGTAACCGAATCTTAGCTAGAGGATAAACTGTAGGTCAGGAACATTCCCCTTGGGGACAAGAGGATAAATGAGAAGCATCAAGGCACGTATTAGACGTGGCAAAAAGTCTTTAGTAAGAAAATAGAAATCTTTTTTAAAGACCAGCACAACATACTGTTTGGTGAGGGTGGGGAGTTGGAACTTTGGATGAATGGGAATAGAGGGTTGTTTGAATGGAAGAGAGGGAAATTGTAGATGAGCTGGATAAATTATTAGGATCAGGCCACAAAAGAATCCGGAGAACTGTAGTTTTGATGATGAGAATTGTTCGGAGACCCATACTTCCTGTCACAGAGCCATAATTTGCAGAGTTCCTTAGAATTATACATTGATTGTTGTATAATGATGATGATATATTAAATATATTACTTGTAGTCCACCCATCTGCATGGGTCGTCCAGCCACTCTTGGCCTCTTCCAACAGAGAAGAAAAGAACACAATGAAACATCAGACATTAAAAGCTTCCTGATACGGGACTTCCTTAGACATTTATGGAAGGTCATGTGATTGTTTATCACTTTGATATCTGATAGAAAGTTCCACAGGGTGGGCGCCACCACTAAGAAGGCCCTCTCTGTAACTTCACTTCTTCCATTGGGGGAACCACTAGAAGGCCCTCAGACCTTGACTTCAGTGTCTTGTCTGAAACCGGGGGTGGAGATGGTCTTCAAGTATACAGGATGCAGTTCCAACCTTCTGCTCCTCCTACACTCCTGGGGCATCAATTGGGAACAGCTGCTGACCTTGGAGAGTCTTCCCTATATCTACCATCTTTGCAGAAAGTACAACTCAGCACCTCTCATGGCTTGGCGTCACTGGAGGTTTAAGGGAACTTGATGTTCTGCCAGATCCCTGTGGAACCCGCCTCTGAGCAGGGAGCTTAAATACAATCTGGTGGGCACTAATCACCATTCAAGCGGGAGTCTGTAGTCTGTCTCCATTTCCTCCACTTTCTTGACTCACCTGAAAGTTGTCTTGACAGGTCAACATGTCAGCCTGCCGGACTGAACTGGAGAATGCTCTTTATACCATAATCAACGTTTTCAATCAGTATTCACAAAAGTGTGAGAGCATGGGCATGGGTGAGAGTGCAATGCTTCAACCTAAGGAACGGCGTGTGCTGAGTGAGGGCAGACCTCGTCAACTGGTAAAGGAGCAGCTTCCAGACATGCCAATGGTGAGGAGCGGAAGAGGGTGCTTTGTTCCTCAGTTGCTTTTCTGCTTGCAATGGGGGAGCAATCCAGTCATGTTCATCTTTTTCAAATGTCACATTTCTCTGAATTTTGCAATGCCATTGTCCAGCAAAGTGATGTTTATACAAAGTGTTAAGAATGCATAGAACTGCATAGATCTTTGAAAACAGTATGCAAAATGGAATTCTATTATGGAATACTGCTTTGCAACAAAAGTATATATTAGACAAATCTGCATCCAAAATAGTACACCCCTTCATCTATAACAAAAATCCCTAAATATGTTTAAAGTATGCATATAAAGACATAGATTCCTTTATGTGAAAACATTATGCAAAATTGAATTACATAATGGAATATTGCTTTGCAGAAAATGTTTATATTAGAGAAATTTGAAATAAAAAATTGACAGGCACCACCACCCGTGATAATTAGTTATGCAACACTCTGGTGAGGTAAAATGTTCCACCATGGATTTTGAATTTTCTCCAGAGTTTATTCATTTTGGATGCTTTATGAATTTTCATGCAGACTTAAAGACACAGAAACACAAAGACGTGGTAATATAAGGAACTGAACCATCTTTCCTTCTCTATTCTCTCCCACCTGTACAACAAAAGGCCTCTTCTGTCACTGATGGGTTCTTGGGAGAAATAAATGGCCCAGTCAGCTTCAATGAGTTCACGGAATTAGTAAGCAGGTTGCTTATCAATTCGTAAGAGAACTCCAGACCATGAAGCACCAACTTGGAGTTGAAAAATCCATCAACTCAACTTCATCTCTAAAGCTCATGTCCTCCGGAGACAATAAAGATTTGGTTCAAAGATCCATCACAGTTTTGTGGAGTGTTTTTCAGATGCACAGTAACAGAATCTTAGCTGGAGGATAAACTGCAGGTCAGGAACATTCCCATCAGGGATAAGAGGATGCCAGTAGGATAAATGAGAAGCATCAAGGCACATATTAGACGTGGCAAAAAGACTTCAGTAAGAAAATAGAAATCTTGTTTAAAGAACAACAGAACATACTGTTTCTCTTTGTCAAAAGGAAGAAACTGGTTCTGGGTGAGGGTGGGGAGCTGGAACATTGGATGAAGGGGGGTAGAATGTCATTTGAATGGAAGAGAGGGAAATTGTAGATGAGCTGGATAAATTATTAGGATCAGGCCACTTGAATAGTCATAGATTCCCCCAAAGAATCCTGGGAAGTAGTTTTGATGATGGAAGTTGTTTGGAGAGCCAAACTTCCTGTCAAAGAGCCATAATTTCCAGAATCCCTTAGAATTAGATATTGATTGTTGTATAATGATGATGATGGTATATTAAATGTATTAATTGTACTCCACCCATCTGCAGGGTTGCCCAGCCACTCTGGGCAGCTTCCAACAGAGTAGAAAAGAACACAATGAAACATCAGACATTAAAAGCTTCCTGATACGGGGCTGCCTTAGACGTCTACGGAAGGTCATATGATTGTTTATCACTTTGATATCTGATAGGAGAACATTCCAGTGGGTGGGCACCACCATTAAGAAGGCCCTCTCTGTAACTTCACTTCTTTCTTTGGGGGAACCACTAGAAGGCCCTCAGACTTGGACTTTAGTGTCTTGTCTGAAAAAAGGGGTGGAGATGCTCTTCAGGTATACAGGATGCAGTTCCAAACTTCTGCTCCTCCTACACTCCTGGGGCATCAATTGGGAACAGCTGCTGACCTTGGAGAGTCTTCCCCTATATCTACCATCTTTGCAGAAAGTACAACTTGGTGCCTCTCATGGCTTGGCGTCACTGGAGGTTTAAGGGAACTTGATGTTCTGCCAGATCCCTGTGGAACCCGCCTCTGAGCATGGAGTTTAAATATGATTTTGTGGCAACTAATCGCCATTTCAGAGGGATTCTGGAGTCTGTCCCCATTTCCTCCACTTGCTTGACTCACCTGAAATTTGTCTTGACAGGTCAACATGTCAGCCTGCCGGACTGAACTGGAGCATGCTATTTATACCATAATCAACGTTTTCAATAAGTATTCAGAAAACTGTGAGAGAATGGTCATGAGTGAGAGTGCAATGCTTCAACCTAAGGAACCCCGTGTGCTGAGTGAGGGCAGACTGCGTCAACTGGTAAAGGAGCAGCTTCCAGACATGCCAAAGGTGAGGAGCGGGAGAGGGTGGTTTGTTCCTTAGTTGGGTTACTGCTTGCAATGGGGGAGCAATCCGGTCATGTTCATCTTTTTCAAATGTCACATTTCTCTGAATTTTGCAATGCCATTCTCCAGCAAAGTGATGTTTATACAAATTCCTAATCTAGTGTTAAGAATGCATAGAACTCCATAGATCTTTGAAAACAGTATGCAAAATGGAATTCTATTATGGAATACTGCTTTGCAACAAAAGTATATATTAGACAAATCTGCATCCAAAATAGTACACCCACTTCATCTATAACAAAAATCCCTAAATAAGTGTAAGTATGCATATAAATACATAGATTCCTTTATGTGAAAACATTATGCAAAATTGAATCACATAATGGAATATTGCTTTGCAGAAAATGTTTATCTTAGACAAATTTGAAATAAAAAATTGACAGGCACCACCACCCATGATAATTAGTTGTGCAACGCTCAGGTGAGGTAAAATGTTCCACCATGGATTTTGAATTTTCTCCAGAGTTTATTCATTTTGGATGCTTTATGAATTTTCATGCAGACTTAAAGACACACAAACACAAAGACGTGGTAATATAAGGAACTGAATTTAAGACTGGAAAAATCAGAAAACGAGAGGAAGCAATTTTGAATTCTTTCTCTGAAGAGAAGAAGAGCCTTAGTCAATTGACGACAAGGCACCCAAGTGAAGATGGCAAAAGATTTGTTACTCCCTGCATCTAGAAGGGCTGTGCCACCTTTGTGTGTCTTCCCGTAACCTGATCACACCAGTCCCTAAAACGAATGCAAAACTGCTGTCACTGGCACTCAGGGGAACTATTGTTTGATTGAGAAAAATGGGGTGAGAGAAAATGACAGATAAGAATTTCAGAAACCTTTTTTTTCCTATGAGCAATTGATTTCAGAATCTCCCACAGCCCTTGCTAAACAGTAGGAAGAGAAAGGATGAAGGTCGTCTTCCCAGACCCACAGCCATATTCAACTGTTCCAGGGTGGGGAGAAGGTGCTTTGAGCATCACTATTCTAATAGATGTTTGCCTGTTTTGGGGTCTTCTGAAGCCCAGGTTGCCCCTTCCTCTTCCCTTTTCGTGACCAAGAAAATTCTTGTTTTGAAGCTACCTCCCCTTCAGTGGTGAAGTAATTTTTTTACCCTTTCCCATTCCTTCCTGGCTGATACTAGACAAAGGTTAAAGTACTTTTTCATTTTTATTTATGTAGCAGAATGAACCCCACCAACCTTCCCCACTCTCCTCCCTCTGCTCCCTCTCCACAACCCTCCAGTGCGGATTTTCTGCAGCTGCAGTGAGGAGGAGAAAGAGTGGATGTTCTATTAGGCTTGCAGAAGTTGTTCCAAAGACAGAAAGGGAAAGGAACCCCCCGTTGGGTGCAACACATTTACTATTAAATCTACAAAGACCTCTCAACAGTTTACTCGAGATAAGACTAAGCTTTCTTTTTAAAAAGTGAAAACCAATGTTAGAATCAAATTAGCATAAAATGGAACCAAGTGTTAAGAAATCTAGCAGGGATGAAACCAAAGTGCATTAGAATGTTCTCTGTGTAAAATTCCATGTTGCAAGTTACTTATTTCTTGGTTCCAATGGTTGCAATGCATTTTGGTCCCTGAGTGCCGGAGTTCCCTGCTAAGTACTGGGGTCACTGTGAGTTGGAGAGTTCAGCAATATTCGGGGGGTGGGGAGTTATTCTTGGTTTTCAGCCTGCTAACTACTGAAGGATTCAACTGCAACTGCCACTCCTTCCAATCTTGGCTTGTTCTGAGCCAGCCTTCCCCATTGTGTTTCCCCCCAGGAGTTTCTGGGCCACAACCTCTGTCATTCCTGACTGTTGGCTGTGCTAACTGGGGCCAGTGGGAGTTGGGGCCCCATGATGTTAGGACAGACATAGCTGATCCTCTTGTGATGTAGAACATCCCAGGAAGGATGATGAAATTTACCATACTCTTGTGTGTGCTTGAATTCATCAGAAGACTGCTTGCTTTTTCCACTGGTTTCAACCACTGTAACCATCTTTCCTTCTCTATTCTCTCCCACCTGCACAACAAAAAGGCCTCTTCTGTCGCTGATGGGTTCTTGGGAGAAATGAATGGCCCAGTCTACTTTAATGAGTTCACGGAATTATTAAGCAGACTTCTTAACAGTTCATATGAGAACCCCAGACCATGAAGCACCAACCTGGAGGTGAAGAATCCATCAAGTCAACTTCATCTCTAAAGCTCATGTCCTCCTGAGTCAATAAAGAGTTGATTGAACGATCCATCACAGTTTTGTGGAGTGTTTTTCAGATGCACAGTAACAGAATCTTAGCTGGAGGATAAACTGCAGGTCAGGAACGTTCCCCTCAGGGATAAGAGGATGCCAGTGGGATAAATGAGAAGCACCAAGGCACATATTAGAAGTGGCAAAAAGACTTCAGTAAGAAAATAGAAATCTTGTTTAAAGACCAACACAACATACTGTTTCTCTTTGTCAGAAGGAAGAAACTGGTTCTGGGTGAGGGTGGGGAGCTGAAACTTTGGATGAAGGGGAATAGAGGATCATTTGAATGGAAGAGAGGGAAATTGTAGATGAGCAGGATATTAGGGTCAGGCCATTTTGAATAGTCATAGATTCCCCCAAAGAATCCTGGGAACTGTAGTTTTGATGATGAGAGTTGTTTGGAGAGCCATACTTCCTGTCATAATTTCCAGAGTCCCTTAGAATCAGATATTGATTGCTGTATAATGATGATGATGATATATTAAATATATTACTTGTAGTCCACCCATCTGCAGGATTGCCCAGCCACTCTGGGCAGCTTCCAACAGAGTAGAAAAGAACACAATGGAACATCCGACATTAAAAGCTTCCTGATACATGGCTGCCATAGACGTCTACAGAAGTTCATAGGATTGTTTCTCACTTTGATATCTGATAGGAGAACATTTCAGTGGGTGGGCACCACCATTAAGAAGGCCCTCTCTGTAACTTCACTTCTTCCTTTGCGGGAACCACTAGAAGGCCCTCAGACTTGGACTTCAGTGTCTTGTCTGAAACAAGGGGTGGAGATGTTCTTCAGGTATACAGGATGCACTTCCAACCTTCTGATCCTCCTACACTCCTGGGGCATCAATTGGGAACAGCTGCTGACCTTGGAGAGTCTTCCCTATATCTACCATCTTTGCAGAAATTACAACTTGGCGCCTCTCATGGCTTGGCGCCACTGGAGGTTTATGGGAACTTGATGTTCTGCCAGTTCCCTGTGGAACCCGCCTCTGAGCAGGGAGCTTAAATACAATCCAGTGGGAACTAATCGCCATTCAAGCGGGAGTCTGGAGTCTGTCCCCATTTCCTCCACTTCCTTGACTCAACTGAAAGTTGTCTTGACGGGTCAACATGTCAGCCTGCCGGACTGAACTGGAGAATGCTCTTTATACCATAATCGACATTTTCAATCAGTATTCAGAAAACTGTGAGAGAATGGGCATGAGTGAGGGTTTAATGCTTCAACCTAAGGAACGCCGTGTGCTGAGTGAGGGCAGACTGCGTCAACTGGTAAAGGAGCAGCTTCCACACATGCCAATGGTGAGGAGCGGGAGAGGGTGGTTTGTTCCTTAGTTGGGTTACTGCTTGCAATGGGGGAGCAATCCAGTCATGTTCATCTTTTTCAAATGTCACATTTCTCTGAATTTTGCAATGCCATTCTCCAGCAAAGTGATGTTTATACAAATTCCTAATCTAGTGTTAAGAATGCATAGAACTGCATAGATCTTTGAAAACAGTATGCAAAATGGAATTCTATTATGGAATAGTGCTTTGCAACAAAAGTATATATCAGACAAATCTGCATCCAAAAAAGGACACCCCCTTCATCTATAACAAAAATCCCTAAATAAGTGTAAGTATGCATATAAAGACATAGATTCCTTTATGTGAAAACATTATGCAAAATTGAATCACATAATGGAATATTGCTTTGCAGAAAATGTTTATATTAGACAAATTTGAAATAAAAAATTGACAGGCACCACCACCCATGATAATTAGTTGTGCAACGCTCAGGTGAGGTAAAATGTTCCACCATGGATTTTGAATTTTCTCCAGAGTTTATTCATTTTGGATGCCTTATGAATTTTCATGCAGACTTAAAGACACACAAACACAAAGACGTGGTAATATAAGGAACTGAATTTAAGACTGGAAAAATCAGAAAACGAGAGGAAGCAATTTTGAATTCTTTCTCTGAAGAGAAGAAGAGCCTTAGTCAATTGACGACAAGGCACCCAAGTGAAGATGGCAAAAGATTTGTTACTCCCGGCATCTAGAAGGGCTGTGCCACCTTTGTGTGTCTTCCCGTAACCTGATCACACCAGTCCCTAAAACAATGCAAAACTGCTGTCACTGGCACTCAGGGGAACTATTGTTTGATTGAGAAAAATGGGGTGAGAGAAAATGACAGATAAGAATTTCAGAAACCTTTTTTTTCCTATGAGCAATTGATTTCAGAATCTCCCACAGCCCTTGCTAAACAGTAGGAAGAGAAAGATGAGGTCGTCTTCCCAGACCCACAGCCATATTCAACTGTCCAGGGTGGGGAGAAGGTGCTTTGAGCATCACTATTCTAATAGATGTTTGCCTGTTTTGGGGTTTCTGAAGCCCAGGTTGCCCCTTCCTCTTCCCTTTTCGTGACCATAAAATTCTTGTTTTGAAGCTACCTCCCCTTCAGTGGTGAAGTAATTTTTTTACCCTTTCCCATTCCTTCCTGGCTGATACTAGACAAAGGTTAAAGTACTTTTTCATTTTTATTTATGTAGCAGAATGAACCCCACCAACCTTCCCCACTCTCCTCCCTCTGCTCCCTCTCCACAACCCTCCAGTGCGGATTTTCTGCAGCTGCAGTGAGGAGGAGAAAGAGTGGATGTTCTATTAGGCTTGCAGAAGTTGTTCCAAAGACAGAAAGGGAAAGGAACCCCCCGTTGGGTGCAACACATTTACTATTAAATCTACAAAGACCTCTCAACAGTTTACTCGAGATAAGACTAAGCTTTCTTTTTAAAAAGTGAAAACCAATGTTAGAATCAAATTAGCATAAAATGGAACCAAGTGTTAAGAAATCTAGCAGGGATGAAACCAAAGTGCATTAGAATGTTCTCTGTGTAAAATTCCATGTTGCAAGTTACTTATTTCTTCGCTCCAAATGCATTTTGGTCCCCGAGTGCAGGAATTCCCTGCAAACTACCGGGGTCACTGTGAGTTGGAGAGTTCAGCAATATTCGGGGGTTGGGGAGTCATTCTAGGTTTTCAGCCTGCTAACTACTGAAGGATTCAAGTGCAACTACCACTCCTTCCAATCTTGGCTTGTTCTGAGCCAGCCTTCCCCATTGTGTTTCCCCCCAGGAGTTTCTGGGCCACAACCTCTGTCATTCCTGACTGTTGGCTGTGCTAACTGGGGCCAGTGGGAGTTGGGGCCCCATGATGTTTGGACAGACATAGCTGATCCTCTTGTGATGTAGAACATCCCAGGAAGGATGATGAAATTTACCATACTCTTGTGTGTGCTTGAATTCATCAGAAGACTGCTTGCTTTTTCCACTGGTTTCAACCACTGTAACCATCTTTCCTTCTCTATTCTCTCCCACCTGCACAACAAAAAGGCCTCTTCTGTCGCTGATGGGTTCTTGGGAGAAATGAATGGCCCAGTCTACTTTAATGAGTTCACGGAATTATTAAGCAGACTTCTTAACAGTTCATATGAGAACCCCAGACCATGAAGCACCAACCTGGAGGTGAAGAATCCATCAAGTCAACTTCATCTCTAAAGCTCATGTCCTCCTGAGTCAATAAAGAGTTGATTGAACGATCCATCACAGTTTTGTGGAGTGTTTTTCAGATGCACAGTAACAGAATCTTAGCTGGAGGATAAACTGCAGGTCAGGAACGTTCCCCTCAGGGATAAGAGGATGCCAGTGGGATAAATGAGAAGCATCAAGGCACATATTAGACGTGGCAAAAAGACTTCAGTAAGAAAATAGAAATCTTGTTTAAAGACCAACACAACATACTGGATATTAGGGTCAGGCCATTTTGAATAGTCATAGATTCCCCCAAAGAATCCTGGGAACTGTAGTTTTGATGATGAGAGTTGTTTGGAGAGCCATACTTCCTGTCACCGAGCCATAATTTCCAGAGTCCCTTAGAATTAGATATTGATTGTTGTATAATGATGGTGATGATATATTAAATATATTACTTGTAGTCCACCCATCTGCAGGGTTTCCCAGCCACTCTGGGCAGCTTCCAACAGAGTAGAAAAGAACACAATGAAACATCAGACATTAAAAGCTTCCTGATACGGGGCTGCCTTAGACGTCTACGGAAGGTCATAGGATTGTTTATCACTTTGATATCTGATAGGAGAACATTTCAGTGGGTGGGCACCACCATTAAGAAGGCCCTCTCTGTAACTTCACTTCTTCCTTTGCGGGAACCACTAGAAGGCCCTCAGACTTGGACTTCAGTGTCTTGTCTGAAACAAGGGGTGGAGATGTTCTTCAGGTATACAGGATGCTGTTCCAACCTTCTGCTCCTCCTACACTCCTGGGGCATCAATTGGGAACAGCTGCTGACCTTGGAGAGTCTTCCCTATATCTACCATCTTTGCAGAAAGTACAACTTGGCGCCTCTCATGGCTTGGCGCCACTGGAGGTTTATGGGAACTTGATGTTCTGCCAGTTCCCTGTGGAACCCGCCTCTGAGCAGGGAGCTTAAATACAATCCAGTGGGAACTAATCGCCATTCAAGCGGGAGTCTGGAGTCTGTCCCCATTTCCTCCACTTCCTTGACTCAACTGAAAGTTGTCTTGACGGGTCAACATGTCAGCCAGCCGGACTGAACTGGAGAATGCTATTTATACCATAATCGACGTTTTCAATAACTATTCAGAAAACTGTGAGAGAATGGGCATGAGTGAGGGTTTAATGCTTCAACCTAAGGAACGCCGTGTGCTGAGTGAGGGCAGAGTGCGTCAACTGGTAAAGGAGCAGCTTCCAGACATGCCAATGGTGAGGAGCGGGAGAGGGTGGTTTGTTCCTTAGTTGGGTTACGGCTTGCAACAGGGGAACATTCTAGTCATGTTCTTTTTGTCAAATGTCACATTTCTCTGAATTTTGCAATGCCATTCTCCAGCAAAGTGATGTTTATACAAATTCCTAATCTAGTGTTAAGAATGCATAGAACTGCATAGATCTTTGAAAACAGTATGCAAAATGGAATTCTATTATGGAATAGTGCTTTGCAACAAAAGTATATATCAGACAAATCTGCATCCAAAAAAGGACACCCCCTTCATCTATAACAAAAATCCCTAAATAAGTGTAAGTATGCATATAAAGACATAGATTCCTTTATGTGAAAACATTATGCAAAATTGAATCACATAATGGAATATTGCTTTGCAGAAAATGTTTATATTAGACAAATTTGAAATAAAAAATTGACAGGCACCACCACCCGTGATAATTAGTTGAATAACACTCTGGTGAGGTAAAATGTTCCACCATGGATGGAACATAAAATGGATCCTAGTTATGAAATCTAGCAGGGATGAATCCAAAGTGCATTAGAATGTTCTCTGTGTAAAATTCCATGTTGCAAGTTACTTATTTTGTGGTTCCAATGGTTGCAATGCATTTTGGTCCCTGAGTGCAGGAATTCCCTGCCAACTACTTTGGTCACTGTGAGTTGGAGAGTTCAGCAAAATTGGGGGGGGGGTAGTTCCTCTACCCCTTCTGTAAGTTGTTATTTGTTTTCAGCCTGCTAACTACTGAAGGATTCAACTGCAACTGCCACTCCTTCCAATCTTGGCTTGTTCTGAGCCAGCCTTCCCCATTGTGTTTCCCCCCAGGAGTTTCTGGGCCACAACCTATGTCATTCCTGACTGTTGGCTGTGCTAACTGGGGCCAGTGGGAGTTGGGGGCCCCATGATGTTAGGACAGACATAGCTGATCCTCTTGTGATGTAGAACATCCCAGGAAGGTTGACGAAATGTATCATACTCTTGTGTGTGCTTGAATTCATCAGAAGACTGATCCTTTTTCCACTGGTTTCAACCACTGTAACCATCTTTCCTTCTCTATTCTCTCCCACCTGCACAACAAAAAGGCCTCTTCTGTCGCTGATGATTTCTTGGGAGAAATAAATGGCCCAGTCTACTTCAATGAGTTCACGGAATTAGTACGCAGAGTTGTTATCGGTTCGTATGAGAACCCCAGACCATGAAGCACCAACCTGGAGGTGAAGAATCCATCAATTCAACTTCATCTCTAAAGCTCATGTCCTCCCGAGACAATAAAGATTTGGTTCAAAGATCCATCATAGTTTTGTGGAGTGTTTTTCAGATGCACAGTAAAAGAATCTTAGCTGGAGGATAGACTGCAGGTCAGGAAGATTCCCCTCAGGGATAAGAGGATGCCAGTAGGAAAAATGAGAAGCATCAAGGCACATATTAGACGTGTCAAAAAGACATCAGTAAGGAAATAGAAATCTTGTTTAAAGACCCATACAACATACTGTTTTTCTTTGTCAGAAGGAAGAAACTGGTTCTGAGTGAGGGTGGGGAGCTGAAACTTTGGATGAAGGGGAATAGAGGATCATTTGAATGGAAGAGAGGGAAATTGTAGATGAGCTGGATAAATTATTAGGGTCAGGCCATTTTGAATAGTCATAGATTTCCCCAAAGAATCCTGGGAACTGTAGTTTTGATGATGGAAGTTGTTTGGAGAGCCATACTTCCTGTCACAGAGCCATAATTTCCAGAATCCCTTAGAATTAGAAATTGATTGTTGTATAATGATGATGATGATGATGGTGATGATATATTAAATATATTACTTGTAGTCCACCCATCTGCAGGGTTTCCCAGCCACTCTGGGCAGCTTCCAACAGAGTAGAAAAGAACACAATGAAACATGAGACATTAAAAGCTTCCTGGGCTGCCTTAGTCGTCTACGGAAGGTCATATGATTGTTTATCACTTTGATATCTGATAGGAGAACATTCCAGTGGGTGGGCACCACCATTAAGAAGGCCCTCTCTGTAACTTCACTTCTTTCTTTGGGGGAACCACTAGAAGGCCCTCAGACTTGGACTTCAGTGTCTTGTCTGAAACAAGGGGTGGAGATGTTCTTCAGGTATACAGGATGCTGTTCCAACCTTCTGCTCCTCCTACCCTCCTGGGGCATCAATTGGGAACAGCTGCTGACCTTGGAGAGTCTTCCCTATATCTACCATCTTTGCAGAAAGTACAACTTGGCGCCTCTCATGGTTTGGCGCCACTGGAGGTAGACAAATCTGCATCCAAAATAGTACACCCCCTTCATCTATAACAAAAATCCCTAAATATGTTTACAATATGCATATAAAGACATAGATTCCTTTATGTTAAAATTCAATTACATAATGGAATATTGCTTTGCAGAAAATGTTTATATTAGAGAAATTTGAAATAAAAAATTGACAGGCACCACCACCCGTGATAATTAGTTGTGTAACACTCTGGTGAGGTAAAATGTTCCACCATGGATTTTGAATTTTCTCCAGAGTTTATTCATTTTGGATGCCTTATGAATTTTCATGCAGACCTAAAGACACACAAACACAAAGACGTGGTAATATAAGGAACTGGATTTAAGACTGTAAAAATTAGAAAACGAGAGGAAGCAATTTTGAATTCTTTCTCTGAAGAGAAGAAGAGCCTTAGTCAATTGACGACAAGGCACCCAAGTGAAGATGGCAAAAGATTTGTTACTCCCGGCATCTAGAAGGGCTGTGCCACCTTTGTGTGTCTTCCCGTAACCTGATCACACCAGTCCCTAAAACGATGCAAAACTGCTGTCACTGGCACTCAGGGGAACTATTGTTTGATTGAGAAAAATGGGGTGAGAGAAAATGACAGATAAGAATTTCAGAAACCTTTCCCCCCCCCATGAGCGAGTGATTTCAGAATCTACCACAGCCCTTGCTAAACAGTAGGAAGAGAAAGGATGAAGTCGTCTTCCCAGACCCACAGCCATATTCAACTGTTCAGGGTGGGGAGAAGGTGCTTTGAGCATCACTATTCTAATAGATGTTTGCCTGTTTTGGGGTCTCTGAAGCCCAGGTTGGCCCATCCTCTTCCCTTTTCGTGACCATAAAATTCCTGCCTCCCCTTCAGTGGTGAAGTAATTTTTTTACCCTTTCCCCTTGCTTCCTGGCAGATACTAGACAAAGGTTAAAGTACTTTTTCATTTTTATTTATGTAGCAGAATGAATCCCACCAAACCTCCCCACTCTCCTCCCTCTGCTCCCTCTCCACAACCCTCCAGTGCGGATTTTCTGTAGCTGCAGTGAGGAGGAGAAAGAGGGGATGTTCTATTACGCTTGTGCGCAACAAAAGGCCTCTTGTGTTGTTCATGAATTCTTGCGAGAAATAAATGGCCCAGTGAACTTCAATGAGTTCACGGAATTAGTACGCAGAATTCTTATCAGTTCGTATGAGAACCCCAGACCATGAAGCACCAACCTGGAGGTGAAGAATCCATCAACTCAACTTCATCTCTAAAGCTCATGTCCTCCTGAGTCAATAAAGAGTTGATTGAACGATCCATCACAGTTTTGTGGAGTGTTTTTCAGAAGCACAGTAACAGAATCTTAGCTGGAGGATAGACTGCAGGTCAGGAACGTTCCCCTCAGGGATAAGAGGATGCCAGTGGGATAAATGAGAAGCATCAAGGCACATATTAGACGTGGCAGAAAGACTTCAGTAAGAAAATAGAAAATTATCGTAATAATTTTCACAACTTGCCAGGCATGAGTGAACTAAGTCGGACAAAAATGATATAAATTATGAGTGAACTAAGGAGTATCACAAGAGGAAGAGATGGAGGGGGAGGGGGAGGGAGGCAGAGAGAGAAAGAGAGAGAGAGAGAGAGAGAGAGGCAAGCTCTGTGGGGAGGGTTGAAGAAGGAAGGAAGAGCTTGCAGGAAAAGCCTGGCAGATCTCTCCCCCCCCCCACCTGTCCTATCGATCCTTCTCCTTATTGGGGCAACAGCAAGGATCACCCACCTTTTTTACTCTCTGGGAGGGGGGTTTACTAGTGTAGCCTCTTAAATGGGGGCGAGTGATCCAGACGCGGGAGCATGGCTGGCCAGCAGCAGGGGGAGGTGGTGTGTGTGTGTGTGTGTGTGAGAGAGAGAGAGAGGCAGAGAGACGCTGCCTGTTGAGACGGAAGGAACGAAAGGGAAAGCATTTGCCGAGGCTGCTGCTCAGGACTGGAGCTGCGGTTGTGTGTGTGTGTGTGTTTGAGAGAGAGGCAGAGAGGCTGCTTGACGCTGGAAAGAACCGAAGGGAGAGGGACACGACTCAAGCCACTGCCTTCCCGGAGAGTCAGCTCTGGGGAGGGAGGGGCGGGGACTACATAACATAACATAAAACCTCTCCTCTCTGTCTCTCTCTCTCAACCTTCAGTATACTACTAACAATCACCAACACCAACAGCTCTCACACAGAGCTCATTCTTTAGGAACTCATTGACCAATCACAGTTCATTGCTAAGGGTCTGGAGAGAGAGTAGATCTTGGCTTTCTGCCAACTGGTAATTGTTACAGAGGTGATAAGCTGACTTTCTGCACGTAGGCACTTTGAAATCTCTAACACCATAATCCCTGACCACTGGTCACCCTTGGTGGGCCGGAGGCTTCCCTCAGGAATCCAACAAAATCAGAAGATCCAAATTCATCCCTATACAGACAAACTTCTGTGCCATTTCTGTGACACACCCAAATGCAAGAGCTCATTTTAGCCTAGTGATAGAATGCCTCATATCTTCTTAAGAACATAAAAAACCATGCTGGATCAGGAAAATGGCCCATCTAGTCCAGCATTCTGTTTCCACCGGCCAACCAGATGGGAAACCTTTGAGCAAGATTCAGGCAAAAGAGCATTCTACTCTCCTGCAGTTTCCACCAACTAGTATTCAGAAGCATGGCTACCTCCAACTGTGGGTTGGCTAGTAGCCACATCATGGCTAGTAGCCCCTGCATTAAATTGTCTAATCCTTTTTTTAAAAAAAAAAAATACCCCCAAAACCTCGCATCAATTGGTGACCATCACTGCCTCCTGTGGGAGTGAGTTTTTTGGTTTAACTATGTACCGAGGTCCTTAATAGCCACACAAGTGGAACCTACAATAAAAATGTTGCAATGCGGAGTGCTCCTAATCATGGGTGGTTAGATGAAAGGGAAACATATAGGCCAAATTGCTCCTTGGCCCCACTTTCTTCAGCCTTCTAGATCAAGGGGAATACCCCTCAATGAAAACCAGGAGTGGAGAACCTATTGCCCTCCAGGAGTGGTTGGAAGTCATTTCCGACCTGCTCCAGCCAGCAAGGCTAAATGTCAGGGATAATGAGGTGTACTCCTGCCCGGCCCACCCACAATTAAGTTTGGACAAGTAAGGTGCTCCAGCAATGTGAGCTTCGAGAAACTGTGCAGTGTGGGATGGATGCCAAATGTTCAAAAACTAAAACACATGTGTTATCCGATGGCTGCAAAAGCTTTATTAAAAGGTCACAGAAATGGCATTAATAGTTGCAGAAGAGTCAGTGAGAAGAACACAGAAGCATCTTGGCCCCCTGGACTTCAAAGCAAAGGTGGGGAGATAATGAAGTGCCCAGCTTCAGCAGTGGTTCTTTGGAGTCAGCTCTTCTGAACCAAGGCCTAGGGGTCTGTATTGAGTTCTCTGGTCAAAGGTTGTTTCATAAGGATATTCTTCTCAGGTTGAATCAGTCTACAAGCAAATACTCCCACAACGTCCCACAAGAGACTTCCTTCAAATGATTCCTCCCCTTGTCTAGCTGCCAGAGCCCAAGCCATAACCCCCATAGTTTCCAAGAAGGCCACCCCCAAAGCCACCAAAGCCTACTTCCAGCCCAGAGCCACCAATTGAACATGGAGTGTAGCCCCCAACAGCCACAGGCTCCAAGCTGGCAGAGAGGATGGGCCCTGGGATGGTCACAATGGAGGCAGGTGGCTGGATCGCGACCTCTGCTGGTGGGATCTGGTTGATGGGTTGTGGTTTAACCCCATCCAAGGTGCCAAGATGTGCTGAGTTGATGCTTGCTCCTGAACCAATGCCATAAGCACTGGTAGAGCCAAGGCCTCCATAGTAGAAACCTCCATAGCCAAGACCTCCATAGCCAAGACCTCCACTGCCAAGACTTCCTGCTGATCCAAATCCAACAGTGGGGCAGGAAGCAATGGATGGGACAGCACAGGATGGGCCACAGTAAGCCATGGTTTCAGTGATGGGATGAATCTAGAACAAATTCTGAGAAACAGATATGCATCAGAATCACAAAGAGTGTTTGCATCTTCTCCCATTCACTGCACAATCTCTGCAGCCTTATTACACAAATGAGAGAGCCTTTGTTTTCAGTGTATCATAATAGTGCCCTACTTCTTTAGAGTTTATTTCTGAGGTGGGATACCCTCTTCCACCCGAGGGCTGCATCCCTTTTCGGGCAACTTTTTGGAGGCCACTTAGGGTCGGGAGTAGGAAAAGAGGGTGGAACAAAGAATATAAATGGCATGCCAGATCAGACCCCAAATCTCAGTTTGTCCAGCATTTCGTTTTCAACACTGGCCAGCCTGAAATTTCTGGGATGTCTACAACAACCAGTATTCAGGGAGAATCTGAACCATCTAGCTAAGAAGCTGTCAGTGTTTCAAAGCAGTGTTTCAAAGCTAACTTGTGGGACTCCAGATGTTGCTGGACTCCAGCTCCCATTGGAAGTAGCCAGCATGTCCGATGATGATCAATAATGATGGTAGCTGTAGTCTAGCATCATCTAGTGGGTTACAGGTGAGGGGAGCCATTCTACATCACCTCATTTAGAATCTATGGCTCTGCAGATGTTGCTGGACTAGAACTTCTACTAGACCAGATCAGCATGGTCCAAAGTGATGGAAGTGATAATCCAGAATCACCTGGATGGTCAAAGGTTAGCTATCCCAGTACTGAAGAATTGTAGAGTCTAGTGGAAGTTCCAGCTAAGTCTAGATTTACTTAAACTTTCTGTAATAAATAAAATACCTCCAAGAAAACATACTCACCTGCTTCTCTGGGAAGATGCTGTTGTGAAGATGGGAGAGTCAAATGAAGCTGATGGAATTTCGGAGAGAAGTCTAAGCTTTTATACTCTTCTTCCAGCCTCCCTACTGGTTAGGACACAACCCTTTTCTCGTTAAATTTCTCCTTTGCTGGAGAGAAATTTATTTTCCTGTGCAGAAATTTGCTTGACCTGCTTTTGTTACAATGGAGTATAAAGACTCTTAACATTTTTTTAAATCTTCCCTCTATCATTGACCTCAGCATGGTGTTCTTCAATTTACACCCAGATCATCAAAGCACTTCAAAAAGCATTCATTATAATCTTTCCATCATTTATTGCTTGTAATGTTCGTAATTTATTTGCAACACATGCTACGTGCAGGTAGAAGTAGCTTAATAGTCCTCATTAAAAAACGATGAAGCCAACTCAAATAACTGCACCATTATGTTTTAAATCGCTTTGTAAAGAACTGTGTGTGTGTGTACGGAAGTTTACATCTATGGATTGGGGGAAAATTTGATTATGACTGCATTTTAATGAGAAATCATTTAGCATGTCTCAAAAAAGAAAAAAAGGTGATCTGAAACACACCCAACATTCAAAACGTTCACTTCTTCATATTGGAATATGCATTCCTCCAACCAATCTGTACAAAAATGTGTATATTAAATGGAAATGAGCATTAAATTGATAGTGAAATCAGCATACAAAATGTAGGCAAAAGTTGCAATGAAATGTTGGTGAATTTCTGTTTAAATGTGAAGAATTGAATTTGAGAGAGAGAGAAATGAGAACCAAAACTGAACAGTTTCTTCCATCCCACCTTGTTTGAAACTAAATCAGGTGTGGGGGACCTGCTCCATGCCCTTTTCCTATGAAAGCTTTGATTTAAAGACCACTTACCAACAGCAGGAAAGGCTGAGCAAGGGAAGCTGGAAGACACTGGTGAGGAATACAAAAGTCAACACAGGTGGGCGAGTAAAAGAGGACCTGTCCTCCGGTTTAGCAACAGGTTTCGCCACAAAGCTTCATCAGTTCAAGGCCAATCAGACAGAAGTGTTAACACAAAATAAGAAAATATTCACAGGCACAGCGTGGTGGTTATATAGGACCAACGCAAGAACATTTCATCCAGCTCCTTCCTTCAACCACCCATGCTAATTTCATCAGGGGGGTGTCAACCTTAGACCTACTGAATAACTCTCCATTTAGTTCATCTTCTATAAACTGGTTTGAACCTTCTTTACATTTTTCTCTTGGCATCAGGATACCGTTCAACGCTTGGAACTTCGCCATTTGTTGAAATGTTCAGTTATTCAGACATTGGAACGTTCACCAAGCATATAATCTATTCCATGTGTTTGGCAGAACCAGTATTGATCTGCACATGGCATTGTAACATGTTTTTGGTTGTGTGAATGGTCATTAGTTAACCTTTATTCAGCTATTATCCTAGTAAATTCCTTTTTACATTTATTAGCCAGTTTGTGGTGGTTTGTTTTGGTTTATTGGAACCTCTTCACAGTCATGTTGCAAATCTTTGAAATGCTTATGTAAGGACCCTCTGATGTTGCACTGTAGCGTCTGATGACGCTGAGAGAGGCTGGCTAATTGTGAAATGATGATTACTCCTCTGCGTAACGTACTTCACTAGGCACCCAGTTAAAAGCGCTCATCATCGAACAATGTCCCCAGGCAGAATGTACAACTCTCTCTGGGCTTCTTCCAATGATTCCTGGCTGAATGAAGCACACTGTCAGGTTTGGAATGTACAGCTGACACACTTATAGAGAACTGGCATTTCCCCCTTCCTCTGTAGTGAATGGAATCTTTTCCTAGGTATTTTCTAGGTCTGCGGGAGAGGGAGAGAGATGGAGAGAGCACCCCTTCTTTCCACTTTACTTCTATTCAAATGTTGTATACCCTTGACCGAAGAACGGTGCACTCCTATCTGGGATGGCCATCCTCTTTCACTGAGCATACAGCTTTGGAGGGGGGATGCACATGGACAGATGAGGGGGGACGGACACTTGCCTAGCTAGCCAGATCAGCCAAATCAACCCTGGCGATCAATGGGGCAACAGCTGTCACAGCCAGAGTGCCCTCACATCCAAACATATAAAACCTTAACTACTACTACTTACTGCAGTTGTGTTTGCTGCTGCTGAACTAACTAACTAACCATGGCATGAAGTTCCCTACATTTCTGATTTATATTATTACATGTGAGAACCCTTTTATATAATATATATGGGGGCTGTTCTTTTTAGATGTAGGGTTGTAGCCAGCTAAGTTCTACTCAGTGTAGACCTATTGGAAATAATGTGTCTAAGATAGACATGCCCCCTATGCCTAGGAGTGAAACCTAGAAATGAGTAAAAGAAATGAACAGAACCAAAAATATAATTATGATGCAGATAGATAGCGTTTATTGCAGTGGAAAGAGGAGATCATGAAAACATTGCTTAGGTGAGCGGCTTCAAATAGGTCGACAATCCTTTCAGCCACAAAAGAGTTCAATGACAAAGTGACAGATGGATTTATAATTGACACAAGGCAAAGGTACACAAGGGAAGGAAGAGATTCTCAGGTAAGTGGAAGCATCAGAAGTCTTGCAGGCATGAAGAATATTCAGAGTGCCATCAATGAGTGATAGAAAGGAAACAGAAAAGTATGTGCTGAAGGCTGTAAGAGAGATAGATAGAAGGAAAGCTCAAAGAAGCATTGATCAGGGATGTGTAGGCAAGAGTGTCAGAGGTGCTGAGCAACCCTTTGATCCAATCCATTCTGCTTTGTCTGGATGGTGGAGGCTCAGCATTCCTGACACCATACAGTCATAGAATTGTAGAGTTGGATGGGACAGCAACGGACATCAAATCCAGCCCTCTGCAATGCAGGAATCTCAACTACAGCATCCATGACAAATGTCCATTAGACGTTGATCCATGATGTGCATTTCAGGTACCATTCCCCACACCCCATTCCTGTGGGGGATCACAATCCCATTCGAAAGAGAGACAAGCTCATGCTCGTCTCAGTATAGGAACGGTCACTGGACGAGACGGGAGATTGTAAGCAAAAGAGTTTGATTGTATCTGCGACAGCAACTGCAATACTTATGAAGGACAAAGCATGCTAGCCTGAGTTATCTGGGCAGGGGTGGGGCTGGGGAGAGTCATGTTTGTTCCCGTTTTCACTGGGGAAGTGGTATTTCTCTATTGATTTGTTGTGGATGTTTGTAATGTGGCCCAAAGGGCCATTATGAATGTGATAATGTGAATCCCTATAAATCTTGAATATGCTTCCATAGAAGAGTTATTGTAACCTGTTGCTTGAAGAAACTGATGATTTGGCAAAGAGGCCTTCCCCACTGGGAAAGAAATACAGTGAATATGTCAATCACAAAGATGCAGTTCATAAGCAAGAACACAAGTTGATACCTGGTGAAAATGGCTACACGTAACACAGGTTCTCAGCACGCAGACTAACAAAATGTAACAGATCTCTGAGAAGCAAGGTTATTGAAGTATTTGGGTCATAAAACCTTTGACCCAAGTAGTGCTGCTGCCCGGAGCTGTAATCAATCAGCTTTACGATCCAGCCTGGCATCTATGGCCGTCCAGTCACCCTCCTCTCTCAGGTTGCACATTTCAAACCTGTATTCAGTAGCGGAGTCGGCTCAAAGACACGATGGCTTTTTAGGTCTGCTTCTCCAGTGCTGTCTTAAAAGGTAAATCAACTGGACATCAAAAGCAAACAGCACAGAATACAGCACCGAGGGGAAAGCGAAACCAAAACTCCCCTTTTTCCAGAGGATCAGAACGCCTCCTGGTGAACAGTGAACTCTGTGCTGACCAGAAACCTGAGAAAGGTTTAGTTAGCAATGCTTATTGAGCATGCGTATTAAACTAGGTAATGTTGTACATGTGTATAAACTAAAATGAGGTAATGAAGAACTTGATTGGTTAATTTGAAATCCCTTGTTTGAAATGTTATAAATATCCCTGCCTGGACATTTGGGTGGGGTTGCAGGTTTGCGAAAAGATTCAACTGTAACCTTATTGCTTTGCAATAAACAATAATGGACTCCTAGCTCCTCTAACCTCTGGGTTTTATTGGCCATTAATAGGAGGCCATTTTTGGCCTGCAACATTATGAGTTGCGATTAACAAGTTCGAGGATGGTTGTAATATTAAGGATCACAGTATCTATTAGTGGCATCGTCCTAGTTCCGTCAGGTGCCTGCATTATTATTTCAAAAGGGCTGTTCGCTGTCATAATGGTTGTCATTGTAGTTGTAATCATCGCAGAACAACTGTTGTGAATCTGGGGAAAAATAACATGGAAGTGTTTAAGATGGTGCACACTAATCTCGACTAGGATTCAGTTTTGATTGCAAATTTCGCATCAATAAATACTATGAGCAATCTTTTCTGAAAGTGGTGTCCAATTACATCACAGTAAATAGGAAAATACAGTAAGCAGATATATTTTTAACAAGGTGATATACAGACAGGTGGCAGACAAAAACTCATCCTCCCACTTTTTTCTTTTCTTTTTGTGTGGAGAATGAGGTCTGGGTCCTCACACACCTGTGTGGTATCAGCATGAGGCGAGTCAAAACCGCAAATTTCAGGAGGGGGGTATACAAGTTCAAAGAGTGACTAGTGACCTTAGGTGGTCCCTGGTTACTTTCTTAAAGGCTTAGTCAGATTGAAAAAAAAACTCTCCTGTACAGTTGTACCTCGGTAAAACAGAATCAATTCCGGAAGTCTGTTCAAATTCAGGAATGTTCAGAAACCAAAGCACAGCTTCTGATTGGCTGTAGGAAGCTCCTGCATCCCATTGGAAGCCACAGAACCCCCATCGGATGTTCGGCTTCCAAAAATACTTCGCAAACCGGAACAGTCACTTCCGGGTTTGCGGCGTTCGGGGGCCAAAATATTGGAGAACTATGCTGTTTGAAAACCAAGGTACAACTGTGTCCCTGGATGAGACAATCCACTCAGGCTAAAACAAATCCATTGCACTATTTCAGCTACGTAAGTATTTTCATGTTTCCACTGCAATTCACACCAAATCTGAGACAAATGTGAAAGCTTACAACTTTCTCATTACCCTGTTCCTCAAAAATAAAAAAAAATATTCTAGTAGCACCTTAAAAGTAAAGGTACCCCCAACGTTGGGGTTGCATGCTCATCTCACTCTATATGCAGAGGGAGCCAGCGTTTGTCCACAGACAGCTTCTTGGCCATGTGGCCAACATGACTGAGCCAATTCTGGAAAACCAGAAATGCCATTTACCTCCCCCCCGGAGTGGTACATATTTATCTACTTGCACTTTGACGTGTTTTTGAATTGCTAGGTGGGCAGGACATGGGACTGAGCAGCGGGAGCTCACACCGTCGTGGGGATTTGAACCGCCAACCTTCTGGTCAGCAAGCCCTAGGCTCAGTGGTTTAGACCACAGCACCACCCGTGTCCCTAGTAGCACCTCAGAGACCAACTAAGTTTGTTCTGGGTATAAGCTTTTGTGTGTATGAACACTTCTTCAGATACTCTGAAACAGAAGTCATCAGACCGAGATATCTCGTGTGTTTGGGGGGGGGTGTATTTCTCAGGAAGGTAGTAGTAGATGGGAGGTTGACTCAATGGGTATGGTAAACCTATTGATGACTGTTAATGATTGCAATTAATCCTACAGGAAAAAGCAGATGATAGTATGCAGATGACCAAAAATAACTGTAGCTGTTCCATGAGTTTTCAAAACACAATCCCTAGAGCAGGCATGTCCAACAGGTAGATCGTGATCTACCGGTAGAGCATTCAACATCTGTGGTAGATCACTGGTAGATCATTGGCTCCCCACAAAGAAAAAAGCTGAACATTTTACCTCCTCCCTGAAAAAACCCCCAACAACTTTGAACCGACCCCCCCCCAAATGATGGGCCTTTCTCTTTCCTATAAAAAAGCTCAACAACTTTGACCAGAACCCCAAAAAAGGGTGGTTGATCACTGCCAGTTTTTAACTGTGTGAGTAGATTGCAGTCTCTTGGGGGTTGGACACCCCTGCCCTAGAGAATCTCCTCCAGAGCCACACAATGCCTCCATGCCCTTTTCCTAGGAAAGCTTTGATTTAAAGACAACTTACCAACAGCAGGAAAGGCTGAGCAACCGAAGTCAAGGGAAGCTGGAAGACACTGGTGAGGAATACAGAAATGTCTGGAGCATTTATACCATTTGCTTCTGGCTTCCACGCCTTGAGTCAGCGTAGCTCTTTCCTAATGGGCACTTGGCGCAAATGCCTAGTAATCTCACAAACATTTTTCTTTCAATAATTAACCCCACGGGGGAAGAGTGTCATCTCATTCAAGAGTTTATATTTCATTATAGATTTTTGTAGCCCCTTTTTGGATTCCTTCCTTGGAAGCACATCTCCTTAATTACTAATGACACATTGTCTCAACCCTTATGTTATGTGATTATTCAAAAGGATGCAAATGTGCATCACACCCAGTGCTTTTTTATCTGGGGGTACACAGGGGGACGCATACCCCTAAACATTGTGTGTTTAAGGTCTGAGTTTGGCGTCACTGAGGGGCAGTATTTCAATATGAGTAGGAAAATGAGAGTAGCTCTAGACATTGTTTTAGAAAAAAAAGCACTGGTCACATCCATTGTTTTCAGATTTTAAAATGCTCAGTTTTTTAATCAAAATCTCCAGGTTTCAGGAAGGGCTGGGTGATGGGCTTTGTGGGGTGGTGAATGCTTCCCTCTGTGAGGGAGCCTTCCCAGACCCGCTGAAAGAGGCAGTTATCAAACCGCTTCTTAAAAAACCATCTTTAGATGCGGCCAATATGGCCAACTATCGCCCAGTCTCAAATCTTCCATTCTTGGGCAAGGTGATTGAGCGAGTGGTTGCTGAACAACTCCAGGCATGCCTGGAAGAAGCAGACCATTTGGATCCCTTCCAGTCGGGATTCAGACCTCATCATGGGACTGAAACTGCCTTGGTTGCACTGGTTGATGATCTCTGGCGGGCTAGGGACAAAGGTGAGAGCTGTTTCCTAGTTCTGCTGGATCTCTCAGCGGCTTTTGACACCATCAACCATAACATCCTTCTGGACCATCTAGAGGGGTTGGGAGCTGGGGGCACTGTTATACAGTGGTTCTGCTCCTTCCTCCTGGGCCGTGTTCAGAAAGTGGTGGTGGGGATGAGTGTTCAGACCCCTGGGCTCTCACTTGTGGGGTGCCTCAGGGTTCTGTCCTCTCCCCCATGCTTTTCAACATCTACATGCAGCCACTGGGAGAGATCATCAGGGGGTTTGGGCTGGGTGTTCATCAGTATGTGGATGATACCCAGCTCTACCTCTCTTTTAAATCAGAACCAGTGAAAGGTGGTGAAGGTCCTGTGTGAGTGTCTGGAGGCAGTTGGAGGATGGATGGTGGCTAACAGATTGAGGTTGAATCCTGACAAGACAGAAGTACTGTTTTTGGGGGGACAGGAGACGGGCAGGTGTGGAGGACTCCCTGGTCCTGAATGGGGTAACTGTGCCCCTGAAGGACCAGGTGCTCAGCCTGGGTGCTCAGATTGTTACTCGCAAGGGATGTCTAACTCAAGAGGATGCTGAAAAAGACTTCAGAGTGAATATATTCTTCAAAATAATTGACTTAGTTATTGTTGGACTGACATGGTGATTTTCTGCTGTTAGGGAAATATGTGAACTTTTCGATTTTTTGTGGAAGTTCCAACACTTCAATGAGGACGAACTGATACAAAAATGCACTCGGTTTCACTTGCGATACTCAAAACATATTTCCCGTGATATTTCCTCTTTAAGCGGATTTTCGATACAAATGTCAAACTTATTTCTCCGTCACCGAAAGAAATTGCCGATCAAATACTAAACTTGAATTTGGAAAACATTTTCCCAAACCTTCTAATTGCATTATGCATTTTCCTATCATTACCAGCTACAGTGGCCTCCAATGAGAGAAGTTTCAATATATTAAAACGGATTAAGTCTTTCTTTCGATCAACAATGGCTCAAGAACGCCTACATGGTTGAGTAATGATAAACATAAACCATGATAACATAAACTTTTAGATGTCCCAAGGCTCCGAGCACATCGGATAGTTTGCCTCACTGCACTCTGGAATTGGCGCTCGAGATCATTGTGAACATTTACCATCAATTCGCTCCTCGGGAAGGCAAGGATGGCTTCTTGAGCCTCAAGGACATGATGGAGCTTCTCAAGAGCCAAGCTCCCACTTTCCTGGCAGCCTGTGTGAGTGAAGCCAAAGGAAATGGTGTTGGTGGTGGTGCAAATGTGACCCAGGGTTCCAGCATAGGTCAACCAAGGATGAATACCTGGATAAGAGGAAAGCCAGGGACATGCTCTACCCGCCACCCAAATGTCCCCCTGGACTCAGGCACGGGCACAACCCCCTCTCAGGGGTTGACCAAACCATCGAGTCCCTGGATTCCTTTAACGGAATACCCTTCGCATAGGGATGGTGAGAGCGTTCTCCCATCTCTATTACCTGAACCAGAGCCTATCCGCAACCCTACAAGTTGTGACAATTTGCTACGTGGCAGGTGAAACCCAAATAGCAACAGCCAATCAGCCAAGTGTGGAAAATTCCTGCCATGCCCCTGTCCCAACAACAGACGACACACGATGGCATAGCAAGATCAAGCGCATAGGCCCTAAAAGTAGGGAGAGGTGGGCGGGTGTTCTGATGCATGCACCGGAAGAGCAAGCTCTGGGTCACGTGTATGGGTATTTATAGGTCCCTCGATCCGTTTAGCTTCCATCCCATTGGCTGGATTGAACCCTGCATCAAGGGACCTAGCGACCAGGTGTTGTGGGTGTCAAGCAAACCCACCCACAACACAGGGCTTGGTTGCCAGGTCTCACCTCAATATGTGCCCTCTTGAAGGGAGGACCCGATTTGGAGAATTTAGAAACCGAACGGACATATTCACACATCCTTAGCTGCTTCTGGTGGCTGAACTGGAATATCCTGCTGGCTTGCGGCTTCCTAAATTCTTCATAGCTTTGGTGGCCGAAAAGAGGCCCATGATTATGAACCCCTTTCATGGGTATGCCTTCCTCTTCCAGGTCGATAGACATTGCAGAGGATGGCAACCTACCCTCCAAGCACCCACTCCCAGCCTCCAGTTACCGACCCCAACTCTAACAACATAGCGGATAGTTTGCCTCCGGAAGTGGCGCTCGGGATCCTTCTGAACATCAACTATCAATCTCCTCCTCGGGAAGGCATGAATGACTTCTTGAGCCTCAGGAACATGACGGAGCTTCCCAGGAGCCAAGCTCCCACTTTCCTGGCAGCCTGTGTGAGTGAAGCCAAAGGAAATGGTGTTGGTGGTGGTGCAAATATGTTTGCCAGAAACCGGGAGCCAGGTAGCTTTCTTGTAATGTTGGTCCCATCCGGATGACCTGTTTGCCGAGAGTTCATCCTGATTTGCTTGCGCAAAGGTTATGCAGGGGTTAGATGATACCTGGTCTTTACTGAGTTCCCCAGGAAAAGGGGTGGACTGTTAAGTCAAAGAGGGTCCCCTAACAACACTCAGCACCTTTAACCAAACTGTGGCCCCCAAGGAACTATTGGGGGCCCACTTCAAATCCCTGATTCTTCCTTTGAAGCCTGCCCTGCCACACCAATGCCCCACATTATGTATGATGTCAGTTTGATGGCTGCTGAGCACAGCTTCCCCCGAAAGGCCACGTGGGGCCAAATGGGGAGGCCTGGTGGGTGAGCTTTTAGTATGCACCTAGATCCCTCCTGCAAAATACCGACAGGACTAATCAGGGCTAATCATCCAGTATACTTGAAGGAGCGTCTCCACCCCCATCGTCCAGCCCGGACACTGAGGTCCAGCTCCGAGGGCCTTCTGGCAGTTCCCTCACTGTGAGAAGTGAGGTTACAGGGAACCAGGCAGAGGGCCTTCTCGGTAGTGGCCCTCCCATCAGATGTCAAGGAAATAAACAACTATCTGACTTTTAGAAGACATCTGAAGGCAGCCCTGTTTATGGAAGTTTTTAATATTTGATCTTTTTTATCGCTTTCTATTATTATTATTAATATTTTGTTGGGAGCCACCAGATGGGAGGGGTATAAATAAATTATCATCATCATCATCATCATCTACACTGGTCAGTTAAAACGTTAAAATATGTTATAAAAATGTGACACCAGAGGGCGCTGTAGAACGGCAATCCGTCATCAATGGAAAATTGCCTCAAGAGCTATATCATGTTTCAAAAAAAAAAAGTGGTGATGGATGATGGCAATTGTAGTCCAATCATATCTGGTCCCCTAAGGTCAAAGAATGAGGCAGATCATGATGTTCTCAGAGGAGCATTTGCCAACCAAAGTTTCATCTAGTTCTCCCGATCTTCCCTTACAGAACAGAAGCCGTCCAGGCTACATGTAAGAGCTCTTGAAAAAGGCGGATGTTGACAAGACCGGACATCGCCTGAGTCACGGTGAGGACCGATGTGGCCCACACAACGATTGAGCTCCCCCCATAAATTGGTATTGCCTGTTGTAAAAGCTGCCAAATAAAGGATCTGCATGAGACATGTGATCCTCAGAATTGCAGCATTGGCAAGGGACCCCCAGGGTCACCTAGTCCTGGCTCCTTGCAATGTGGGAATCACAGCTAAAGAATCCCTGGCAGATGGCCGCCCAACCTCTGTTGAAAAAAACCTCCCATGAACTTTTCAATGGAACATTCCTTTTAAGACGCCTAAATCCATTACCGTATCATACATGAATTCATACACACAGAGAATAGAGTAGCTGATCATAAGAGGAAAAACCAGTGTACCATTACATACATCGGCCTATAAAAAGTAACATTTTTTAAAAAAAATTACATAAGGAAATGCTTAATTCTGTAATAATCAAAATGCAAACCAATTTTCCTCATTTCCCCAAATTTCCAGGGGTTCCAGGAGCTTACCCAGGGTTCAGTTTCCTTGGAATGAGGGACAGCAGAGACTGTGGTGTCTTTAAGATATATGGTTTATTCACACATACAGTATATGCAGCCTGTGTCTACGATGGAGGGGCTCACAGCATTAACAGCCCAAGAGGGTCTTGCTTCTGGCATAGCCACAGCCTTGGATTCAAGCCGAAATCAGGCATGGCTCTGACTCTGGCTTCCCAGCCTGCTACCTGTTTTGTCTTTCTCACCACCAGTTAGTTGAGGAAGCCCCCCCCCCGTCATTTGCTCTCTGTTGCCCAGCCACTTCTTTTGTTATGTTAATGACACATACTTACCACACCAGGAAGCTAGCCGGGCTATTCCAGGAATTGCATCCCTGCTGGATGCAAAGTTTAGAAGCGGCCACAGGCATAACAACTGACTCCCCCCTCCCCAAAAATAACTCACAACACTACCTCCCTCCAAGAAAAAGATATCTTTCCCCAGATAAATGAGCAGGCAGCAGAACGCAGCTTCCCTGTAGAACAATAACAGGCAAGTTAACAAAGGCATTAGAACACACCCAATCAAAAAGAGTAACACTTTTCACCCAACCCCAGTATAGGTAAAGGTAAAGGGACCCCTGACCATTAGGTACAGTTGCGGATGACTGTGGAGTTGTGGCGCTCATCTCGCTTTAATGGCCGAGGGAGCCGGAGTACAGCTTCCGGATCACGTGGCCAGCATGATTAAGCCACTTCTGGTGAACCAGAGGAGCACTTGGAAACGCCGTTTTCCTTCCCGCTGGAGTGGTACCTACTTATCTACTTGCACTTTGTGCTTTCGAACTGCTAGGTTGGCAGGAGCAGGGACCGAGCAACGGGAGCTCACCCTGTGCGGGATTTGAACCGCCGACCTTCTGATCAGCAAGCCCTAGGCTCTGTGGTTTAACCCACAGTGCCACCCACGTCCCAACCCCAGTATAGTAACAGCTTAATCCTTTCAAACAAGTTTCCAGTCCATCAGAATCTCTCCTTTCTTCTGCTGCAGTCCCAGTTCTGCGTCCCCACAGTCCCCACACTTGCCATTATTAAAAGTTACCGTCCACACACTCTCGCTGCGCAGATACTTGTGTGTAGGTAAAACCTCTTTCAATTGTTCAGCACAGTAATTTTTCCGGAAGCAGTGGACAACAACAGAAGTTGTTTTAAAGATGACTCTCCAAACTCTGTGAAGTCTCGGTCAAGAGATTTTACAATCGGTCAAGAGATTGGTACAAGCATTATGGTATCAAATGTATTTTTCAGCTGTTAATATAAACAGCAATTAACAGCACACTTTCAAACAAAGTCTCTCTTATCTCCAGGAACTGTCCTTCAGCAGGTTTTACAGGCAGCATATTTGGGTCAGACGTCTGCCATCAGTCGGGTGGCTTTCTTTTTATTGGCACTTCCAGCTTATGCTAATTAAGCTCAGTGTGCCACTCTCATACATAAAGGAATGTTCTGGAACCTTCTAGAAACTTCTACTTGTTTCTGGCGGAATGATTCTCTAACAGGCACACCCAAGATGATGAGATTCTGACATGTTTAAGTCAGGATGAAAGCCTCCGTAGCTCATTCTTTGCCTTGTTCCGATGTAGCGCAGAGGCATTCCGAGACACACAGTTAGTGGAACCATTCCCAAATACCAGTAAACAAAATTCCAAGAAGGATTCATGCAGTAAATCGGTACACAGTCCCCAAAGGAAGGCAGCTACCACCCAATGTGGCTGCCTTCATGCCTCCTTAGTCCCGGGGGTTTCGCAAAGTTCTCGGTCCAAGTTGGCTGGGCGAGGAGGAGTGGTGGGAGGCACCAGCAGGGGAACCCCCAAGGGAATCTCCAGAGGTGATGGGATGCCAAGGAGAGATCAGAGGGAGAAGACTGGGAGGAGGTGCCAGATACTTAAAGGGGCAACAGGGTTTAGTGAGCAGGAAGAGCCTGTGATAGGGAGCAGTTCAGACTCCAAGGCTGAAGAAGAAGAGAAAGGGGGGTGGGTGGGTCAAGGGGCTGCTGAAAAACCCAGGAAGTCTCCATCTCCTGCTGTGACAAGTTCCTCTCCCCCCTTGGTCTCCAAGAACGTGCAGGATAATGAGGAAGGCAGAGCAGGGACCAGAGGTGTGTAGACACATTTTGAGGCTGCTTGGGAAACATCTGGGAGGGACAGAGCCTTAGGGAGGTGTGGAAGGCAGGGACCTCCAGTCCTGGCAACTGCTCCATTGGAGCAAGAGCTACTGAGAAATGTTTTTGAGACCACAAGGCTGAGTTATACGTTTGCTTCCTTGGATAAAGTGTCAATTTCACTGACAACGGAGATCTTCCTCCTTTATTGCTGACCTGCATCTCTGACTCCAGCCCTGACCAAGAGCAACAGAAGCACAGGCAGAACGTGTATTGCAGGTCAGGAAATCAGGGCCAACAGGGTGCTCGTTTGGTTAATGACCAGCAAGAAGGAAACTGGGTGTTTGTGTTTTTTTTTACGAAGAATTTATTGGCATTTTTCATAACAAAACATATACCCAAATCCCCACCCACAAATACAAAACAAATACAAATATTGCCAGGATTCTTCTTCTTGTTTACATACATAACGAAAAAAAATTCTATTTCCAAATCTTGACAGTTGACTTCCCCTGCCTTTTCACCTTCGGTTTTAAATCCATAATCTTCTATTTTTATAACAACTTTTCTCTAAAAATTAACTTCAGTTAGAAATAAAACAATCATCTTAATCATCTTACTTTATCATAAATCTTAACAAAATATTCTCAAAAAATCTATACTAATTTCTTCTGTCCTTTATCTTGCTGCTAATAACATAAAACCTCAAATATCTCCTTACTTATCCAAAATAAACTTAAAACTAAGAACCTTCGCCCTCCGATTTCAGAATACCATAACAGACCGTTTAAATTTTACATTTAATACTTTACCCCACTCCCCCTCTGTCCATTGTCCTTCTCTGTCTATCGCCGGAACCAATCTTCCAATTGTCCTCTTTTGCCATTTGTCCACAGATCCAGGCACAGTTCGCATCAATCCTTGCATCGAGCATCAGGGTACCCATCTCCTCCTCTTTCGGCTCCTCCGCTTCTTTGTAGCATTCTTCCTCTTTTTGTAGATATCTTAATTCCTTGTCCCTTGCCCCCGAGCTCACACCTCGGGGTCTGGATATAGCAAATCTTGCCGTCCCGGGGCTGCCACCCCCAAAGAACGGGTCATTTTCTCGGAGTCGCCCTGTCGTCTCTCTCCATCCTTCAAGCATCCCTTTCAGCTCTTTGCCAAGGTTTCCTTCCATTGAATAAAACATTTGGAAAGCCTCCTCTGTGGAGAATGGATTTTTTTTGTTTATTACCCCACTCAAGACTTTCAGTTTCCGATTAAGCAGTTCCAGCTCCAAGACAGTAAGCCTTTCTTCATCCGTTAGTTCAGAGTTCAAAATAAGTTCAAACACAAAGTCCAACATATTGGGGGAGGGGGTGAGTGTCAAATTTCAGTTCCTGTCTCTATGTTCCTCCCTTTGTTACAATTATTTCCCACGTCAGTCCAAATTTTCCATCGCCATTTTTCCTGAAGCCAGAGCGCAAAGACAAAAACTTTAAACGGAGATATTTTCTACAAACTTAGTCCCCAAAGGGAGATCTCAACAGTCTCACTTTTCAAAGTTCAAATACTTTGTATCCATTACTGTAGCAGCAGTCACTTAAACTGGTTATTTTCTTTCACCCGAAGGGAGGGAGGCAGGCTTCCTTTCCTCTTCCCCCCGGATCGTCCGAAAAAGCATAAAGTCAAGCCATTCAAATACTCACGACCACCGGGTTCTTTAATTCCATTAAACACAGGTAGAACTTTGACGCTCGTCGCGGGGGTGACCGCCGCATTTACGTCCCGGTTGGGGCATGTCCCCTATAGCCCGGCTCCGTTGTCCCTTCACCCCCACTCCCCCTTTACAGGGGGAGCGAGGGAAGGGTTCAGAGCCATAATGGGCACAGCCGGGGAGCCCAGGGTGCGGGACGCTCTTCCCGCACCCCACCGGAGCCCCGCTTTGCGGTAGCGGGGCTCCAACCCCCGGGACGGACTGGGTCGCCTCGCAGCCGAGGCAACCCACGACCGCTCCGCAATGGCGTCGCCGCCGGAAGTCGGAAACTGGGTGTTTTTGGGCAAGATTGTCACCATGCCGTGACAACAATCTGAGCCACTAGGTGGTGCAAGAGGTACATGCATTGAGCTCGGCTAGGACGTTTGATTAAACAGCTGGCTGGGATATGAGAGGGGGTGGTTCCCTGCCTGTTTGGAGGAGGCAGTGGTAAAACCATTCCTTAAGAAAGTTCCCCTGGGTTTGGAAATGTTGTAAGAAAAAATCTGGCCTTATTCCCTTATGGGGTACACAAGAGCCCTTGTAAAGTCTTTTGCAGGTCCTCCATCAGTAGGAGTAAAAAAACAGAGGACAACCAGAGAAAAATTAGAAGCAAAGCAGCTAGTAAGATTGATCTTTATTGTTCCGTTGCAACAGGGTCCTTTCCTCACACACAGGTGAGCAGGGAAGAAGAACCCCAAACCAAGGGCTGCCTGTCCTTAAAAACACATTTCAAAAAATCCCCCTCGGAGTCCAGCCCCCACCCCCCAGAAGCATCATCCATACATCACAGAAGAGCTGCAGCCCAATGCCCACCCCCCAGATACATCACACCTACATCATACAAGAAGGTGTTATCTGATTGCCTTCTCAGTAGCCTGGCCATTCCTTTGAGATCGTAATCTTCTTTAATTCCTGGGACAATTGGAAGGAGAAATTGGAAGGGTGAGAGTATCCCCACAATATGTGATTGGCAAGCTTTAATGACAGAATATATGCAGTTAGCGGCAATGACGGGAAGAATGAGAGGTCAATTCAAACAAAAAACACAAAAAGAATGGGAAGTTTTTATTGATTATTTAAACCAGTACAGTAACATCAAAATCTCCTGGCAATAGGAAGGTGAAATCTGCGTAGGTACTGAATATCAACATATCATTAGAAAGAAATAGAAGAATAAACTGGATGTAACAAGACCTGTGTGAGAAAAAAAAGGTTAAGATAAAGAAACAAAGAGTACAAACGGAAGTCAAATTTATGTATTTGTATATTGTATATTGTATTAGTGTTGTAAGTTGTAATTTTAATGTAGTTTCTTATTCCTTTTCTTTTCTGTTTTCCCTTCCCCTTTTGCTTCTTTCCCTTTTTTTCTTTCTTCCTCCCCCCCTTCCTTTTTCCCATCCCCTCCTAATCCCACTCTTTATTTATCCTTTTTCGTTTGTCTTTTGACCCTCTTTTTAGGATTATTCTTTTAATATTGTTAAATTATGTACGGGTTGTATATAGAAGTGTGTGTGTCTCTTTTCTGTGTGTGTTTTGAAATTGTTATGTATTCTGTTAAGTTATGTGTATGATTTTGCTGTTTAATAAAATATATATTGCAAATTGCAAACATGCGCAGACAAATTGCAAACATGCGCTGGATTATGGAGAAAGCCAGAGAGTTCCAGAAAAACATCTACTTCTGCTTCATTGACTATGCAAAAGCATTTGACTGTGTCGACCACAGCAAACTATGGCAAGTTCTTAAAGAAATGGGAGTGCCGGATCACCTCATTTGTCTCCTGAGAAATCTCTATGTGGGACAAGAAGCTACAGTTAGAACTGGATATGGAACAACTGATTGGTTCAAAATTGGGAAAGGAGTACGACAAGGCTGTATATTGTCTCCCTGCTTATTTAACTTATATGCAGAATTCATCATGCGAAAGGCTGGACTGGATGAATCCCCAACCGGAATTAAGATTGCCGGAAAAAATATCAACAACCTCAGATATGCTGATGATACTACCTTGATGGCAGAAAGTGAGGAAGAATTAAAGAACCTTTTAATGAGGGTGAAAGAAGAGAGCGCAAAATATGGTCTGAAGCTCAACATCAAAAAAACTAAGATCATGGCCACTGGTCCCATCACCTCCTGGCAAATAGAAGGGGAAGAAATGGAGGCAGTGAGAGATTTTACTTTCTTGGGTTCCATGATCACTGCAGATGGTGACAGCAGTCACGAAATTAGAAGACGCCTGCTTCTTGGGAGAAAAGCAATGACAAACCTAGACAGCATCTTAAAAAGCAAAGACATCACCTTGCCGACAAAGGTCCGTATAGTTAAAGCTATGGTTTTCCCAGTAGTAATGTACGGAAGTGAGAGCTGGACCATAAAGAAGGCTGATCGCCGAAGAATTGATGCTTTTGAATTATGGTGCTGGAGGAGACTCTTGAGAGTCCCATGGACTGCAAGAAGATCAAACCTATCCATTCTCAAAGAAATCAGCCCTGAGTACTCACTAGAAGGACAGATCCTGAAGTTGAGGCTCCAGTACTTTGGCCACCTCATGAGAAGAGAAGACTCCCTAGAAAAGACCCTGATGTTGGGAAAGATGGAGGGCACAAGGAGAAGGGGACGACAGAGGATGAGATGGTTGGACAGTGTTCTCGAAGCTACTAACATGAGTTTGGCCAAACTGCGAGAGGCAGTGAAGGATAGGCGTGCCTGGCGTGCTCTGGTCCATGGGGTCACGAAGAGTCGGACACGACTGAACGACTGAACAACAACAACAAAATATATATAAAAAATAAAAAATAAAAAATAAAAAAATAATAATTCCTGGGACAATTAAATCCCTCACCCCTCCTTCCTTGCAGAGACCCATTTGGTAAACATTTGGTCAGTTTTGAGAGTCAAAATGGTGTGAGGCCTGTCTGCCTCAGACATGTGGCCTTGTTTGCTTGGAACACTTATGAACATTTATTATATATATAAAAGACCGTAATTTCTTACAACAGAAAACCCAACTACCTACGGGCCAGTTGCTCATATCCCTTTCCTGAACGAGGTTCTGTAGCGAATGGTCACACACCACTAGATCATAGCTGTCAAGTTTTGGATTTGAAAATAAGGGATCAGCACCTTCACCTGTCCCGGGGACAATCTACGGTTCTCAGGGACAGTCCATGCCGTGGGAATCCCCCCAGGCTACAAATTAATTTACACCAGGCTACACACCATCATCTTTGCCCACATTCATATGTAGGATTTGACTGGAGTAACACATGACTGGAAAGGTTTGCAGTTCCAGAGACATAGGTGTGCACTGCCTCTAAATAAAAAGAAGTGAACAAAAGAAGGCTCACTAGGGGGGCATTGCTAAAAAAATGTCAACTTTGTAACCAGAGGTTCAACTGAATAGAATCTGAATCACATGCACCACAAGGCCTATGCAGCCTCAACTTAAGGTGGCTCCCGGCCTGGCTTTTTACAGGCCCCAGCTGACTGCACAACCTGGCCTTTGGAAAGGCCATATAGACAGATACCTTTAGCTTCTGCACCCCTCCTTTGCACACCTGTCAACACAACCACATAGGCATTTTCCACAACAGCTCCGCAGCACAAATCCCTTCTGCAGGCAGGCACCCGTGCGCAAGAAATGCGCTCCGCTCCCCACAGCAGACCCATGTTCCTTCGCCCTCTCGAATTTCCCCTCTGCCAGCTGCATCCATGGATAGAACACCAAACCTAAATATTTCCATTCTGCACAGCGCACAGCATTCTTAATTGCATGCATAAGCCTGGCAGGATAGAAAAGTTTTCAGCAGGGATTTCGTTTCCTGCTTGGCAGGGAGTTGGACTGGATGGCCCTTGTGGACTCTTCCAACTCTATGATTCTATTCTAAAAGTTGGTACAGAAGGCGCCTGCCACTAGGCAAAAATCTCCCAATTTTTTTTTGAAAACAGTGTGAGCAGCATAGGTGACCTCAAATATCTGCCTGCAGGGATGTGTGAGGACTGGGTGTAACAGGATTAGTGCCAGCTGTGCCTCTGGGGCTGATGGATTGCAGACACTCAGGTGTTGTCTTTTGTGTGACAATGCATGGATGTGTATTTGGTGCATGTCCCTATTATTAGTTGACTAGGTATGAGGCTGCTGCAGATCTCAACTCACTGGACGAGGTTGGGGCAGATCACTTCCCCTCAATCTTTATCTAGCTGAATGGGTTGTTCTGAGAATAAAATGAGAACAAGGAGGACCATGTATGCTGCCTTGAACTGCTTGGAGGAAAATGGGATAGAAATATTTTAAAAAGTAATCTAGTCTTCACAGTCAGAGTGCATGAAGAGCGGTTTGTTCAACCCTTGAGATACAAAGTTCCATTTAGACTATCTAGTCCTCTATCTAGTCCTCCAAACACACCCCTCTTGCACTGCAAGTGTTTTTGCCAGGAATGCTTGTGGTCTGAACAGCAAAACAGGGTTTGGGATGTGTATAAAAACTAGCCTACTTGTAGTTCTCCTTACCTCCGCCTGCTGCCAGCGTTCGCCCCACTTCATCTCGCCATCTCTCGTCGCAAAGGAGCTCTGGGAGGGACCACCGAGTGGCAGCCGAGGCGGCCAATGAAGGCTCAGCTAGGTGGTTTCTTTTGTTCTTGTTCTGCTCCCCTGGCTTGCAGCATCCAATCCTTAATGGCAGGAGGCAGGATTTCTTCGCTGCAGCCTTTAACCTTTCATCACCCGTGACTTGTGAGCCAGCAGAAAGCAGTCCTTTGAAAACCCGGGATATATACGGATTTTTCAGTCATCCGGGGGAGCAGCGGGAAACGCGTTTAGAAACGGGAGATTCCCGCCCAATACGGGAGACTTGGCAGCTATGCACTAGATCCAGGTGCTTTTGGGAGAAACTGATTTTGTGGATCCATTTCAATCGGGTTTAGGCCCAGTTTTGGCACAGAAACTGCTTTGGTCGACCTGTATGGTAAAGGTAAGATAAAGGGTAAAGGACTCCTGTGACGTGAGCCAGCTCGTCAATGGGCGAAATGATCAGTCTCACATCGGTGTGTGTTGGAAGAGTCTGATAATTCTTAGGGCTTAGGAGCCTTATTTATACAAAAGCATACAGGAACATTTCATCATATTTGGACTACCTTGCATCAGCCAGAAATACCATATATGGGTAGGGTGGGCTTCATTCTTGCATCAGCCATGTTTACGTGAATCAATGAGCCTGTCTACATGCGATATTCTCTGCACCCAGTTTAGGTGTGGTGCACGTTGGTGCATGGTCTTTCTGATAAGGGCAGTTAGTGGCTCTGTGTCATATACGCCCAAACGCGGCCAGTTTCCCTACATCCCCTCTTACTTGGTTTTATATGAGAGTGCTTCAATCAGAATCGTGCCATGTAGACCTCTCTAGTGAGGGGGGGCGAGGCCTGGTCCACCATGCCATGCATTGAGTAAGCAGGGAGGGGAGGCATTGAATACAACAGCAAATCACAATCAATAAAACAATAATCCATACAATAATCATAAGCAATTTCCACAACTAGACACCATTGGAGAGCCAAGATGTTAGCCACTCCCAAGGATCAAAACCATCGGGAGGATTCAGTGGATTATTAATGGTGGCTGAAATATTAGGTGCTTGATTGGAAATATACATACAGCAATGAGAATGTATTAAAACGCAAACTCCTTCCTTAGAAGCTAATATAATGTTTAAAGCATAAGAGTATATAAAGCGATCTCCCTAATTTCTAACATTTCATTATTAATCAATTTCAAAGCTAAAATGGGGGAATTAAACAAAGCCTCTGTCCAGTTGGCGAGGCGGTGGAGATCCCTGTAAATTCATTGCTACCTTAGGCCTACCGCTCATGGTGGTGACATTAAGAAAGCAAAAGGAGCCATTAACAATAAGGATTACAATAAGGATAGTGTCCCAAGAATCTACTGGCATTGTGATTAAACCAAAAACAATAGGACTCAAAATTAGACTCATTAATGGGAATATCATGCAATAAAATGCCAGATCATCTCGACTGAGGAGGAATATGCATACATAGCCAACAATCAGAGGAATTTAACATATCAGCAAAATGAGTGATGTCTTTAACAAATATATTATTACTCCAAATATTATGATAGGATTTCGGCCTTCGGTTTTTCTTCAGGAGAGCAGTATGGCGAGGGCAATGTTTCACAATGTTCGCGGGGGGCAATAAGGGTGAGAATGATAGTAGGTTCAATGTGCCCCAGGGCAAGTTGTTCTGCAATGAGTTGTTCTGCAATGAGTTGTTCTGCAATGAGTTGGGCCGCTACTGCAAGCTTCTCCTTAGGCAAGGGCCACTGATCCACCCACACAGGGGTGTCTGTGGTCCAGCAGAGAGAAAGCGCAGTCCAGGGCAAGGCAGGGGCGGCCTTCAGCATAAATTTGTAGAAATGGTGGTATCTGCTTCTGCTAGCAAATGGTGGTATCTGCTTCTGCTAGCAAATCGCGTCCCCAGGACACCAGGGAGTTTGGGCCTTTCCACTCAGGATCAGGAAGCGACCTGTAAGACACTAAAAAGTACTGCAACACCTCTGCCTTCCGAAAATGAACTTCCGCAGGTGTGTGATTCCTATTATGAGGGTACAACAGATGATTTAAGGTAAACAGCACTTGTGAACAATATTAGGTATTTCTGAGATCACAGAAGTGGCCTCCCAACTGTTTATGAAGAAGGGTAGAGAGCAAAAATCAAAAAAAGAACGAGAGATATAAGCAGAACCATTATCTGTTCTCAGGGACTGGGGTTTGCTCATAACAGAAAAGCAATGCAGAAGATGCTGTATAGCGTGGCGAATGTTTTCCCTTTCAGAGGGGTCGCCCAAATAAAGCCTGAGGCAGTGTCAACAGTGAGATGTACTTTTGAAAAGGGTGCCAAATCAGGGGTGTGGGTAACATCCTTTTGCCAAACCGCTAGGGGGTGTGAGCCCCTAGGGATGACTGCATCAAAAGGTATTACCATGGGCGATTTAGAACACACAGCTCACTGTGACACAATGTCTCGGGCTTGAGAAATGGGTATAGAAAAAGATTTAGCCAAAACCTTCGCATTTTAATGGAAGGTGGAGTGGCTCAGCAGGGGATCGGAAAACAGAGAGAAAACATCAGTTTTCAAGGCCTTGTCCGCCTGAGCATTACCTTCAGCCAGATACCCTGGATGGTCGGTATGCAACTGAAGGTGAGCTACATAAAACTTATGACTGCGTTGCTGAATCAAATTCTGTAGAACAGAAAACAATGCAAACAAATCATCATCTTATAGCAGGCGTGATATAGGGCAAAATTGTTAACAAATTATACACGTATGGAGAATCTACCACAAGATTGAAAGGTTTAGAATCAAAGGTTTGGAAAGCCAGAATGACCGCTGCGAGCTCAGAGCGTTGCGCTGAGGTCTAATCCATGGTGTAAAAGCTATGCCAGACACCCCCCTCCTCCCACACCACCACCCCCTGAATCTTGGTACCATCCTGTGAAAACAGTAAGGGCGGATGGTAGGGGGAGAGGGGAAAAGGAAGAATCCAATACATAGCGAAGGCCAGTCAGAAAAGACAGTCTAGGGTCTTTAGGTGGATGATTGGAGATGTGGCCCACAAAATCAGCAAAAGCAATTTGGGCATGGGTAGCAGTCAGCATCAGGTGGTTGACCTCTTCCTGAGAAAATGGCAAATACACTGTTTGTAAGTCCATGCCAGTAAGAGCCAGAGCACGGCGTCTGCCTTTTGCCACTAAGTCCATTCCCAAATAGGTGATTGGCAAGGTGCGCTGAATTTTTTCCTTTGCAACAGTCAGCTCTGCTTGCATCATGGTAACAATTAAGTCCTCCTGAATTTTTTCTTTTGCAATGTTGGGGGTAGTCAACAGAGGGTGCAACACTTGCTTGCAGTCCTCATTGGCATTGTCAAACGCTAACTGGCGGACAATGACTTCTTGTGCTGCCTCATCCTGCACTTGGCTTTTAGGGGTGGTATACAAACGATCCACAAATGTCCCATAAGGTTTTGAGAGTCCTTGGAGGGCACTGCCCCAACGCCCTCCCTTTTCTGTTTTTGCATCAGGAACAGCAGTCAGGGGTATCTGGGCTGTGGCAGTGGTAGTTTCCCAATATGAGGGATCAAGCCCCAATTGTTGCTGGATGGTTAGAAAATTGCCCTCCCCAGTAAGTCCATTGACTACGTCCTGTTGTGTCAAAAGGACGGGAGCAGGGGGGGGTGCAGCACCTGCAGCAAGCGCGCCAACAGCAGCCTGATGGGCGGCCTGGGCTGCATTATTGAGGATTGCTGCGGGCATAGAGACATCAAAAGGCAGGAGGGGTGCTGCAGCAGATGAATTGGACACCTCCGGGGCCTTGGGAAGCACATCAGCCTGCAGAGGAGGTGAGGGCAGGGCTAGGAGATATGGACGCTTGAGCAGTTGGTAAAGGAGAAATCGTCGGGGGGGCAGCAGCCAAAAGAATATTGGCCGGGCTGAGGGTAGACATAGCCTTGTAAACTTTGCACCAAGCGTTGAGGACGCAAAGGTCTACTTGGGAATGAGTGTAGAAGAAATGTCCAATTTTGTCCCATTCTTTTAAATCCCAGGAGCCGTCTTGGCGATACCAGGGGCAATGGGTAGCCAAGGCTTTAATAAGAAGTTCTAAATCTTTGTCCAACACCACAAGGTGGTCAGTAGCCAGGAGAAATTTAAGTTCATCAAAAAACTTCTTTTGTGGTGCAGAGAGAGAATGCCCCATTTTTAAAGGTATGGGGGGGGGAGCAACTCACCAGGGATCCACGAAGGATGAGAGGCGCCTTGAAACCCTTTGCCGGGTCGAGGTGAGCGCTGAAGCCTGTCGAAGGCGTCGTGACTGTCCGAAGTCACTCACACTGGAGCACCATCTGACGGGAGCCGGCTCGTCAATGGGCGAAATGATCAGTCTCACATCGGTGTGTGTTGGAAGAGTCTGATAATTCTTAGGGCTTAGGAGCCTTATTTATACAAAAGCATACAGGAACATTTCATCATATTTGGACTACCTTGCATCAGCCAGAAATACCATATATGGGTAGGGTGGGCTTCATTCTTGCATCAGCCATGTTTACGTGAATCAATGAGCCTGTCTACATGCGATATTCTCTGCACCCAGTTTAGGTGTGGTGCACGTTGGTGCATGGTCTTTCTGATAAGGGCAGTTAGTGGCTCTGTGTCATATACGCCCAAACGCCAGTTTCCCTACACTCCTGGATGTTAAGTCCAGTCAAAGGCGACTGTGGGGTTGCGGCGCTCATCTCGCTTTCAGGCCAAGGGAGCTGGTGTTTGTCCACACACAGCTTTCCGGGTCATGTGGCCAGCAGAACTAAACCACTTCTGGTGCAACAGGACACCGTGACAGAAACCAGAGCGCACGGAAATGCTGTTTACCTTCCTGCTGCAGCGGTACCTATTTATCTACTTGCACTGGTGTGCTTTCGAACTGCTAGGTTGGCAGGAGCTGGGACAGAGCAACAGGAGCTCACCCCGTTGCAGGGATTCGAACCACCAACCTTCCGATCAGCAAGCCCAAGAGGCTCAGTCGTTTAGACCACAGTGCCACCTGAGTCCCATTATGATGACCTCTGTTGAGAGAGAAGCAAGAGAAACATGTCCTTGTTAATTCTCCTCGACCTCTCAGCAGCTTCAATACCACCGATTACCAGGGGCGTCGCTGGGGAGGGGCGGTGGGGGCGGTACGCCCCCAGTGACAGGGTGAGCAGCGGCGGGTGGGGGTGACAAGCGGCGGCCCCTCCCGCCACTCCCACGCGCCGCTGCGCCCTCCGTCACCCCGGGAGCAGCAGCACACGGATGGGGTGCTGCCGCCGCTTTTTTTCGGCGGGGGGGGCCGACCAGCGAGGGGGGGTGTCACGCTTGTCACCCCCTCCTTGCTGGTCACCACCCCCCGCCGAAAAAACCGCGGGGGGGGCGGGGAAAGCCTGGAAAGGAAGCAGAGCAGGCGCGTTTAAGCGCCGCTCTGCTTCTTTTCCAGGCTTTCCGCCCGCTTTTTTTCGGCGGGGGGGGCCCGACCAGCGAGGGGGGGTCACGCTTGTCACCCCCTCCTTGCTGGTCACCACCCCCCGCCGAAAAAAACCGCGGGGGGGGGGCGGGGAAAGCCTGGAAAGGAAGCAGAGCAGGCGCGTTTAAGCGCCGCTCTGCTTCTTTTCCCTTTCCGCCGCTTTTTTTCGGCGGGGGGGCCGACCAGCGAGGGGGGGTCACGCTTGTCACCCCCTCCTCGCTGGTCACCACCCCCCGCCGAAAAAAAGCCTCGGAAAGGGGGAAATCCCCCCTTTCTGCATACACGTGTGTCGTGACGTCATGATGACGTCACGACGCACGCGCCGTGCCCCTCCCCCAGGGGGGGTGCCTCTGCGCTGCTGCCGCCCCCAGCAGCGCAGAGGCTAGCGACGCCACTGCCGATTACGATTTCCTTCTGGAGTCACTCTCCGAACTAGGGGTGGGTGGCACTGCTTTGTGCTGCTTCCAGTCCTACTTGAATGGCCGTTCCCAGAGGGTGTTGCTTGGGGGATGCTTTTCGGCCCCGTGGAATCTACAATGTGGTCCGCAGGGCTCAATCCTACCCCCACGTTGTTTAGCATCTACATGAAACCACTGGGTGGGGTTATCTGGAGGTTTGGAGTATGTATCCTGATGACACTCAGCTCTGTTTCTCCTTTACATCTGCAGGTGAGCAGTGCTGTCAAGTATCCCGTTTTCCCCGGGATTCTCCCTTATTTTAAGCAGTTTCCCGCTGCTCTCCCTTATTTTTTATTTCCCTTAAATTTCCCGTTTTTAATGGAAGCAGCTCCTCCCCTGCTGGCCAGGGACTGGGTGGGAAGACCTCGCCTACTTGGAGAGAAAAGCCTCAGCCCTCAAAGCAAGTGGGAGCCGTTTCCCGTGCTTACAGGGGGGTGTATTCCTCCCCCTGCATCAGCCCCTATCCGTTGCCGCCGAGCCCCTCAGCCGGCCAATAGGGTTAGCTGGCGGGCGGAGCCTGGCTGCCTTTGAGCAGCTGCTGCTTCCTGTCCTGTTTTGATGGGATCAGACAAGAAGACGATGGGGCTCCATTGCACGGAGCACATGGCTGCCCTCCTCTTTGCTGGCTGCCCTCCTCTTTGCTCCGCTCCAAGCCCGAGCCCGCTTGGAGTTTACATTGCTGCTCCGCCCACTTTTGCTTCTGGCTCCGCCCACCACTGACATGTGACTGTCCCCGGGATAGGTGAGACTGCTGATCCCTTATTTTCAAATCCGAAACTTGACAGGTATGCAGGTGAGGCAGTGGAAGTGCTGGGCTAGTGTCTTGCTTCAGTAATGGACTGGATGAGTGCCCACAAACTGAAACGCAATCCAGATAAGACTTGTGTCTTATCTGGCTCCTGCCCAGTGTCCTGCAGCTCCTCCCCCATCTCTGATTGGTCCAACCACTCCCCATCCTCCAACTCTGTCTCCTGCCTCGCTGGAGGCACAAAGCCCATAAATCTCTACCCCTTCCCTTGGATCAGCCTCTGGCCCCATTCCCTCCTCCACCCACCCCTTTGAACCCTGCATTTCCCCAACATCTAAGGATGAAGAACAAGGAAGCATAAACATCACCTTGATGCAATTAACTCAGAACAACAGGCAAAGCTGGTTGTGAACAATGTTACAACAGAAGGGAGAAGACAGGGGTTATAAAGGGACAGGACAGGGGTTCCCTTTGTCGCCATTACTGTTTATTTAATTTTGGAGACCCTGGCATGAAATAGAAGAGCAGATGAAGAAATAAAAGGGATCGTGGCGGGAAATAAAGCATACAAACTCAAAGCATTTGCAGACGACCTTGTGATAACAACAGAGGAGGATGGTATGTTTACCGAGGGTTTTGGAGAAGATTAATGATTTTGGCCAGGTGGCAGGTTTCAAGCCGAATAAAACTAAAACTAAAATGCTCGTGAAAAAAGAATTACAAAATACCACTGCTTTGACAATGAATAAAAAGGTTAAATACTTAGGAGTATGGCTGACAGCAAAGAATATTAACGTTTACAAGGATAATTACCTAACCGTGTGGAAAGAAATAAAGAGAAATCTGGAAGTTTGGGGCAGGATGAGTTTATCATTCCGGGGCAGGATTATCTGTGATAAAAATGAACGTATTGATGAGGATGTTGTTTTCGTTTCAATCGATCCCTGTGGTCAGTTGGGTGGGGCCCTTTAAGGAATGGCAAAGAGATATTTCAAAATTTATCTGGCAGGGGAAGAAACCAAGAATAAAACATAGGAATAGGAATAGGAATAATATATAGGCCAAGTACATTTTCCAACATGAGGACATAAGAGACCTTTTAACGGATTGTTTACAGGACCACCAGTTGAATGATGTTTTCAAAATGGATAAGAGAAATGGTTTCGCCACTGAATTATTGAGATTCAAGAAAGATTTATTAAAGAATAATGTGAAACTACATTCTAAAATGTATAAATTATTGTTGGAATGGTTTTCCATAGATGAAGAAGTTAAATAGGTTATGATTCTATGTGTAAGAGATTTTGGGTATAATATACAGTTTGCAGCATGGGAAAAACTATGGTGAGGGGATGTGAAATTTAAAGCATGTTACACATTGAAAGAAAATTATATGAAAATGAAAATGATGATGATGATGATGATATATTAAATATATTACTTGTACACCACCCATCTGCATGGGTGGCACAGCCACTCTGGACAGTTTCCAACAGAGTAGAAAAGAACACAATGAAACATCAGACATTAAAAGCTTCCTGATACGGGCCTGCCTTAGACATCTACGGATAGTCATATAATTGTTGATCTATTTGATATCTGACAGGAGAATGGTGCACAGGGTGGGCACCACTATCCAGAAGGCCCTCAGACATGGACTTTAGTGTCTTGTCTGAAACAAGGGGCATGAGTTAGAGTGCAATGCTTCAACCTAAGGAACGCCGTGTGCTGAGTGAGGGCAGACTGCGTCAACTGGTAAAGGAGCAGCTTCCAGACATGCCAATGGTGAGGAGCAGGAGAGGGTGGTTTGTTCCTTAGTTGGGTTACTGCTTGCAATGGGGCAGCAATCCGGTCATGTTCATCTTTTTCAAATGTCACATTTCTCTGAATTCTCTGAATTTTGCAATGCCATTCTCCAGCAAAGTGATGTTTATACAAATTCCTAAACTAGTGTTAAGAATGCATAGAACTCCATAGATCTTTGAAAACAGTATTCATCAGAAGACTGCTTGCTTTATCCACTGGTTTCAACCACTGTAACCATGTTTGCTTCTCTATTCTCTCCCACCTGCACAACAAAAAGGCCTCTTCTGTCACTGATGAGTTCTTGAGAGAAATAAATGGCCCAGTCTACGTTCACGGAATTAGTACGCAGAGTTCTTATCAGTTCGTATGAGAACCCCAGACCATGAAGCACCAACTTGGAGGTGAAGAATCCATTAACTCAACTCCATCTCTAAAGCTCATGTCCTCCTGAGTCAATAAAGATTTGATTGAACAATCCATCACATTTTTGTGGAGTGTTTTTCAGAAGCACAGTAACAGAATCTTAGCTGGAGGATAAACTGCAGGTCAAGAGCATTCCCCTCAGGGATAAGAGGATGCCAGTAGGATAAATGAGAAGCAGGAAGTCAGACACGACTGAACAACAACAAAGGAGAACATTCCACAGGGTGGGTGCCACCACTGAGAAGGCCCTCTCTATAACTTCACTTCTCTCATTGAGGGAGCCACTAAAAAGCCCTCAGACCTGTACCTCAGTGTCTTCTCTGAAACCAGGGGTGGAGACGTTCTTGAGGTATACAGGATGTAGTTCCAACATTCTGCTCCTCCTGCACTCCTGGGGCATCAATTGGGAACAGCTGGTGACCTTGGTGAGTCTTCCCTTTATCTACCATCTTTGCAGAAAGTACAACTCAGCACCTCTCATGGCGTGGCGTCACTGGAGGTTTAATAATAATAATAACAATAATTTAATATATATACCCCACCCATCTGGCTGGGTTTCCCCAGCCACTCTTTAAGTGGTTTTAGGGAACTTGATATTCTGCCCAATCCCTCTGAGCATGGAGCTTAAATATGATTTTGTGGCAACTAATCGCCATCCAAGAGTCTGTCCCCATTTCCTCCACTTCCTTGTCTCACCTGAAGTTTCTCTTGACAGGTCAACATGTCAGGCAGCTGGACTAAACTGCAGCGCTCCATTTCTAACATAATCAATGTTTTCCAATAGTTATGTAGAAGAACCACAGGGAATGGGCATGAGTGAGAGTGCTATGCTTCAACCTAAGGAACCCCGTGTGCTGAGTGAGAGCAGACTGCATCAACTTGTAAAGGACCAGCTTCCAGACATACCAATGGTGAGGAGTGGGAGAGGGTGGTTTGTTCCTCAATCGGGTTACTGCTTGCAATGGGAGAGCAATCCAGTTCTGCTCACCTTGAACTTCCCTAATTCTCACTTTTTCAAACAATCTGTGCACCAAAACAGCCATCTTTTCAAATTCAATTTCCCCCCCAAAAGTCACACTTCTCTGAATTTTGCAAAGCCTTTCTCCAGCCAAGTTGATGTTTATAGAAATTCCTAATCTTAGTGGTAAAGAATGCCTAGAAATCCATAGATCTGTGAAAACAGTATGCAAAATGGAATTCTATTAGACAAATTTGCATCCAAAAATGGACAGCCCCCATCATATATGACAGGAGTCGGCAACCTTTTTCAGCTGTGGGCCGGTCCACCGTCCCTCAGACCATGTGGTGGGCTGGATTATATTTTGAAGGGGGGAAAATGAAAGAATTCCTATGTCCCACAAATAACTCAGAGATGCATTTTAAATGAAAGCACAGATTCAACTCATGTAAAAATATGCTGATTCCCAGACCGTCCGTGGGCCGGATTGAGAATGTGTTTGGGCTGCATCCAGCCCACGGGCCTTAGGTTGCCTGCCCCTGATCTATGACAACAATCGCTAAGTAAGTGTAAAGTATGCATATAAATACATAGATATGTGAAAACATTATGAAAAATTGAATTACATAATGGAATGTTGCTTTGCAGAAATTGTTTATATCAGACAAATTTGCAATGAAAAATTGACAGGCACCACCATCTGTGATAATTAGTTGTGCAACACTCTTTTGCGGTAAAATGTTCCACCAGGAATTATGAGTTTTCCTCTGGAGTTTATTCATTGGGACTTCTGATGAATTATTATGAAGAGTTACACACACACACACAAACACACACACGGTCATGTAAGGAACTGAACTTAAGACTGGAAAAATGAGAAAACGGAGGAAGCAATTTTGAATTCTTTCTCTAAAGAGAAGAAGACCTTAGTCAATTGCCGACAAGGCAAGGCCCAAGACCCAAGTGAAGATGGCAAAAGATTTGTTACTGCCGGCATCTAGAAGGGCTGTGCCCTTTTGTGTGTCTTCCCGTAACCTGATCACACCAGTCCCTAAAATGATGCAAAACTGCTGTCACTGGCACTTAGGGGAACTAATGTTTTATTGAGAAAAATGGGGTGAGAGAAAATGACAGATAAGAATTTCAGAAACCTTTTTTTCCCTATGAGCAATTGATTTCAGAATCTACCACAGCCCTTGCTAAACAGTAGGAAGAGAAAGGATGAAGTCGTCTTCCCAGACCCACAGCCATATTCAACTGTTCAGGGTGGGGAGAAGGTGCTTTGAGCATCACTATTCTAATAGATGTTTGCCTTTTTGGGGTCTCTGAAGCCCAGATTGCCCCATCCTCTTCCCTTTTCGTGAGCAAGAAAATTCTTGTTTTGAAGCTGTGGTGTTTGCCCCTTCCTGGGGAATATATGAAAGTGCAGGAGTAAGTAAAGGGTTAAGTGGCTGACCCTAGGCGGACCAATAAACAGAGGGAGGAGGAGCTAGGGGCAGCTGAACAAAGGCAGTTGGAGTTAGTCAGTTGGTTTTAGGCAGTTGGTTAAGGGCAGTTGACTGAGACAGTTGGTTGGTGGGTGGGTGGTGATTGTGAGGGTTGGTGGGGAGGTAGAGTGGTGAGCGTAGGATTAGGACAGGATTGAGATAAGAACAAATATATACCAATGTAACCAATATCTTAAGTTTGTTGATGTTTTAAAATAAACACTTATTATTTTGTTTAAAATCACACCCTGACTGTGACAGTGATTACCAGGGAGGGGATCCTGGTTGGTGGCAGCGAAGTGCCGTGGTGGCACAGGGATCAATTGTCCGTTAAACGACCGGGGACCCTGTGTGAATGCCACAGAAGCTACCTCCCTTTCAGTGGTTAACCAATTATTTCCCCTTACCCCATAATGGCTGATGCTAGACATATTTTAAAGTCCTTTTTCATCTTTATTTATTTAGCTCTGCCCCTCACAATCTGTTGCTAAGCAGCAGCTGCGAAACAGATATGCCACTACGGCCCCAGGGACACCTCACGCTTTCAGCAGTATCATCCCATTTTAAATAGTCATACTGTTTCTCTTTGTCAGAAGGAAGAGACTGGTTCAGGGGTGAAGACGTTTTTGGGGCATTAATTGGGAAAAGCTGGTGAACTTGGTGAGTCTTCACTTTATCTGCTCTTTTTAGATATTTATTTATTTATTTCCAAACATAAACAACAAACAAACAAAAAATTACATATTCCAAATAAAGATTCCAGAATTCATACATATTACATCATGATATATCATGTTCGTGTGCCATATAAATTTCCCCTCCCTCCTACTCCCCCCTTTACTTCCCCTCACCCATGTGTGATCACATACCTAATAACATACCAGATCAGTGGCACAGCAATGGGCACCCGCATGGCCCCACAGTATGCCAACATCTTCATGGCAGATTTAGAACAACGTTTCCTAAACTCCTACCCACTCAAACCTCTCTTGTACCTGCGTTACATTGACGATATTTTTATTATCTGGACACATGGCCAACAGACCCTGGACACCTTCCACCAGACATTCAATGACTTTCACCCCACCATCAACCTAACAATGAACCAATCTATGCAAGAAATACACTTTTTGGACAGAAATACTACTATTTTGGAAAAATACAGGATGGACACATAGACACCACCTTATACCGTAAACCAACTGACCGACAAACATATCTACATGCTTCTAGCTACCATCCCAAACACACCAAACAATCCATAGTATATAGCCAGGCCCTACGTTACAGCCGCATCTGTTCCAACTCTACAGACAGAGACTCTCACCTAAGAGATCTACAGCAAACCTTTTTAGAACTAAAATATCCACCTGATGAAGTTAAACAACAGATCAACAGAGCCAGACTGATACCCAGAGAGAACTTGCTGCAAGACAGACCCAAAAAAGAAAATAACAGAACACCACTAGTAATCACATACAACTCCCAAATTAAAACAGTACAACGCATCATCAGAGATCTACAACCTCTCCTAGACAATGACAGTTCTCTTTCTCAAGCTCTGGGAGGAAGACCCTACATCGCCTACAGACAGCCACCCAATCTCAAACAGCTCCTCACCCACAATAATACTACAACAGGACTCAACATGGACACTGGTACCAGAGCCTGCAATAAACCCAGATGCCAACTTTGCTGCCACATAAACCCGGACAACACCATTACTGGTCCCAACAACATCAAACATACCATCTCAGGACTATTTAATTGCTCATCTTCCAACATTGTGTATGCAATCAAATGCCAACAGTGCCCTTCAGCTCTCTATATTGGACAAACAGGCCAAACCCTACGCCAAAGGATAAATGGACATAAATCTGATATCAGGAATCACAAGACAGAGAAACCAGTAGGAGAACACTTCAATCTCCCAGGACATTCTATAAAAGATCTCAAAGTAGCTGTCTTAATACAAAGGAATTTCAGAAATAGACTGGAAAGAGAAGTGGCTGAATTGCAACTAATCACCAAACTTAAAACCATGGAGAAACCTGGTCTGAACAAAGACATTGGATTCTTATCTCATTATACATAACAAAGCTATCTTTAGCCATCTCACCCCTTGCCTTTCCCTGCAAGACTAATTACAGCCGTTAAGAGTCGTCAACAGGTTTTCCACACCTATCAGCTGATCACCCATTCCCACCACCCTTCTGAGCAATACCCCTCCCCACTCCCTCACTATATTTAAGGATCTGGTGACTTCTGTTTCAGTGTATCTGAAGAAGTGTGCATGCACACGAAAGCTCATACCAAGAACAAACTCAGTTGGTCTCTAAGGTGCTACTGGAAAGAATTTTTATTTTGTTTTGACTATGGCAGACCAACACAGCTACCCACCTGTAACTAATAATTCCAGTTATTGTTACATTTCCAGTTGCGTTGTTTTTAAATAAATCTATTTTTTACTTCAAATTACTTTTTATCTTTCTTTTCCCATGCAGTTTCACACCTTGCTCTACCACAGTTTTAATTCAGAGCAGTACTTCTCCATGTATTCTTTTAGCCCTTCCCACTCATTGATTAGATCTTGACTTGAGCGGCCTCTGATGTTAGCTGTCATTTTGGCCATTTCAACAAATTCTATTAATTTACATCTCCATTCTGTTAATGTCAGGATCATATCACCTTTCCAGTTTTTGCCCTCTTTGTCGAAATTACAATTTAGCACTTCTCACGGCGTGGCATCACTGGAAGTTTAAGGGAACTTGATTTTCTGCCAGATCTCTCTGGAATCCGCCTCTGAGCTGGGAGCTTAAATATGATTCGGTGGGAACTAATCGCCATTCAAGAGGGAGTCTGGAGTCTGTCCCCATTTCCTCCACTTCCTTGACTCACCTGAAAGTTGTCTTGACAGGTCAACATGTCAGGTAGACAGACTGAAATGCAGCGTTTCTTTACTTACGTATTCAACGAATTCATTAGATATGGAGAGAAACCACAGAGAATGGTCATGAGTGAGTGTGCAATGCTTTAACCTAAGGAACCCCGTGTGGTGAGTGAGAGCGGACTGCGTCAAGTGGTAAAGGAGCAGCTTCCAGACATGCCAATGGTGAGCAGCAGGGTAGGGTGGTGGTTTTTTCCTCAGTTGGTTTTCTGCTTGCAATGGGGGAACAATCCAGTCATGTTCATCTTTTCAAAATTCTCACTTGTCAGATTGCCCTTTTCTTTCTCCTTTTCGTAAGAAATTTCTTGTTTTGAAGCAATCTCCCCTTCAGTTGTAAAGCAATTACTTACCATTTCCCCTTCCTGGTTGAAACTAGACAACTGTTGAAGTACTTTTTCATTTTTATTTATTTAGCAGAATGACCCCCCCAAGGGCAATCAATCCTCCCCCTCTCTACTCCCTCTGCTCCCTCTCCACAACCCTCCAGAGTGGATTTTCTTCGGCTGCAGTGAGGAGGAGAAGGAGGGGATGTTCTATTACGCTTGCAGAAGTTGTTCCACAGAAAGAAAATAAAAGAAAGAAAAAGCATCTCTTGGGTGCAACCCTTTTACTGTTTAATCTACAAAGACCTCTCAACAGTTTACACGAGATAAGACCAAACATTCGTTTTAAAAAGTGAAAACCAATGTTAGAATCAAATTGGCATAAAATGGATCAAAGTGCTATGAAAACCAGGAGGTATGAAACAAAAGTGCATTAGAATGTTCTCAGTGTAAAATTCCATGTTGCAAGACACTTATTTCTTGTTTCCAATGGTTGCAATGCATTTTGGTCCCTGAGTGCAGGAATTCCCTGCTAACTAGTGGGGTCCACTCTGAGTTGGAGAGTTCAGCAATATTCGGGGGGTGGGGAGTTATTCTTGGTTTTCAGCCTGCTAACTACTGAAGGATTCAACTGCAACTGCCACTCCTTCCAATCTTGGCTTGTTCTGAGCCAGCCTTCCCCATTGTGTTTCCCCCCAGGAGTTTCTCAGCCACAGCCTCTGTCATTCCTGACTGTTGGCTGTGCTAACTGGGGCCCGTTGGAGTTGGAGGCCCCTTTATGTTTGGACAGACATAGCTGATCCTCTTGTGATGCTCTCACAACTGTGCAACAAAAGGCCACTTCTGTCGCTGAAGATTTCTTGAAAGAAAATGGTGATGGTTATGTCAGCCTCAATGAGTTCACGGAAATACTAAGCGGAATTCTTATCAGTTCGTAAGAGAACCCCAGACCATGAAGCACCACCCTGGAGGTGAAGAATCCATCAATTCAACTTCATCTCTAAAGCTCATGTCCTCCTGAGGCAATAAACAGTTATTTCAAAGATCCATCATAGTTTTGTGGAGTGTTTTTCATATGCACAGTAACAGAATCTTAGCTGGAGGATAAACTGCAGATCAGGAACGTTCCCCTCAGGGATGAGAGGATGCCAGTAGGATAAATGAGAAGCATCAAGGCACATATTAGACGTGGCAAAAAGACTTCAGTAAGAAAACAGAAATCTTGTTTAAAGACCAACACAACATACTGTTTCTCTTTGTCAGAAGGAAAAAAATGGTTCTGGTTGAGGGTGAGGAGCTGGAACTTTGGATGAAGGGGGGTAGAATGTCATTTGAATGGAAGAGAGGGAAATTGTAGATGAGCTGGATAAATTATTAGGATCAGGCCATTTTGAATAGTCATAGATTCCCCCAAAGAATCCTGGGAACTGTAGTTTTGATGATGAGAGTTGTTTGGAGAGCCATACTTCCTGTCACAGAGCCATAATTTCCAGAATCCCTTAGAATTAGAAATTGATTGTTGTATAATGATGATGATGATGATGGTGATGATATATTAAATATATTACTTGTAGTCCACCCATCTGCAGGGTTTCCCAGCCACTCTGGGCAGCTTCCAACAGAGTAGAAAAGAACACAATGAAACATCAGACATTAAAAGCTTCCTGATACGGGGCTGCCTTAGACGTCTACGGAAGGTCATAGGATTGTTTATCACTTTGATATCTGATAGGAGAACATTCCAGTGGGTGGGCACCACCATTAAGAAGGCCCTCTCTGTAACTTCACTTCTTCCTTTGCGGGAACCACTAGAAGGCCCTCAGACTTGGACTTCAGTGTCTTGTCTGAAACAAGGGGTGGAGATGTTCTTCAGGTATACAGGATGCTGTTCCAACCTTCTGCTCCTCCTACCCTCCTGGGGCATCAATTGGGAACAGCTGCTGACCTTGGAGAGTCTTCCCTATATCTACCATCTTTGCAGAAAGTACAACTTGGCGCCTCTCATGATTTGGCACCACTGGAGGTTTATGGGAACTTGATGTTCTGCCAGATCCCCGTGGAACCCGCCTCTGAGCAGGGAGCTTAAATACAATCCGGTGGGAACTAATCGCCATTCAAGCGGGAGTCTGGGGTCTGCCCCATTTCCTCCACTTCCTTGACTCACCTGAAAGTTGTATTGACAGGTCAACATGTCAGCCAGCCAGACTGAACTGGAGAATGCTATGTATACCATAATCAACGTTTTCCATAAGTATTCACTAAACTCTGAGGGAATGGTCATGAGTGAGAGTGCAATGCTTCAACCTAAGGAACCCCGTGTGCTGAGTGAGGGCAGACTGCGTCAATTGGTAAAGGAGCAGCTTCCAGACATGCCAAAGGTGAGGAGCGGGAGAGGGTGGTTTGTTCCTTAGTTGGGTTACGGCTTGCAACAGGGGAACATTCTGGTCATGTTCTTTTTGTCAAATGTCACATTTCTCTGAATTTTGCAATGCCATTCTCCAGCCAAGTGATGTTTGTAGAAATTCCTAATCTAGTGTTAAGAATGCATAGAACTCCATAGATCTTTGAAAACAGTATGCAAAATGGAATTTTATTATGCAATACTGCTTTGCAACAAAAGTATATATTAGACAAATCTGCATCCAAAATAGTACACCCCCTTCATCTAGAACAAAAATCCCTAAATATGTTTAAAGTATGCATATAAAGCCATAGATTCCTTTATGTGAAAACATTATGCAAAATTGAATTACATAATGGAATATGGCTTTGCAGAAAATGTTTATCTTAGACAAATTAGAAATAAAAAATTGACAGGTACCACCACCCGTGATAATTAGTTGTGCAACACTCTGGTGAGGTAAAATGTTCCACCATGGATTTTGAATTTTCTTCAGAGTTTATTCATTTTGGATGCCTTATGAATTTTCATGCAGACTTAAAGACACACAAACACAAAGACGTGGTAATATAAGGAACTGAATTTAAGACTGGAAAAATCAGAAAACGAGAGGAAGCAATTTTGAATTCTTTCTCTGAAGAGAAGAAGAGCCTTAGTCAATTGACGACAAGGCACCCAAGTGAAGATGGCAAAAGATTTGTTACTCCCTGCATCTAGAAGGGCTGTGCCACCTTTGTGTGTCTTCCCGTAACCTGATCACACCAGTCCCTAAAACGATGCAAAACTGCTGTCACTGGCACTCAGGGGAACTAATGTTTGATTGAGAAAAATGGGGTGAGAGAAAATGACAGATAAGAATTTCAGAAACCTTTTTTTTTCTATGAGCAATTGATTTCAGAATCTACCACAGCCCTTGCTAAACAGTAGGAAGAGAAAGGATGAAGTCGTCTTCCCAGACCCACAGCCATATTCAACTGTTCAGGGTGGGGAGAAGGTGCTTTGAGCATCACTATTCTAATAGATGTTTGCCTGTTTTGGGGTCTCTGAAGCCCAGATTGCCCCTTCCTCTTCCCTTTTCGTGAGCAAGAAAATTCTTGTTTTGAAGCTACCTCCCCTTCAGTGGTGAAGTAATTTTTTTACCCTTTCCCCTTCCTTCCTGGCTGATACTAGTACAAAGGTTAAAGTTTACTTTTGTAGCAGAATGAACCCCACCAAACTTCCCCACTCTCCTCCCTCCGCTCCCTCTCCACAACCCTCCAGTGCGCACTTGCTGTAGCTGCAGTGAGGAGGAGAAAGAGGGGATACTCTATTAGGCTTGCAGAAGTTGTTCCAAAGACAGAAAGGGAAAGGAACCCCCCCCCTTGGGTGCAACACATTTACTATTAAATCTACAAAGACCTCTAAACAGTTTACTCGAGATCAGACTAAGGTTTCATTTTAAAAAGTGAAAACCAATGTTAGAATCAAATTAGCATAAAATGGATCCAAGTCTTATGGAATCTAGCAGGCATGAATCCAAAGTGCATTAGAATGTTCTCTGTGTAAAATTCCATGTTGCAAGTTACTTATTTCTTGGTTCCAATGGTTGCAATGCATTTTGGTCCCTGAGTGCCGGAGTTCCCTGCTAAGTACTGGGGTCACTGTGAGTTGGAGAGTTCAGCAATATTCGGGGGGTGGGGAGTTATTCTTGGTTTTCAGCCTGCTAACTACTGACGGATTCAACTGCAACTGCCACTCCTTCCAATCTTGGCTTGTTCTGAGCCAGCCTTCCCCATTGTGTTTCCCCCCAGGAGTTTCTGGGCCACAACCTCTGTCATTCCTGACTGTTGGCTGTGCTAACTGGGGCCAGTGGGAGTTGGGGGCCCCATGATGTTAGGACAGACATAGCTGATCCTCTTGTGATGTAGAACATCCCAGGAAGGATGATGAAATGTACCATACTCTTGTGTGTGCTTGAATTCATCAGAAGACTGCTTCCTTTTCCCCCTGGTTTCAACCACTGTAACCATCTTTCCTTCTCTATTCTCTCCCACCTGCACAACAAAAAGGCCTCTTCTGTCGCTGATGATTTCTTGGGAGACATAAATGGCCCAGTCTACTTTGATGAGTTCACGGAATTAGTACGCAGAGTTCTTAACAGTTCGTATGAGAACCCCAGACCATGAAGGACCAACCTGGAGGTGAAGAATCCATCAATTCAACTTCATCTCTAAAGCTCATGTCCTCCCGAGACAATAAAGATTTGGTTCAAAGATCCATCACAGTTTTGTGGAGTGTTTTTCAGATGCACAGTAACAGAATCTTAGCTGGAGGATAGACTGCAGGTCAGGAACATTCCCATCAGGGATAAGAGGATGCCAGTGGGATAAATGAGAATCATCAAGGCACATATTAGACGTGGCAAAAGGACTTCAGTAAGAAAATAGAAATCTTGTTTAAAGACCAACACAACATACTGTTTCTCTTTGTCAGAAGGAAGAAACTGGTTCTGAGTGAGGGTGGGGAGCTGAAACTTTGGATGAAGGGGAATAGAGGATCATTTGAATGGAAGAGAGGGAAATTGTAGATGAGCTGGATAAATTATTAGGGTCAGGCCATTTTGAATAGTCATAGATTCCCACAAAGAATCCTGGGAACTGTAGTTTTGATGATGGAAGTTGTTTGGAGAGCCATACTTCCTGTCACAGAGCCATAATTTCCAGAATCCCTTAGAATTAGAAATTGATTGTTGTATAATGATGATGATGATGATATATTAAATATATTACTTGTAGTCCACCCATCTGCAGGGTTTCCCAGCCACTCTGGGCAGCTTCCAACAGAGTAGAAAAGAACACAATGAAACATCAGACATTAAAAGCTTCCTGATACGGGGCTGCCTTAGACGTCTACGGAAGGTCATAGGATTGTTTATCACTTTGATATCTGATAGGAGAACATTTCAGTGGGTGGGCACCACCATTAAGAAGGCCCTCTCTGTAACTTCACTTCTTCCTTTGCGGGAACCACTAGAAGGCCCTCAGACTTGGACTTTAGTGTCTTGTCTGAAACAAGGGGTGGAGATGTTCTTCAGGTATACAGGATGCTGTTCCAACCTTCTGCTCCTCCTACACTCCTGGGGCATCAATTGGGAACAGCTGCTGACCTTGGAGAGTCTTCCCTATATCTACCATCTTTGCAGAAAGTACAACTTGGCGCCTCTCATGGTTTGGCGCCACTGGAGGTTTAAGGGAACTTGATGTTCTGCCAGATCCCTGTGGAACGCGCCTCTGAGCAGGGAGCTTCAATACAATCCGGTAGGAACTAATCACCATTCAAGCGGGAGTCTGGAGTCTGTCCCCATTTCCTCCACTTCCTTGACTCACCTGAAAGTTGTCTTGACGGGTCAACATGTCAGCCAGCCGGACTGAACTGGAGAATGCTATTTATACCATACTCGACATTTTCAATAAGTATTCAGAAAACTTTGAGAGAATGGTCAGGAGTGAGAGTGCAATGCTTCAACCTAGGGAACGCCGTGTGCTGAGTGAGGGCAGACTGCGTCAACTGGTAAAGGAGCAGCTTCCAGACATGCCAAAGGTGAGCAGCGGGAGAGGGTGGTTTGTTCCTTAGTTGGGTTACTGCTTGCAATGGGGGAGCAATCCGGTCATGTTCATCTTTTTGAAATGTCACATTTCTCTGAATTTTGCAATGCCGTTCTCCAGCAAAGTGATGTTTATACAAATTCCTAATCTAGTGTTAAGAATGCATAGAACTCCATAGATCTTTGAAAACAGTATGCAAAATGGAATTCTATTATGGAATACTGCTTTGCAACAAAAGTATATATTAGACAAATCTGCATCCAAAATAGTACACCCCCTTCATCTATAACAAAAATCCCTAAATATGTTTAAAGTATGCATATAAAGACATAGATCCCTTTATGTGAAAACATTATGCAAAATTGAATTACATAATGGAATATTGCTTTGCAGAAAATGTTTATATTAGAGAAATTTGAAATAAAAAATTGACAGGCACCACCACACGTGATAATTAGTTGTGTAACACTCTGGTGAGGTAAAATGTTCCACGATGGATTTTGAATTTTTTCCAGAGTTTATTCATTTTGGATGCCTTATGAATTTTCATGCAGACTTAAAGACACACAAACACAAAGACGTGGTAATATAAGGAACTGAACTTAAGACTGGAAAAATGAGAAAACGGGAGGAAGCAATTTTGAATTCTTTCTCTAAAGAGAAGAAGAGCCTTAGTCAATTGACGACAAGGCACCCAAGTGAAGATGGCAAAAGATTTGTTACTCCCTGGCATCTAGAAGGGCTGTGCCACCTTTGTGTGTCTTCCCGTAACCTGATCACACCAGTCCCTAAAACGATGCAAAACTGCTGTCACTGGCACTCAGGGGAACTAATGTTTGATTGAGAAAAATGGGGTGAGAGAAAATGACAGATAAGAATTTCAGAAACCTTTTTTTTTCTATGAGCAATTGATTTCAGAATCTACCACAGCCCTTGCTAAACAGTAGGAAGAGAAAGGATGAAGTCGTCTTCTCAGACCGACAGCCATATTGAACTCTTCAGGGTGGGCAGAAGGTGCTTTGAGCATCACTATTCTAATAGATGTTTGCCTATTTTGGGGTCTCTGAAGCCCAGGTTGCCCCACCCTCTTCCGTTTTCATGACCATAAAATTCTTGTTTTGAAGCTACCTCCCCTTCAGTGGTGAAGTAATCTTTTTACCCTTTCCCCTTCCTTCCTGGCTGATACTAGTACAAAGGTTAAAGTTTATTTTTGTAGCAAAATGAATCCCACCAAACTTCCCCACTCTCCTCCCTCCGCTCCCTCTCCACAACCCTCCAGTGCGCACTTGCTGTAGCTGCAGTGAGGAGGAGAAAGAGTGGATGTTCTATTAGGCTTGCAGAAGTTGTTCCAAAGACAGAAAGGGAAAGGAACCCCCCCCCTTGGGTGCAACACATTTACTATTAAATCTACAAAGACCTCTAAACAGTTTACTCGAGATAAGACTAAGGTTTCATTTTAAAAAGTGAAAACCAATGTTAGAATCAAATTAGCATAAAATGGATCCAAGTCTTATGGAATCTAGCAGGGATGAAACCAAAGTGCATTAGAATGTTCTCTGTGTAAAATTCCATGTTGCAAGTTACTTATTTCTTGGTTCCAATGGTTGCAACGCATTTTGGTCCCAGAGTGCAGGAGTTCCCTGCTAACTACTGGGGTCACTGTGAGTTGGAGAATTCAGCAATATTCGGGGGGGGGTCATTTTCTTCACCCCTCCTGTAAGTTATTCTTGGTTTTCAGCCTGCTAACTACTGACGGATTCAACTGCTACTACCACTCCTTCCAATCTTGGCTTGTTCTGAGCCAGCCTTCCCCATTGTGTTTCCCCCCAGGAGTTTCTGGGCCACAACCTCTGTCATTCCTGACTGTTGGCTGTGCTAACTGGGGCCAGTGGGAGTTGGGGGCCCCATGATGTTAGGACAGACATAGCTGATCCTCTTGTGATGTAGAACATCCCAGGAAGGATGACGAAATGTATCATACTCTTGTGTGTGCTTGAATTCATCAGAAGACAGCTTGCTTTTTCCACTGGTTTCAACCACTGTAACCATCTTTCCTTCTCTATTCTCTCCCACGTGCGCAACAAAAAGGCCTCTTGTGTTGTTCTTCAATTCTTGGGAGAAATAAATGGCCCAGTCTACTTCAATGAGTTCACGGAATTAGTACGCAGAGTTCTTAACAGTTCGTATGAGAACCCCAGACCATGAAGCACCAACCTAGAGGTGAAGAATCCGTCAACTCAACTGTAAAAAGTAAAAACCAATGTTACAATCAAATTGGCATAAAATGGATCAAAGTGTTATGAAAACCAGCAGGTATGAAACGAAAGTGCATTAGAATGTTCTCTGCGAAAAATTCGATGTTACAAGTGACTGTTTTGTTTGTTTCGAAAGAATTGCAATGTTTTTATTCTCCGAGTGCAGGAAATGGCTGCCAACTTGTGGGGTCACTGTGAGTTGGAGAGTTCAGCAAAATTGGTGGGGGCATTTTCTCCACCCCTCCTGTAAATTATTCTCGGTTTTCAGCCTGCATCCGGACTAAACTGGAGTGTTCCTTTTCTTACATATTCAACGTTTTCATTAGGTATGCAGAAGAAGCACAGAGAATGGGCTGGTTCGTTCCTCATTCGGGTTACTGCTTGCAATGGGAGAGCAATCCAGTTCTGCTCACCTTGAACTTCCCTAATTCTCACTTTTTCAAACAATCTGTGTACCAAAACACACCCATCTTTTCAAATTCATTTTTTCCCCAAAAGTCACACATCTCTGAATTTTGCAAAGCCATTTTCCAGCCAAGTGATGTTTATAGAAATTCCTAATGTAGTGTCAAGAATGTCTAGAAATCCATAGATCTGTGAAAACAATGGAATTCTGTTAGAAAAAATTGCACCCAATAATGGACAGTCCCCATCATCCATGACAGAAATGCCGAAGTGTGATACCCATAGATATGTGAAAACATGAAAAATTGAACTACATAATGGAATATTGCTTTGCAGCAATTATTTATAGTAGACAAATTTGCAATCAAAAATTCACAGCCACCACCATGTGTGATAATTAGTTGTGCAACACTCTTGTGAGGTAAAATGTTCCACCAGGAATTATGAATTTTCCTCTGAAGTTTATTTATTGAGACTCCTGATGAAAATTCATGAAGACTTAAACACACACACACACACACACACACACACACACACACACACACAGTAATTTAAGGAACTGAACTTAAGACTGGAAGAACTAGTTGTTTGAATGGAATTATTGAGATTCAAGAAAGATTTATTAAAGAATAATGTGAAACTGCTTTCTAAAATGTATAAATAATTGTTGGAATGATTTCCCAAAGATGAGGAAGTTAAATAGCTTATGATTCAATGTGTAAGGGATTTTGGGTATAATAAGGAAGAAGAAGAAGAAGAAGAAGAAGAAGAAGAAGAAGAAGAAGAAGAAGAAGAAGAACAACAACAACAACAACAACAACAACAACAACAACAAGAAAGTCTGTGAGGTGAGTGGGGCTGAGAGACTTCAGAGAAGTGTGACTGGCCCAAGGTCACCCAGCAGCTGCATGTGGAGGAGCGGGGACGCTAACCTGGTTCCCCAGATTACAGGTCTACCACTCTTAACCACTACACCACAGTGGCAAAAGGTATCATTTGTCAGGAGAGCTAGCACTCCAACAAAGTTGTCACATGACACAGTGTACTGCTCTTAACCACAACACCACAATGTTTAATGATGATGATGCCACTCAAAACCTGGCCCAGGGAGGGGTCTGGATGCAATGGGACAACCGATCTCAGTGATCATGGGTAGGAGTAGAAGTTACGCTAAGACCAGACCATGTCATTTCCAAGGAGGCAGGTTTAGTGTTGTTTGAGGACTATCCCTGTCTCCGGGTCTGTTCTTGTCTGGACGGATACTGGAATCAAGAAGGGATACCCACATGACCTGAAGGTGATACTGTGGAATGCTAGGCCAATGATTCATAAGACCACTGCTATCTGTGACTTGATCATGGATGGAGAACTTGACCTGGCATGTGTAACAGAGACTTGGCTGGATGAAGCAGATGGGCCTGTCCCTGCTGCTGCTTGTCCACCAGGTTTCTCTCACGCACACCAACCCAGGTCATGTGGGCGGGGAGTGGGGGTTGCAGTGATTTTTAGGAAGTCACTAGCTTGCATCAGGTGTCCTATTGGGAAGACCCAGTTCTCTGAGTGCGTGTTCTGGAAGTTGGGCAATAGGGGCAGTACAGGATTCCTTTTGGTGTACCAACCTCCCCGCTGCACCAAGGATTCCCTGCCTGAGCTGCTTCAGGTTGTGGTGGATGTTCTCCTGGAGACACCAAGTTTGGTTGTCCTAGGGGATTTTAACATCCATGCCAACACGACCTTTGAAGGGGCTGCTAGGGACTTCGTGGAAAGCATGGCCTCCATGGGGCTGTCCCTGAAAAAGTCTGGCCCAACTCATAGCCGCGGACATACCTTGGACCTGGTGTTCACCTCTATGGATGTTGGTGATCTGACTCTAAGTAAAAGCGAAACTAAAGAAGTGCCATGGTCAGATCACTTCCTGGTGCAACTGGACTTCTCCGCGACCCTTCCCCTCTGCAGGGAGGTGGGACCTCAATTGTAAATTTCGACTCCTCCTTAACGAAACCTTTTTTTTTTTTTTTGGTCCTCATTAAACACACTTCTCAATTGAATATAATGCCATCTATCCAAACCTTTTAACTCTTCATATGATTTCAATCTAAATTTACCTTGCTCTTCTTCTAGTAAGTGTTTATAGGTGGGACCAATTTGGATGGTCCGTCCCCGCCACTTAATGGATTCAAATGGTTTGCAGAGAGTGGTAGGGGATGCTTTATCCCATGTTGATGGCCTTTCAGCTGATTCCCCGGCGACCCGCTGGAATGTGGAGTTAACCAGGGATATTGACTGTTTGGCTCCGAAGCGGCCTCTCCGATTGCATGGAGCCCGGACAGCTCCGTGGTTTCCCCCAGATCTGAGGGTAATGAAACAATCGCTGAGATGGCTAGAGCGCTGGGGGCGGATAACTCATTCGGTGCACAGGCGCCCCATGCCCCCCCCCCATTTAGGAAGATGACTAAAGGATTCCACCCAAGGCCTGAAACCGCCAAAGTTGTGACGAATTGCTACGGGAAAGGCGAAACCTGCCAATGCAGGGAAATTCCTTTCCGGCCCTTCAACAGCGGCCTTGACATAGCAACACCTGCGTGCCTGTGTGCCTGTGGAAAAAAGGTAAACCTGCAAAGTAAGCATTAATTATACGAAAATGAAAATGATGATGATGATATATTAAATATATTATTAGTACTCCACCCATCTGCACGGTTTTCCCAGCAGCTTCCAACAGAGTAGAAAAGAACACAATGAAACATCAGACATTAAAAGCTTCCTGATACGGGCCTGCCTTAGACATCCACGGATAGTCATATGATTGTTTATCGTTTTGATATCTGATAGGAGAACATTTGATATCTGATAGGAGATCAATATGCCAGCAAGTTTGGAAAACTCAGCAGTGGCCAGAGGATTGGAGAAGATCAGTCTACATCCCAATCCCAAAGAAGGGCAGTGCCAAAGAATGCTCCAACTACCGCACAATTGCGCTCATTTCACACGCTAGCAAGGTTATGCTTAAAATTCTACAAGGCAGGCTTAAGCAGTATGTGGACCGAGAACTCCCAGAAGTGCAAGCTGGATTTCGAAGGGGCAGAGGAACCAGAGACCAAATTGCGAACATGCGCTGGATTATGGAGAAAGCTAGAGAGTTCCAGAAAAACATCTACTTCTGCTTCATTGACTACGCAAAAGCATTTGACTGTGTCGACCACAGCAAACTATGGCAAGTTCTTAAAGAAATGGGAGTGCCGGATCACCTCATTTGTCTCCTGAGAAATCTCTATGTGGGACAAGAAGCTACAGTTAGAACTGGATATGGAACAACTTATTGGTTCAAAATTGGGAAAGGAGTATATTGTATATTGTCTTCCTGCTTATATAACTTATATGCAGAATTCATCATGCGAAAGGCTGGTCTGGATGAATCCCAAAATGGAATTAAGATTGCTGGAAGAAATATCAACAACCTCAGATATGCTGATGACACAACCTTGATGGCAGAAAGTGAGGAGGAATTAAAGAACCTTTTAATGAGGGTGAAAGAGGAGAGCGCAAAATATGGTCTGAAGCTCAACATCAAAAAAAACTAAGATCATGGCCACTGGTCCCATCACCTCCTGGCAAATAGAAGGGGAAGAAATGGAGGCAGTGAGAGATTTTACTTTCTTGGGCTCCATGATCACTGCAGATGGTGACAGCAGTCACGAAATTAAAAGACGCCTGCTTCTTGGGAGGAAAGCAATGACAAACCTAGACAGCATCTTAAAAAGCAGAGACATCACCTTGCCGACAAAGGTCTGTATAGTTAAAGCTATGGTTTTCCCAGTAGTAATGTATGGAAGTGAGAGCTGGACCATAAAGAAGACTGATTGCCAAAGAATTGATGCTTTTGAATTATGGTGCTGGAGGAGACTCTTGAGAGTCCCATGGACTGCAAAAAGATCAAACCTATCCATTCTTAAAGAAATCAGCCCTGAGTGCTCACTGGAAGGACAGATCCTGAAGTTGAGGCTCCAGTACTTTGGCCACCTCGTGAGAAGAGAAGACTCCCTAGAAAAGACCCTGATGTTGGGAAAGATGGAGGGCACAAGGAGAAGGGGACGACAGAGGATGAGATGGTTGGACAGTGTTCTCGAAGCGACTAGCATGAGTTTGGCCAAACTGCGGGAGGCAGTGGAGGATAGGCATGCCTGGTGTGCTCTGGTCCATGGGGTCACAAAGAGTCAGACACGACTGAACAACAACAAAGGAGAACTTTCCACAGGGTGGGCGCCACCACCGAGAAGGCCCTCTCTATAACTTCACTTCTCTCATTGAGGGAGCCACTAAAAAGCCCTCAGACCTTTACCTCAGTGTCTTCTCTGAAACCAGGGGTGGAGACGTTCTTGAGGTATACAGGATGCAGTTCCAACATTCTGCTCCTCCTGCACTCCTGGGGCATCAATTGGGAACAGCTGGTGACCTTGGTGAGTCTTCCCTTTATCTACCATCTTTGCAGAAAGTACAACTCAGCACCTCTCATGGCGTGGCGTCACTGGAGGTTTAATAATAATAATAACAATAATTTAATATATATACCCCACCCATCTGGCTGGGTTTCCCCAGCCACTCTTTAAGTGGTTTTAGGGAACTTGATATTCTGCCCAATCCCTCTGAGCATGGAGCTTAAATATGATTTTGTGGCAACTAATCGCCATCCAAGAGTCTGTCCCCATTTCCTCCACTTCCTTGTCTCACCTGAAGTTTCTCTTGACAGGTCAACATGTCAGGCAGCTGGACTAAACTGCAGCGCTCCATTTCTAACATAATCAATGTTTTCCAATAGGTATGTAGAAGAACCACAGGGAATGGGCATGAGTGAGAGTGCAATGCTTCAACCTAAGGAACCCCGTGTGCTGAGTGAGAGCATGCATCAACTTGTAAAGGACCAGCTTCCAGACATACCAATGGTGAGGAGTGGGAGAGGGTGGTTTGTTCCTCAATCGGGTTACTGCTTGCAATGGGAGAGCAATCCAGTTCTGCTCACCTTGAACTTCCCTAATTCTCACTTTTTCAAACAATCTGTGCACCAAAACAGCCATCTTTTCAAATTCAATTTCCCCCCCAAAAGTCACACTTCTCTGAATTTTGCAAAGCCTTTCTCCAGCCAAGTGATGTTTATACAAATTCCTAATCTAGTGTAAAGAATGCCTAGAAATCCATAGATCTGTGAAAACAGTATGCAAAATGGAATTCTATTAGACAAATTTGCATCCAAAGATGGACAGCCCCAATCATATATGACAGGAGTCAGCAACCTTTTTCAGCTGTGGGCCGGTCCACCGTCCCTCAGACCATGTGGTGGGCTGGATTATATTTTGAAGGAAAAAAAAATGAAAGAATTCCTATGCCCCACAAATAACCCAGAGATGCATTTTAAATGAAAGCAGAGATTCAACTCATGTAAAAATATGCTGATTCCCAGACCGTCCGTGGGCCGGACTGAGAAGGTGATTGGGCTGCATCCAGCCCACGGGCCTTAGGTTGCCTGTCCCTGATCTATGACAACAATCGCTAAGTAAGTGTAAAGTATGCATATAAATACATAGATATGTGAAAACATTATGAAAAATTGAATTACATAATGAAAGATTGACAGCCACCACCACCTGTGATAATTAGTTGTGCAACACTCTTTTGCGGTAAAATGTTCCACCAGGAATTATGAGTTTTCCTCTGGAGTTTATTCATTGGGACTTCTGATGAATTATAATGAAGACTTACACACACACAAAACACACACACACACAGACACACGGTTATTTAAGGAACTGAACTTAAGACTGGAAAAATGAGAAAACGGGAGGAAGCAATTTTGAATTCTTTCTCTGAAGTACACGAAGAGAAGAAGAGCCTTAGTCAATTGACGACAAGGCACCCAAGTGAAGATGGCAAAAGTTTTGTTACTCCCTGCATCTAGAAGGGCTGTGCCACCTTTGTGTGTCTTCCCTTAACCTGATCACACCAGTCCCTAAAACGATGCAAAACTTCTGTCACTGTCACACAGGGGAACTAATGTTTTAATTAGAAAAATGGCGTGAGAGAAAATGACAGATAAGAATTTCAGAAACCTTTTTTTTTCTATGAGCAATTGATTTCAGAATCTACCACAGCCCTTGCTAAACAGTAGGAAGAAAAAGGATGAAGTCGTCTTCCCAGACCCACAGCCATATTCAACTGTTCAGGGTGGGGAGAAGGTGCTTTGAGCATCACTATTCTAATAGATGTTTGCCTGTTTTGGGGTCTCTGAAGCCCAGATTGCCCCATCCTCTTCCCTTTTCGTGAGCAAGAAAATTCTTGTTTTGAAGCTGTGGCCTTTGCCCCTTCCTGGGGAATATATGAATGTCCTCCTTAACGAAACCATTTTTTTTTTTTGGTCCTCATTAAACACACTTCTCAATTGAATATAATGACATCTATCCAAACCCAAACCCTTTAACTCTTCACATCATTTCAATCTAAATTTACCTTGCTCTTCTTCTAATAACTGTTTATAGGTGGGACTCATTTGGATGGTCCATCCCCGCCACTTAATGGATTCAAATGGTTTGCAGAGAGTGGTAGGGGATGCTCTATCCCATGTTGATGGCCTTTCAGCTGATTCCCCGGTGACCTGCTGGAATGTGGAGTTAACCAGGGCTATTGACTGTTTGGCTCTGAAGCACCCCAGACATGGTTTGCCCCAGATCTGAGGGCAATGAAACAATCGCTGAGACGGCTAGAGCACTGGTGGTGGATAACTCATTCTGAATCTGACCGGACATGGGTTAGAACTCAATGTTGAGCCTACCAAGTGGCTGTAGTGACGGCGAAGAAGACTTTCTTCACCACCTCTATTGCATCTGCAGAAAACAGCAGCAGGAGACTTTTTCAGGTGGTTCGCAATTTAGCGGAACCACCTGCTCCATCAGGGCCTGGTATGGGCCACATGATCTCCTGCAATGATTTTGCAAAGTTTTTCTGCAGATAAAATCGCTCAGATTTGGGAAGAGGTAGACTCCACCATGGGAGCAGGACCAGGGCAGGAGAGTGCTAGAGTCCTGTCTAGTCCAGTTGCATGGGATCAATTCCAATCTGTTACCTCCGAGGATGTGGACAGGCTGCTTGGATGAGTGAAACCAACCACCTGTCTCCTTGATCCTTGCCCATCCTGGCTTATAAAAGCTAGCCAGGAAGGGCTGGGCGATGGGCTTCGCGGGGTGGTGAATGCTTCTCTCTGTGAGGGAGCCTTCCCAGACCCGCTGAAAGAGGCGGTTATTAAACCGCTTCTTAAAAAACCATCTTTAGATGCGGCCAATATGGCCAACTATCGCCCAGTCTCAAATCTTCCATTCTTGGGCAAGGTGATTGAGCGAGTGGTTGCTGAACAACTCCAGGCACGCCTGGAAGAAGCAGACCATTTGGATCCCTTCCAGTCGGGATTCAGACCTCATCATGGGACTGAAACTGCCTTGGTTGCACTGGTTGATGATCTCCGGCGGGCTAGGGACAAAGGTGAGAGCTGTTTCCTAGTTCTGCTGGATCTCTCAGCGGCTTTTGACACCATCAACCATAACATCCTTCTGGACCATCTAGAGGGGCTTGGGAGCTGGGGGCACTGTTATACAGTGGTTCCACTCCTTCCTCCTGGGCCGTGTTCAGAAAGTGGTGGTGGGGATGAGTGTTCAGACCCCTGGGCTCTCACTTGTGGGGTGCCTCAGGGTTCTGTCCTCTCCCCCATGCTTTTTGATATCTATATGAAGCCACTGGTATAGATCATCAGGGTGTTTGGGCTGGGTGTACATTAGTATGAGGATGATACCCAGCTCTACCTCTCTTGAAATCAGAACCAGTGAAGGCGGTGAAGGTCCTGTGTGAGTGTCTGGAGGCAGTTGGAGGATGGATGGTGGCTAACAGATTGAGGTTGAATCCTGACAAGACAGAAGTACTGTTTTGGGGGGACAGGAGGGGCAGGTGTGGAGGACTCCCTGGTCCTGAATGGGGTAACTGTGCCCCTGAAGGACCAGGTGCGCAGCCTGGGAGTCATTTTGGACTCACAGCTGTCCATGGAGGCACAGGTTAATTCTGTATCCAGGGCAGCTGTCTACCAGCTCCATCTGGTATGCAGGCTGAGACCCTACCTGCCGCGGACTGTCTTGCCAGAGTGGTGCATGCTCTAGTTATCTCTCGCTTGGATTACTGCAATGCACTCTATGTGGGGCTACCTTTGAAGGTGACCCAGAAACTACAACTAATTCAGAATGCGGCAGCTAGACTGGTGACTGGGAGCGGCCACCGAGACCACATAACACTGGTCCTTGAAAGACCTACATTGGCTCCCAGTACGTTTCCGAGCACAATTCAAAGTGTTGGTGCTGACCTTTAAAGCCCTAAACGGCCTCGGTCCTGTATACCTGAAGGAGCGTCTCCACCCCATCGTTCTGCCCAGACACTGAGGTCCAGTGCCAAGGGCCTTCTGGCGGTTCCCTCGCTGAGAGAAGCCAAGTTACAGGGAACCAGGCAGAGGGCCTTCTTGGTAGTGGCACCCGCCCTGTGGAACGCCCTCCCACCAGATGTCAAAGAGAAAAACAACTACCAGACTTTTAGAAGACATCTGAAGGCAGCCCTGTTTAGGGAGGCTTTTAATGTTTAATAGATTATTGCATTTTAATATTCTGTTGGAAGCCCCAGAGTGGCTGGGAAACCCAGCCAGATGGGCGGGGTATATAATAAATTATTATTATTATTATTTAAATATATTACTTGTACTCCACCCATCTGCAGGGTTGCCCAGCCACTCTGGGCAGCTTCCAACAGAGTAGAAAAGAACACAATGAAACACCAGACATTAAAAGCTTCCTGATACGGGGCTGCCTTAGATGTCTACGGAAGGTCATATGATAGTTTATCTCTTTGATATCTGATAGGAGAACATTCCACAGGGTGGCACCACCACCAAGAAGGCCCTCTCTGTAGCTTCACTTCTCACATTGAGGGAACCACTAGAAGGGCCTCAAACCTGGACCTCATAGTCTTGTCTGAAACCAGGGGTGGAGACCTTTTTGAGGTATACATGATGCACTTCCAACTTTCTGCTCCTCCTACACTCCTGGGGCATCAATTGGGAAAAGCTGGTGACCCTGATGTTGGGAAAGATGGAGGGCACAAGGAGAAGGGGACGACAGAGGATGAGATGGTTGGACAGTGTTCTCGAAGCTACTAACATGAGTTTGGCCAAACTGCGAGAGGCAGTGAAGGATAGGCGTGCCTGGCGTGCTCTGGTCCACGGGGTCACAAAGAGTTGCACACGACTGAACAACTGAACAACAACTTCTCCATGCATTCTTTCAGCCCTTCCCACTCATTGATTAGATCTTGATTTGAGCGGCCTCTGATGTTAGCTGTCATTTTGGCCATTTCAACAAATTCTATTAATTTACATCTCCATTCTGCTAATGTCAGGATCTTATCACCTTTCCAGTTTTTGCCTTCTTTGTAGAAATTACTATTTAGCACTTCTCACGGCGTGGCGTCACTTGAAGTTTAAGGAAACTTGATTTTCTGCCAGATCTCTCTGGAACCCGCCTCTGAGCAGGGAGCTTAAATATGATCCGGTGGGAACTAATCGCCATTCAAGCGGGAGTCTGGAGTCTGTCCCCATTTCCTCTACTTCCTTGACTTATCTGACGTTGTATTGACGGGTCAACATGTCAGCCAGCCGGACTGAACTGGAGAATGCTATATATACCATAATCAAAGTTTTCAATAAGTATTCAGAAAAGTGTGAGAGCATGGGCATGAATGAGAGTTTAATGCTTCAACCTAAGAAACCCCGTGTGCTGAGTGAGGGCAGACTGCGCCAACTGGTAAAGGACCAGCTTCCAGACATGCCAAAGGTGAGCAGCGGGAGAGGGTGGTTTGTTCCTCAGTTGGTTTTCTGCTTGCAATGGGGGAGCAATTCACTTCTCTTCATCTTTTCAAAATTCTCACTTCTCAGATTGCCCCTTTCTTTCTCCTTTTCGTGAGTAAGAAATTTCTTGTTTTGAAGCTATCTCCCCTTCAGTTGCAAAGCAATTACCTACCATTCCCCATTCCTGGCTGATACTAGACAACTGTTGAAGTACTTTTTCATTTTTATTTATTTAGCAGAATGACCCCCCCAAGGGCAACCAATCCTCCCCCCTCTCTCCTCCCTCTGCTCCCTCTCCACAACCCTCCAGAGTGGATTTTCTTCGGCTGCAGTGAGGAGGAGAAGCAGGGGATGTTCTATTGCGCTTGCAGAAGTTGTTCCACAGACAGAAAAGAAAAGAAAGGAAAACCTCTCTTGGGTGCAACACTTTTACTGTTTAATCTACAAAGACCTCTCAACAGTTTACTCGAGATAAGACTAAGCTTTCTTTTTAAAAAGTGAAAACCAATGTTAGAATCAAATTAGCATAAAATGGATCCAAGTGTTATGAAATCTATCAGGGATGAAAACAAAGTGCATTAGAATGTTCTCTGTGTAAAATTCCGTGTTGCAAGTTACTTATTTCTTGGTTCCAATAGCTGATCCTCTTGTGATGTAGAACATCCCAGGAAGGATGACGAAATGTATGATACTCTTGTGTGTGCTTGAATTCATGAGAAGACTGCTTTCTTTTCCACTGGTTTCAACCACTGTAACCATCTTTGCTTCTCTATTCTCTCACAACTGTGCAACAAAAGGCCTCTTCTATCATTGATGAGTTCTTGAAAGGAAATGATGTTGGCGATGTCAGCTTCAATGAGTTCACGGAAGTAGTAAGCAGAATTCTTATCAGTTCGTATGAGAACCCCGGACCATGAAGCACCAACCTTGAGGTGAAGAATCCATCAACTCAACTCAATCTCTAAAGCTCATGTCCTCCTGAGACAATAAAGATTTGGTTCAAAGATCCATCACAGTTTTGTGGAGTGTTTTTCAGAAGCACAGTAACAGAATCTTAGCTGGAGGATAAACTGCAGGTTAGGAACCTTCCCCTTGAGGACAAGAGGATGCTAGTAGGACAAATGAGAAACATTAAGGCACGGATTAGACGTGGCAAAAAGTCTTTAGTAAGAAAATAGAAATGTGTTTAAAGACCAGCACAACATACTGTTTGGTATAGAGGGTTGTTTGAATGGAAGAGTGAAATTGCAGATGAGCTGGATAAATTATTAGGATCAGGCCATTTTAAATAGTCATAGTTTCTCCCCAAAGAATCCGGGGAACTGTAGTTTTGATGATGAGAGTTGTTTGGAGACCCATACTTCCTGTCACAGAGCCATAATTTTCAGAGTTCCTTAGAATTATACATTGATTGTTGTATAATGATGATGATGATGATATATTAAATACATTACTTGTACTCCACCCATCTGCATGGGTTGTCCAGCCACTCTTGGCATCTTCCAACAGAGTAGAAAAGAACACAATGAAACATTAGACATTAAAAGCTTTCTGATATGGGGCTTCCTTAGATGTCCATGGAAGGTCATATGATTGTTTATGCCTTTGATATCTGATAGAAAGTTCCACAGGGTGGGCGCCACCACTAAAAAGGCCCTCTGCCTGGTTCCCTGTTGCAGGGATTCTTTGGCTGGAGCCTCCCACGCACAGGACAAAGTCAACTGCACGCGGGATACCAGTTGCTGGGGGATCTGGTGGCCAGCGCCTCACGTGCGCCCTTGCACGGAGCACCGGCCAAGCCTGCGGACGGGACGGCCGGTAATTCCGGAGCCCAGCTCACACCGTGCCGTGAAGTAGATTGTCCGCCGGCTGAATCTGAAGGATGAGTGAGTTGAATGAATGAATGCCTCGTAGATGGATTTGCAGACGCTTGCGACCTCTTAAGTTGTTCCGGAAAGTAAAGCACCAAAATAAAGGTGGCCAAAACGGTGGCCAAATAAAACACTGGTAAACGGTAAAATTTAAACTAAAATGAAATAAAGACTATGACCATGGTCTCTTTTAAGACGGCTTTGGCTGACCCGCGTGGGTTGTTTCTCTCTCTCTGTATCTTGCCACGCAACCTTCTCTCTGGGCTTTTCTGTTCCACCGTCTTCCACGCTAGCTAGTTCTCTTACTTTTTCTCTTACTCTCTCGTTCTATCTCTTCTATCTCACACCCAGCACGGGGAGCCACAGCCTTTTATTGACAAGAACAAACAACGTCATGATCAATACTTTTACCAATCAGAACACTGTTGCTGCCCCTGAAAAGGGCGGGAAGCAGATTAACTGACCACCAAACAATTTGAACTTGGAGCCAAAAAGTCCCGGCGGAGGGATCTCAGCGGCAAGCCGCCTGCTGGATCCTCCTTTCACTTTCACTTTCTTGCGGAGGAATACATTAAATAGCGCATAATTAATAACAAACAAATATAAACAACCGCAGGTGCACCCACAACGTGTATTCCTACACCCTGTAACGTCACTTCTCGCATTGAGGGAACCACTAGAAGGGCCTCAAACCTGGACCTCAGTGTCTTGTCTGAAACCAGGGGTGGAGACATTTTTGAGGTATACAGGATGCAGTTCCAACCTTCTGCTCCTCCTACACTCCTGGGGCATTAATTGGGGAAAGCTGGTGAACTTGGTGTGACTTCCCTTTATCTGCCCTATTTGTAGAAATTACAGTTTAGCATTTCTCTTTTTTTTAGATATTAATTTATTTATTTTCAAACATAAACAAGAAACAAACAAAAAATTACACATTCCAAATAAAGATTCCAGAATTCATGCATGTTACATCACGATATATCATTTTTGTGTGCCATATAAATTTTCCCTCCCTCCTACTTTACTTCCCCCTTTACTTCCCCTCACCCTTGTGTGATCACATACCTAATAATTCCAGTTATTGTTACATTTCCAGGTTGCGTTGTTTTTAAATAAATCTATTATTTACTTCAAATTACTTTTTATCTTTCTTTTCCCATGCGCTTTCACACCTTGCTCTCCCACAGTTTTAATTCAGGGCAGTACTTCTCCATGTATTCTTTCAGCCCTTCCCACTCATTGATTAGATCTTGACTTGAACGGCCTCTGATGTTAGCTGTCATTTTGGCCAATTCAACAAATTCTATTAATTTACATCTCCATTCTGCTAATGTCAGGATCTTATCACCTTTTGTTCTGCCAAGGGGCAGGGTTCTTTTGGGATCTGGATCCAATGAACACACCAATGGAAGAAGAACAAATATGCTTTTATTTCTAGATACAATCAGCAGCAGACAAATGTAGCATACCTGATAAAAGCCCAAGCACAATCTCCCCTTCTGCCGCCCGGGGCCCCAAAGGAGCGGCGAGAGAGACCCCTCACGCCAGGAAACCCACAGCACCCGGTACCTGGTCTGTGGCGAAGCCCAATCGGTCCCCTCCATTCCTTCGTTTATATAGTTAACTTAATAGGTTTGATTGATTCCACCTGGCTATCAGGTACCATTCCCGACTGGTCAGGCACCTGGGTGTGGCTTGGCTAAGGTCATTGGCAGCTGAAGGTGTTCTCAACTAATTGTATCTTCCTCACCAGCAACTTTACTTTGCTAATTTCAAGACTGAGGATGGAAAAGGGAGGAGGATATGCAACCTGACTCCTCGTGATTACAAAGATCTTCCGTGAGTTTCCACTACACCTTTCCAGTTTTTGCCTTCTTTGTAGAAATTACTATTTAGCACTTCTCACGGCGTGGCATCACTGGAAGTTTAAGGAAACTTGATTTTCTGCCAGATCTCTCTGGAACCCGCCTCTGAGCAGGGAGCTTAAATATGATCCAGTGGGAACTAATCGCCATTCAAGCGGGAGTCTGGAGTCTGTCCCCATTTCCTCCACTTCCTTGACTCACCTGAAAGTTCTCTTGACGGGTCAACATGTCAGCCAGCCGGACTGAACTGGAGAATGCTATGTATACCATAATCAACGTTTTCAATATGTATTCAGAAAAGTGTGAGAGCATGGGCATGAGTGAGAGTGCAATGCTTCAACCTAAGGAACGCCGTGTGCTGAGTCAGAGCAGACTGCGCCAACTGTTAAAGGAGCAGCTTCCAGACTTGCCAATGGTGACCAGCAGGGTAGGGTGGTTTGTTCCTCAGTTGGTTTTCTGCTTGCAATGGGGGAGCAATTCAGTTCTCTTCATCTTTTCAAAATTCTCACTTCTCAGATTGCCCTTTTCTTTCTCCTTTTCGTGAGTAAGAAATTTCTTGTTTTGAAGCTATCTCCCCTTCAGTTGTAAAGCAATTACTTACCATTCCCCCTTCCTGGCTGATACTAGACAACTGTTGAAGTACTTTTTCATTTTTATTTATTTAGCAGAATGACCCCCCCAAGGGCAACCAATCCTCCCCCCTCTCTCCTCCCTCTGCTCCCTCTCCACAACCCCCCAGAGTGGATTTTCTTCGGCTGCAGTGAGGAGGAGAAGCAGGGGGTGTTCTATTTCGCTTGCAGAAGTTGTTCCACAGACAGAAAAGAAAAGAAAAGAAAAAATCTCTCTTGGGTGCATCACTTTTACTGTTTAATCTACAAAGACCTCTCAACAGTTTACCAAAAGACCAAAAATTCGTTTTAAAAAGTGAAAACCAATGTTAGAATTAAATTGGCATAAAATGGATCAAAGTGTTATGAAAACCAGCAGGTATGAAACCAAAGTGCATTAGAATGTTCTCTGCGAAAAATTCGATGTTATAAGTTACTGTTTTGTTTGTTTCGAAAGAGTTGCAATGCATTTTAGCTGCTTGCTTTTTCCACTGATTTCAACCACTGTAACCATCTTTCCTTCTCTATTCTCTCCCACCTGTGCAACAAAAAGGCCTCTTCAGTCACTGATGAGGTTTTGGAAGGAAGCGTTAATTACACTGTTGGCTTCGCTAAGTTCACAGATATAATAAGCAGATTTCTTCTGAGTACGTATGAGAACTCCAGACCATGAAGCACCAACTTGGAGATGAAGAATCCATCAACTCAACTTCATCTCTAAAGCTCATGTCCTCCCGAGACAATAAAGATTTGGTTCAAAGATCCATCACAGTTTTGTGGAGTGTTTTTCAGATGCACAGTAACAGAATCTTAGCTGGAGGATAAACTGCAGGTCAGGAACGTTCCCCTCGGGGATAAGAGGATGCCAGTAGGATAAATGAGAATCATCAAGGCACATATTAGAAGTGGCAAAAAGACTTCAGTAAGAAAATAGAAATCTTGTTTAAAGACCAACACAACATACTGTTTCTCTTTGTCAGAAGGAAGAAACTGGTTCTGGGTGAGGGTGGGGAGCTGAAACTTTGGATGAAGGGGAATAGAGGATCGTTTGAATGGAAGAGAGGGAAATTGTAGATGAGCTGGATAAATTATTAGGGTCAGGCCATTTTGAATAGTCATAGATTCCCCCAAAGAATCCTGTGAACTGTAGTTTTGTGATGAGAGTTGTTTGGAGAGCCATACTTCCTGTCACAGAGCCATAATTTCCAGAGTCCCTTAGAATTATACATTGATTGTTGTACAGTGGTACCCCGCAAGACGAATGCCTCGCACAACGAAAAACTCGCAAAACAAAAGGGTTTTGAGAGTTTTTAGTTGACTCGCAAGACGAATTCGTCTATGCCTGTTTTTCACAAGACAAATTCGTCTGGCGAGGTACCACTGTAAGCCGGCACCATGCCGCACTGCACCGCGCCGCATTTTAAGGCTGCAGCCAGCGAGCGAACAGCAGCGTTGCTGTTCGCCCGCTGCAGCTTTAAAACGCAGCACCGCGCCATAGGTGTAAAGTCTTACCTTTTGGCTCTGGTCGGAAGGGGTGCCGTCCGATCGCGTCCGCTATCTTGGATCGACTGCGCATGTCTGCGCATGTCCAGACATGCACAGTCGAACCAAAATGTATTCAGAAAACTGTGAGAGAATGGGCATGAGTGAGAGTGCAATGCTTCAACCTAAGTAACCCCGTGTGCTGAGCGAGAGCGGACTGCGCCAACTGGTAAAGGACCAGCTCCCAGACATGCCAATGGTGAAGAGCAGGAGAGGGTGGTTTTCTCCTCAATTGGGTTACTGCTTCTCTTGGTTACAATTCTCTTGGTTACCATTCTCCAGGTTCTACCCCCAGCCTCTCCAGTTAAGGCTGGGAAAAGACTGCAACCTGGAACCCTCGAGAGCTGCTGCAGGTCAGTGTGGGCAGCACTGACCTCATTGGACCCACGGTCTGACTCGATATAAATAAACCCACTTCCTATTTAAACCAGCCCCTTCTTCCCAGGGCCGGATTTAGGTTTGATGAGGCCCTAAGCTACTGAAGGAAATGGGGCCTTTTATATGTCCAGCTTTCCTTTGTCAACAATGCTATATGGTAATTTATGGACCTAATAGGTATCTAATAGGTTCTCGAAGCCACTGGCATGAGTTTGGCCAAACTGCAGGAGGCAGTGTAGGATAGGGGTGCCTGGCGTGCTCTGGTCCATGGGGTCACGAAGAGTCGGACATGACTGAATGACTGAACAACAACAACAGGTATCTAAAGCCATTTGCACATGTTGTCCATGCAGAATGTAGGCAGCCTATATATAGAAATGAGCAAACCAGTGATATTTTAGGGAGCAGGCTAGCAGGCGGGCCCATTACTTACATCATAGGAGCCTACACAACACAAAACACTGTTGCTGTATGTAGGTTTTATTTTATTTCTTTTTTAGCTTATATTTTGGAAATGTACTTCCATTTTTTCCCGTTAAATTTTTTGGGGGCCCCTAATAGTGTGGGGCCCTAAGCTATAGTTTGTTTAGCTTATACGTAAATCTGGCACTGATCACACTCCTTGGAGGTCAGTTGTCATCGGTGGCCACCTCTGCAGAGACCTCTTGGCACTGCTGGTCTCCCCCTTAGGCAGGAAATAGTGGGGACTTACCCTATGGGGTCTGTTGGGGTCTGTACCCATCTAGCACGATTCAGAGCGGCCTCCTTTTCCTTCCACAACAGCCTCTGATTCCCACTTTTACTGTTGGTTAAGGTAGATTTGATTCTCCTCCTCGTTCTCGATGCAAATCTTCACTCACCCCTCCTTTGCTGGTGGGAGGGAGGACACTATTTTATGCTTTGCCTCAGGGCCCAAAAAGTATTGAACTGGCCCTATGCACAGGGTTGCAAAGCTAGCATCCCTGCAGTCTTCTTTTGGAGAAAATCCCACCGAAACCAAGAGAAAAGTGTTTTAAAGCAAGCTGGCTCAATCTCTGCCAGTCTTTTGCATTTCTTTTATATGGAACCCGTTCACTTCTGAACTTTGCTTTGTGTGGCAAGGAAACAAACAGGTTACTCCTTCCTCCTGGCAATGAAACAATTTTGTTGTTGTTATGATCATCTCTCCCTTCTGGGCACTTGGATTGTAAAACCGCTCTCTCTTGGAACTTACTTCAAAGAAAGCCTGGTATAGAATAAGAGAACAAGAAGGATGCACGTTTCAAGAAGACTGGCAAATGTTTACAGAATATATGGGTGAAAACTATGTTCATTTAAAAATGCTGGTGGCATTAAGACAAATTCAACAGTGTAAATAAGTTTTGATGGACATAACAATTACTGAATTTTTTAAAACAAAATAGAAAATTTTGTAGCACCTTAGAGACCAACTGAGTTTGTTCTTGGTATGAGCTTTCGTGTGCATGCACACTTCTTCAGATACACACGAAAGCTCATACCAAGAACAAACTCAGTTGGTCTCTAAGGTGCTACTGGAAAGAATTTTCTATTTTGTTTCGACTATGGCAGACCAACACGGCTACCCACCTGTAACTGAATTTTTTAGTTCATGTAAAATATGCAGGGATTTATGGTATGCAAAATGAACCACATAAAGGGAAAAAAGGAAGCCATTGATTCAAAGTGGTTTAAAATAATATTTTTAAATGCAATTTAGAAAATTCAATTAAAAATTATACAACAACAACAACAACAACAACAACATCATAATAATAATAATAATAATAATAATAATAATAATAATAATAATAATAATAATACCCCACCCATCTGGCATCCAACAGAATTAAAAGCACAATAAAATATCGGACATTTAAAGCTTCCCTAAAAAGGGCTGCCTTCAGATGTCTTCTGAAAGTCATATAGTTGTTTATTTCCTTGGCATCTGATGGGAGAAGGCCCTCTGCCTGGATCTATCTATCTATCTATCTATCTATCTATCTATCTATCTATCTATCTATCTATCTATCTATCTATCTATGAGAAAGCCTGGTGAGGATTGTGGGGTGCATAGAATTAACATACCAAGACCCTGTTCAGCCTAATAGGGTAACCTTTATTTTCTTTTTGGAACAAAGGAACTCAGAAAAGGGGCTGGCACGTTGAGGCACGGGAGCGATCTAACTCGTTACTTGTAACTTGAAGCCATTGGTGTGAGTCCTACCCTCCCGAATAGGAGAAAACAAGATTGTTCCCTCTTCCATGTGAAAAGCCCTTGAGAGATTTGAAGACGGCTATCATATCTCCTCTCAGTCTCTTCTTTTCCAGGTTAAACATACCCATCTCCTTCAACCACTCCTCATCAGGCTTGGTTTCCAGGCCCTTGATCATCTTAGTTGCCCTCCTCTTCCATCTTGTCTAGATGGAACTAGTTGAGCCATTGGCTTGAACCTCCCGGGCTCTTCCAACAATCTTTGTCTTTTTTATGTCCACAATATGTGCATTTTCCCAAACAACACAGAGTTGTGCCATTCACCTGCAGCAGTGGGACCAGAATCAGACAATATAGAGGGATCTGAGGGCTTTGCACGTCCCTGCAGAATTCAGGAACCACGATTGCTTAGCCTTGCAGATTGCCTTGCAAAGGTATTACAAAGCATTGTATCTTTCCCTCCCAGTACATTTCCATTGTTCCATTCAGTGGCGTCCGGAGCCGCTTTGCCGTCCGGAGCGGCAAACGCAGGGGCACCCCCTGGGGGCGGGGTGCTGCTCCGTAGCGCGTGTGCGTCATGATGTCACAACGCATGCACGCTACGGAGCGCAGTCTGTCCGGGCTGCTGGGTACAAGCAACCACACGGACGGGCTGCCTCAGCCTATCCTACCGGCAGTTGCTTGCGCCTGGCATACGGGTCGGACAGCGCAAGTGTGCATGTGCGCAGCCCGTGCAGGATCCCACACTTGCGCAGTCCTTCCCAGATGCCGGGCGTGAGCGGCAACCCATCCGTGCGGCAACTCGTAAAGCTGCAGTGTGTGAGCAGCCGCTGCATGGAAGTGGTGCTGGGCGGCGGCTTGGGAGTTGCGGGGTGTGGTGGCGCCGAGTGTCACCCCCCCTCCAGGCTGGAACCGGCTGGAACAGGGGGCGTGCCGCTCTCAAGGCCCCCACCTTCCTACGCCACTGGTTCCATTGTGAAACCTGTTTGGGGGGAAAAACAACAAACAATAAAGCCTGTGTTTTCTGCAGTTGCCTGTCCCTTTCACCCCCCTAGCTGTCAACACAACTGTGTGCTACAATTTGCTGAATTTGGGGAAGAAGAAAAAAGTGGCCAGACTTTTGCAGAAATGCAGAGGAAGGACCATGGCTCAGATGTGGGTCAGTGTGGGCAGGGCAGCACTGAGCTCGCTGGACCCACGGTCTGACTCGATATAAATAAGACAGCTTTCTATTATATAATAATAATAATAATAATAATAATAATAATAATAATAATAATTTTATTTATACCCCGCCCTTCCCAGCCAGAAAACCGGGCTCAGGGCGGCTAACATCAATTAAAATCACAGCAAAAACATAAAAACGATCAATTTAAAATAACAGATTAAAATACAAATTTAAAAATTCAATTAAAACTGCAGGTCTCAATTTCAAAATAACCCACCAATAAAAGATGAAGCATAAATATTAAACAGAAACCAACCCAAAGGCCAGGTGGAACAGCTCCGTCTTGCAGGCCCTGCGGAAAGATGCCAAATCCCGCAGGGCCCTGGTCTCTTGTGATAGACTGTTCCACCAAGTCTTCCCAGGGCCGGATTTAGGTTTGATGAGGCCCAAAGCTACTGAAGGTAATGGGGGCCCTTTATACAGGTGAAACTCGAAAAATTAGAATATCGTGGAAAAGTCCATTTATGTAAGCAATTGTTTTCATTAGCTACTGGAGTTTAATATATGAGATAGACTCATGACATGCAAAGTGAGATATGTCAAGCCTTTGCTTGTTATAATTGTGATGATTATGGCGCACAGCTGATGAAAACCCCAAAGTTGAAATTGTTAATTTGGGGTTCTCATCAGCTGTATGCGCCATAATCATCACAATTATAACAAATAAAGGCTTGACATATCTCGCTTTGCATGTCATGAGTCTATCTCATATATTAGTTTCACCTTTTAAGTTGAATTACTGAAAGAAATGAACCTTTCCACCATATTCTAATTTGTCGAGTTTCACCTGTATGTCCAGCTGTCCTTTGTCAACAACAAATTGTCGCTCTTTTTTGTGTTGACTATATGCTATATGGTAATTTATGGACCTAATAGGTATCTAAAGCCATTTGCGCATGTTGCCATGCAACCAGTCCATGCAGAATGTAGGCACCCTATATATAGAAATGAGCAAACCAGTGATATTTTAGGGAGCAGGCTAGCAGGCGGGGCCCATTACTTACATCACAGGAGCCTACACAACACAAAACACTGTTGCTGTATGTAGGTTTTATTTTATTTTATTTTAATCTTTTATTTTGGAAATGTACATCCAGTTTTTTCCCTTTAATTTTTTTGGGGCCCCCATGAGAGTGGGCACCGAAGCTATAGTTTGTTTACCTTATACATAAATCTGGCACTGCTTCTTCCAGAACCTCAAGGAGTAGAATCTCCCATTATTTAGTTATTTTAGGGGCCGAAATCTTTCCCCCACCCCCAAATATTAAAGTTGTTTATGCATGTAACAACAATAGCTAGGATTCTATATGAGTAGAAATGGAAGGCAGAAGAAGTTTCAACCGGAGAAATATTGATAGATAAGTTAATGGACTATGCGGTACTGGAAAAAGTAACATCAAAATTAAGAGAAGCCGAAGAAGAATTCTGGGTATTATAGGGATAGAACTATCTAAACTGTATAGAAATTTGTTTATGTATGCGACTATAGCAGCAATAATGTTACTTGCAGAAAAATGGAAAGAATTAGAAGTCCCAGCAAAAGAAGAATGGATACAAAGACTTACGGAATGTACAGAAAGGGTGGAACTTACTGGAAGACTAAGAAATCAAGATAACTGTCAGGAGTTCCCCAGCTACTCACGAGGAGAGGGAGAGAGGAAGCCCTGCTCAGGAGCAGGGCAGGGAGAGCTGCTCTTCAAGGGGAGACAGCTCACGAAGCTATAGGGAACCCGAGCCCCTTTTGCAAACGGACTCCTCCTCCTCCTCCTCCTCCTCCAGCTTATCACAGGAATTGTCTCCAAACGAGGGAGCGGAGCAAGGGCTCCGTGACACTGCTGAAAGACCCAGCACCACCAGCCAGACAAGATTGGACAGAAGCCCACAGCTTCCGACACAGGCACAGCGCAGGGGGGCTAGAGGACCCAGGAGACATCGTTTCAGGGTGCCGAAAATCTGGTGTTGGGCGGGTAGCCGAAGGAATGTACTTCCGGATTCTGATAGTGATTGAACGGTCATGTTTTTGACTAGCTCCGCTTGTAAATAGCTATGCTTGATAAATAGCTTCAGTTTTTCAAAAGAGGCTTTGTTGTTACTCATGAGCAGCACCTGGGAAGATCCTGAAAATAACAAACTTTTTTTAAAAGAATGGAAATGGTTTATTGATATTTACAGATAAATTGTAAACAGATAAAAACACTGGCAGGTGTTATAAGTGAGTGTGTGTGTGTGTGTGTGATAAATAAATAAATAAGCAAGTTAAGTAAATTTGGATATGCAGAAGACAGTAAAAATAAATTTAAGGACCTGCAGAAAGCCGGGGAAGGAAGCCAAGTTTTAAAATGTCAAAATGAATGTAAAATCAGTGAAATGTATATATCTGAAAAGTGTAAATAATAATTACAAAACTCCTCGCTGAACCTTTGGATTCTGGACTGGACCTGGACCTCGTTTCTCGAATTACCCCCCAGGCCCAGCACAAAAATAAATAAAAATTATACAAAGAACAAAACAAAACAAAAAGGACTCTGGTTTTTTTTTGGGGGGGGAGTACTTTTAAACATTTTTTTCAGTCGATTATGAATTATTGCCCAATACTCTTTTACCCTTTCACAGGCCCACCACATATGATAGAACGTACCCCCAGTGTCATTACATCTCCAACAATTTCTCTTGCCGGTTGGTGATCGGACAGTCTGCTTTCCCCCAGGATATTTTGCAAGTAAAGTCATGACTGCGATGATGGTTCAGGAAACACATTTACCTGAAAGCAAACTGCACCCAAGTTAACAACACTCCCCCTCCCATTTCCTCCCTACGAAAGGAGGTTAAGAAATTGAAGGGGTGCTGGTGTTGGTTGGCTGGAAGGCTATTATCTGATCTGTTCTGGTATTTTTATGAGTGTAAAAGTCCAGCGACTTCAAAGGGACACATTTTAGGACATGATTGTACAGGAACCACACCGCGGTGGTCTGTATCTGAAACTGTCAGGATTTCTGCAAAGAAAATAAATCCCTGTTGCTTCACCCATTTCAAAAGCTACCTGCAGCACCTTAAATTTCAGATTTCACAATGGAGTGGTGTGCAAAGATAAATGAATCAACTGTGTGTGTGTGTGTGTGTGGCCCGGCCATTTTTTTCCACAGCCAGAAAACAGAATTTGCAGGACCTCTTCCAACCATGCTAGCACCCACAAACTCCTTTTTATCATGCTTTTTTTGTCATGCTATTAATTCCAAGCAAAGTGGGGTACCAATTCAAAGAGCTGGTTCTGACCTATAACCTTCACCTTCCAAAACAATATGGAAAACTGAAAAACATCAGTCCTTCAGAATTTGTGCTGTTCCGAACTTTTCAGTGCTGTTCCTCCGGCCAAGTATTGCGTACAGAAAATACCAGGGACAAGATGCACCTACAGGTGAAACTCAAAAAATTAGAATATCGTGGAAAAGTCCATTTATGTAAGCAATTGTTTTCATTAGCTACTGGAGTTTAATATATGAGATAGACTCATGACATGCAAAGCGAGATATGTCAAGCCTTTGTTGTTATAATTGTGATGATTATGGCGTACAGCTGATGAGAACCCCAAATTCACAATCTCAACTTTGGGGTTTTCATCAGCTGTACACCATAATCATCACAATTATAACAAATAAAGGCTTGACATATCTTGCTTTGCATGTCATGAGTCTATCTCATATATTAGTCAAAACAAAATTAAAAAATTCTTTCCAGTAGCACCTTAGAGACCAACAACTAAGTTTGGTATGAGCTTTCATGTATGCACAGCTTTCGTGTGCATGCACACTTCTTCAGATACACTGAAACAGAAGTCACCAGATCCTTAAATATAGTGAGGGAGTGGGGAGGGGTATTACTCAGAAGGGTGGTGGGAATGGGTGATCAGCTGATAGGTGTGGAAAACCTGTTGACGACTCTTAACGGCTGCAATTAGTCTTGCAGGGAAAGGCAAGGGGTGAGATGGCTAAAGATAGCTTTGTCATATATTAGTTTCACCTTTTAAGTTGAATTACTGAAAGAAATGAACCTTTCTGCCATATTCTAATTTTTTGAGTTTCACCTGTATTAGTGAAAACGATGTGTGTTAGACTAGGGCAACGTTGCTTTGCAAAAATGTGTCTATTAGGCAAAAATTGCACAGAGAATGTGTGTATCAGGAGAAATTAGCACTTCTTTGTTGCAGCTTGCACCAAGAACCACTGGATGGCAATGTGCTGCCGCAAAGGGACTACCTTTTTGGTAGGCATAATATCCATGCTCTGCAAATCTCCACTGGGTTGTAAATATAACTTATTTTGAAATGATTTAGGGGGGAGAGAGAATTTGCATTGCTTAAATATGGCACCAAATCATTAATACAAAAGTTAAAAAGAGTTGGAGACATCAGTTAATATGGATAGACAATGGACAGCTTAACAGGGAATTGCTGCATTTGGCAGAGGGGGGAACCTAAACTGAAATCAATGGAAAGTTTAAGGAGCCATGTTACGGACTGGACGCAATATCAGCAGTTACATGAAATGTTTAAAATAGATAGGAAAAATGGTTTTTCGGACCAAAGCTCACAATATGAAAAAGAACTTAAACAAAACAAAGAAAAACATTTATCCAAAACGTACGATTAGATTGGGAAGCAAAAGACGAGCTTGTCAAAGTCTCTATGACACACTGGGCAATAGATACCTGTATAGGGAAAAACTCTGGAAGACCGATCTGAAGTTTACAGCATGTTATTCCTTGAAAGAGAACTACTTGAAAATGTTTTACAGATGGTATTTAACTCTGAGTGGGCTTGCTAAGATGTATAAGACCGAATCAGATAAGTGCTGGAGATGCAATGAGGTTGAGGCTACGCTCTTTCATATACAGATGGACCTGTAAAAGGGTAAAAGAGTATTGGGAGAAGTTTATAATGAATTGAAAAAATATATATTTAAAAACACTTCTCCAAATAAAAAACCCAGAGTTATTTTCATTGGGGATAATTCAGACTGAAATTCCCAGGTGTCAAAAAAAGGTTATTTATACATGCCATTACGGCAGCCCGCATTTTGTTAGCCCAAAAATGGAAAACGAGCGAGGTCTCAACTCCAGAAGAATGATGGATTATGTGCAGCTTGTGGATCTAACTTATGGAATAAGATAGGCATGTCCAACTCCCAAAAGACTGTGATCTACGCCCACTATTAAAAAAAAAAAAACTGGCAGTGATCTACCCATTGAGCTTTTTTCGGGGAGGAAGATCAGGATCACGTGATCAACCAGGATCGACCAGGGACGCCACACGATCAACTGGTAGATCGCGATCAACCGGTTGGACATGCCTGGAATAAGAGAATAAGAAGAACATTCATTTAAAGAAGATTGGTAAATGATTATCGAATATGGGGGGAAATTGTGTACACTTGAAAATGTTGGCAACATTAAGATAAATTCCAAAGTGTAAATAGGTTTTGATAGATGTAATAATGGAATACTGAATGGTTTAGTTTATATAAAATATGCAGGGGTTTATGTTATGCAAATTGAACCATGAAAACAAAAGAAGGGAAGTCATCAATTCTTCAGAGATCAGTTTCTAGGAAACTTAAAGGTCCGTAGAGTTAAAGCTATGGTTTTCCCAGTAGTAATGAACGGAAATGAGAGCTGGACCATAAAGAAGACTGATCACCGAAGAATTGATGCTTTTGAATTATGGTGCTGGAGGAGACTCTTGAGAGTCCCATGGACTGCAAGAAGATCAAACCTATCCATTCTGAAGGAAATCAGCCCTGAGTGCTCACTGGAAGGACAGATCCTGAAGCTGAGGCTCCAAGACTTTGGCCACCTCATGAGAAGAGAAGACTCCCTGGAAAAGACCCTGATGTTGGGAAAGATGGAGGGCACAAGGAGAAAGGGACGACAGAGGACGAGATGGTTGGACATTTTTCTCGAAGCAACTGGCATGAGTCTGACCAAACTGCAGGAGTCAGTGGAAGACAGGAGTGCCTGGCGTGCTCTGGTCCATGGGGTCACAAAGAGTTGGAAAAACTAAATGACTAAACAACAACAACAACAAATATTAATAGTGAAATAATTATTAAGCTCTAACTTTAAATGATTTTTTTATTCATAACAAACTTAATAATGCAAACACATTGGCATTTGGCAATAACAAAAGTTCCTTTAGAAACACAATTTACAAAGACTCATAATCTAGTCTCTAGAAACTTGCTATAACATGAAATAATAATAGGTGTAAATGTATGATGCAAACTACTAATAGTTATAAATAGCTTTATTAATATGAAATTAAATGTTATAACCAAAGGTACCACTGTATATAGAAATGAGCAAACCAGTGATATTTTAGGCAGCTGGCTGGCAGGCGGGGCCCATGACTTACATCACAGGAGCCTACACAACACAAAACACTGTTGCTGTATGTGGGTTTTATTTTATTTTTTTATCTTATATTTTGGAAATGGACATCCAGGTTTTTCCCCTTTAAATTTTTGGGGGCCCTCCAAGAGAGTGGGGGTCCAATGCTATAGTTTGTTTAGATTATACGTAAATCCGGCACTGGGTACATATAACTGTCCAGATTTACAACTAAATATGTTGGAGAAACATTTAACCCAATCGAGGTCAGGAATTAAGGCTTCTCTCTTCATCTTGACCCCAGTTCCTAGAATTGTCTTCCCTCTGTCCCATTACCACTAGTACCAATGCCTGCTGCTGGGTTTTCGAATATTCAGCTTTCTTGTTTTTTTTTTTTAGCAGAATCTTGTTTTCCAGCCTAAATTGGATCGAAATTTCAATGGATTCCTCTGATGGGTTCTTAATCCTTAATTGCCTCGAGTAGAACTTTCTCAGCCACTTTGCATTGACCGTCAAGGCAATGTGTGTAGCTATTAATTGTAGCAGTTATCAAATAAGGGCCTGAGCTCTGTGGCAATTTGCTGGAAGACATCAACAGGATCTGAAGCTTTGCTCATAAAAAGGTGATGCAAGCTTGTCGGATGATTACTAAATAGTGTCTCTTGAATATTGCTGCTCAATCAGTGGGACCATTTCAGTCTTTTCCTGTCCTGTATTTCTCCACTCACGCTTGCCGGTTGCCGGTATGCATTCTGTTACAAGATTTATGGTCACTGGTATTGGAAAGTGGCTGCCTTCCGTTTGTTCTAAGCCTTCAGAAGTGTTCGCAAAAGTAAATAATGACTACAATGTGATTGATAGCACTTGTACAATATATACTGACCCTTAGACTTCCACGAAGGATATAGAAACTATGTTGGAATACAAATTCCAACAATTCCAGGCCCTATGCATCACATTGCTTCTCCAAAGAACAATGAGAGGTTAGGAAAAGAACAATGAGAGGTTAGGAAAATATCTCCCAAGTGTAAGTCTAAAAGTAGCAAGAGACCCTCCAAAATGGCTCCAATTCGGGCACTGAAATTTCCACTATAAAGTATAAAAGCTTTGTGGAATTTATGACCAATTTGCTCCCATAGGGATGTTAAATCTGACCAAATCTTGGCGGTCAGTGACCAGACTATTAGTAGGGGGAAGGTAGATGTTTATACAGAAAAGCAAAGTTCCCGATTCAGTTTTGATTTGTATTAGCAAAATGCAATTATTTTGAACTCCAAAACCTGCTATCCTGACTTCCACTGCTAAATCAGGTGGTATAAAGGAAGTCGAGCTCCCACTTCCTTGGCCCCCCTTTTTAATTTCTTAGCTGCTGATTGGCGAAAAGAATTATAACCGTGTAAGTTAAACCACAGAGCCTAGGGCTTGCCGATCAGAAGGTTGGTGGTTCGAATCCCCGCGACGGGGTGAGCTCCTGTTGCTCGGTCCCAGCTCCTGCCCACCTAGCAGTTCGAAAGCACGTCAAAGTGCAAGTAGATAAATAGGTACCACTCTGGCGGGAAGGTAAACGGCATTTCCGTGCGCTGCTCTGGTTCACCAGAAGCGGCTTAGTTATGCTGGCCACATGACCCAGAAGATGTACGCCGGCTCCCTCGGCCATTAATGTGAGATGAGCGCCGCAACCCCAGAGTTGGACACAACTGGACCTAATGGTCAGGGGTCCCTTTACCTTTGCCTAAGTTGGCGGGGAGTAGGGGAAGGTTTAAGTTCATGAGACCAAGTCTCTTGCAAACCTATTATATGCTTGTGAACTGTCTTGAGACCCGTGGGTATAGGGCAACATACAAATAATAATAATAATAATAATAATAATAATAATAATAATAATATCCAAATGCAGAAGCATACAAATGAAATCCTTATCCACCTTCTTAGCAAGCCAAAGGTATCATAATTTGCTTTTCTATGGTTACCCCTATACCTGGGCTTATTTAGAGCATTTTTAAAAGGATAATCTGGAAGTTTCTGGAAAACAGATCACTAGAAGAGTAGGAGTCTGGGGACTCCAAGCTCGGTATATTTCTTCCAATACCTGCATTCAGGCCAGTAGAATGAAACTTCCCTTCCTATCTGTTGAAGTGTATCTGAATATTATCAGGCTAGATGACAGTCTTATAATATAGTCTTATGGCTCGAGCACGTCTTCTCCTTCCTTTCCAGTTGTCATTCCCAGACTGCAATTATCTTTCTCTTGGAAGTACAGGGAAGGGGTATCTCACTTGCAATTGGAGGTGGCGATGGGGATTATTTGCACAGCCTTTTGATTTGAAAAGCAGCCTTTTGTCAGCAAAGTATGAATTAGAGACCAAGGTTTATCTCGTTGATCTGGACCCTAAAAGGTTACCTTGATACTGCCTCTCTGGTCATAATTAGACAGGTATTTACAATGTAAAGTATTTCCTAAACCCAGTGACTTAAATTCCTGCTTGCAGTTCAGATTCTGTTTTCATTATTCCGTTGGATTTCTTCACTGGCCAGTTACGATTGACCACCCGTAGAACATCTCAGGACCTCTTTCTATAAAAATCGTCATTGGAATTTGGACCTTCCGCATAATTCACCGCCTTTCCAAGCATGTTTATTAATCCATCATTTACTACTTTCCCCTCCCATCGGCACAGTGTCAACTGGATTCGGAGTGTCAATCTGGATTCGGTGAAGGAGAGGAATGGATCTGGGTACCATCTGCATGTGGATGGCAGCACATGCTGAAACCTTCGGTGTGCATGTTTACTTAGAAGCAAGCTCAAGTGAGCTTATGGTAGTTTCCACAGTGGTACCTTGGTTCTCAAACACCCTGGTATTCAAACAACTTGGAACCCAAACACTGCAAACCCGGAGGTACCATGTTTTTCGCTCCATAAGATGAACTTTTTTTCCTCCTAAAAAGTAAGGGGAAATATCTGTGCGTCTTATGGAGCGAATGGTGGTCCCTGGAGCTGAATTGCCCAGGGGCCAAAAGAGGATCATGCTTTTTATTTTACAAAGAGAAAAGGGGGTGTTGAAAGGACCCCGCTCAGCAGCTGATCAGCAAGAGATCGGGAGAGAGATAAGAGTCCCCGGCTCCCTTTCAGCCCCGCCCTCCTTTGTTGAATGTGCTGCAGAGGGAGGTTGTTTGTTTCCCCAGCGACATGTGACTGGCTGATTAGATTATCTGTCTGGAAACTGTAGAAAAGGCTCCCTTTCCTTTAGAAGCTGCAGAAATGTGAGTTGAACCCCATAAAAATGGGGCTTTTCCTCTTTGCTTTTCCCCCTTTGCAAAAGGAGCTTTGCTTTTCCCCCTTTGCAAAAAAAGCTGCAAAACTTTTAGCTGATCCTCAAAAAACAGGGCTTTTCCCTTTGCAAAAAAAGCTGCAAAACTTTTAGCTGATCCTCAAAAAAAAAACAAAAAAACCAGGGCTTTTAGAGGAGGAAAACCAGAAAAATGTTTTTTTTTCTTGTTTCCTCCTCTAAAAACAAGGTACGCCCTATGGTCCGATGCACCCTATGGAGTGAAAAATACGTAAGTGTTCTGGTTTATGAATTTTTTTGAGAAGCCAAATGTGCTCCGTTTTGAGTGTTACGCTTCCATTTTGAGTGCCACACTTCTGTTTTGAGTCTTACGCTGAGGCCTGGCTGTTTTCGCTATTTATTTTGGGTTTTTGTTTTTGTGGCTCTTTGTTTTGTTTTTGTGACTGTGCAGAACCCAGTTCAGCTACTGCTCGATTGATTGTGTGACTGCAGTACATTGTATATTGCTTTCATTTTATAGATCAGTGCTCTCGTTGGATAATAAAATCCATGTTAAATTGCTATTTTAGGGGTTGTTTTTAAAGGTCTGGAACAGATTAATCCATTTTGCATTTCTTTCTATGGGAAAGCATGCCTTGGTTTTGGAATGCTTTGCTTTTGGAACGGGCTTCCGGAACGGATTACGTTTGAGAACCAAGGTGCCACTGTACTTGTGGGTATTGGATAGCAGCCCAAATGTCAGCTGGACTTAAATGATGTCTAATTTGAGCTAAAGCATCACCACCACCCCCCACACACTTCCAGACAGATGGTGAAAGCTCGAATCCTTGCACAATGCTTCTGCAGCTGAAGGGAGAAAGAGGAAGCTGTCGTTCGGAAGTTAGAAAATGGGTGTTGTTTGTTCATTGCCAATCACAATGCTAGTTCCTGAAGGCAGAGAGGCTGGGTTGCTCCATGCAGATTGACTTGCGGCTGTTTTATGACACAGCTTGTTGGGTGGGGCCGTCGGAAGGCATGCAGGAAACTGTCCAGATCAGGCCAAGTGAATCTGCAGCCATACAGCACCAGAACGGAGCAAGGAATTCCCCAAATCTTGAGTTGATTGCTTTCTTCAATCTGAGATGTGGAAAGAAAAGTGTGTGTGTGGGGGGGGAGAGATGGGGGTGCTCAGGTATTGTTGGTGGTGGCGGCAGTGGCGGTGGGGGTGGGGTTAAATCAGCTGATGAATGGGGCCAGAATCCTGCTCAGTTTGGCTGAGCACACTCAATCTCTTGCTGAGAACAGCTGTGCAGAGCCTACGTGCCACACAGGGCTATTTAAAAGCCCTTTTGCAAACCACCCTGCGCTGGTCTTTAAATCTCTGACTTTCAAAGGTTTAAAGAGCATCACGGTTTCAAGTAACTCCCAATTACACAACGGAATCCCAATAGCCAGGGTTTCAAATCACAGCATCACCCAGGAGTGCCAACTTGAATAAAATATTTGGGCGGGGGGTGGGTAAGCTCCACCCAATATAATCAATCACATGACACAGTGCACACACACCATTAGAATGGCAATGAGGGGACAGGCTAAAGACCTCTTGGCCCCTCGGAGTTGGCTCCTATGACGTCACCTAACATCACTGTGATATCAGGTGATTGACAGGTGGCCTGTGTTGCTGACATGTTGAATTTGGCCCTCCAGGGGTAAGGGAGTTGTAGACCTGGTTGGCTCTATTCCAAGGGTGGAAATAATCGTCATCCTGAGAGCTTTATGGTCTGTATTCTGGGGGGTTGCTGCATGACAGCAATAGGCGGGGCACGATGTAAAAATAGACAGAGCAATTAATGTAAATGTTACCTTTGTAAAATTGGCAACACTGATTCACCATCTCTGTTCTGTGCATTCCTTGAAACCTGAACAGGTCTAATAAATTAAGTGATGGCCTGTTTGGTGCAAGAGAGCTCTTTCACTGAAGTCCAGCAAGCCTCCGAGAAGCCGGACAAAATCAAGGACCGACAGGCTGCATGTTTAATCTAAACAGGGAAGAGCTCTCTGGCATGACACATTTACCAGGGTATAAGTTTCTGTGGCTGCAGGAAGTGTTATTCTGAGTCACAGGTGTGTGTGTGTGTGTTGTAAGTGGTGAGATTAGAAATGAAAAGTACAAATGGTAATGATCACATAATTAACTGCTGTAGGTCATAACACAGTCGGTGACTGGCATTCATCAGCCAATTGACACGAATCCTTTCTCCTGAGTCAAATCTCCAAGTGCCAACTTGAATAAAAATCTACAAATAAAATAAAATCTACAGATCTACATTCTTTGCTCAAGGATGCCCACTTGGCACTCATTTTCATGGGATGCTGAAAAGTTTACAATTTCCCCTACTCAAACTAAGACCCCATACATGACCGTACATGGAAAGCACTATGGTACCACTTTAAAAACTATGGCTTCCCCCAAAGAATTCTGGGAGGTGTAGTTCATCGAGGGTGCTGAGAGTCGCCAGGAGACGCTTATTCCCCTTCAAGAGCTACGGTTCTCATAATAATTCAACCATCAATCGCTCTTCCTAGAAATTATAGCTCTGTGAGAGAAATTGTGTCGGGAGGTATCTCAACAACTCTCAGCACCTTTTACAGCTCCCGGAATTCTTTAGGAGAAGCTATGATTGTTTAAGGGGACGTGGGTGGCGCCATGGTCTAAACCACAGAGCCTAGGGCTTGGCGATTGGAAGGTCGGCAGTTCGAATCCCCACAAAGGGGTGAGCTCCCATTGTTGGGTCCCTGCTCCTGCCCACCTAGCAGTTTGAATGTATGTCAAGTGCAAGTAGATAAACAGGTACCGCTCCGGCGGGAAGGTAAATGGCGTTTCCGTGCGTTGCTCTGGCTTAGTCATGCTGGCCACATGACCTGGAAGCTGTCTACGGACAAACGGCGGCTCCCTTGGCCTATAGAGCGAGATGAGCGTGCAACCCCAGAGTCGTCCGTGACTGGACCTAACGGTCAGGGGTACCTTTACCTTTTTATGATTGTTTAATGGTGTATTATAGATGATGCAGACCTTTAAAGCCCTAAACGGCCTCAGTCCAGTATACTTGAAGGAGCATCTCCACCCCCGTCGTTCTACCCAGACACTGAGGTCCAGAGCCAAGGGCCTTCTGGCAGTTCCCTCCCTGCGAGAAGCCAAGTTACAGGGAACCAGGCAGAGGGCCTTCTTGGTAGTGGCACCCGCCCTGTGGAACACCCTCCCACCAGATGTCAAGGAGAACAAGAAGTACCAGACTTTTAGAAGAAAAGCCCTGTTTAGGGAAGCGTTTAAGGTTTGGACTACTGTATTTTCATATTCTGTTGGAAGCCGCCCAGAGTGGCTGGGGAAACCCAGCCAGATGGGCAGGGTATAAGTGATAACGATAATGTGGACTTGGTCTGAATATTTCAATGTCTCATGGGCTTTTGATGCCACTGAACATGGTATCCTCTTGGACCTGGGGGGTGGGTGCAGGGAAATGCCTCCCTATTTGCTTTGTCCACCCCATGCATCTATTATTAGAGAAAGGAGTGCTTGCTTCTGGTGTGAGCCTGAAGGAAGAGAGCGCCCAAGCCATTATCGCTAAACTGCCACAACCAGTATTTTCCCTTGTATCTGTCCTGCTCCCACCATGCAATTTAGGGAAGGCCCACAACATATCTTTACAACGTACACACAGGAGAATGTAGAAAGACAAGAAAGACAAGAGCTGTGTGTGTGCGTCCTGTTTTGAACATGAGCTAATTTCACAAGGTTGCATTGCGCACGGAGGCTGTGGGGTTTGAGGTCTGGCCTGTTGCTCACACATTCCCTTGCTTCACGGACTTCTATGCCACCTCACACCAGAGTTGCTTCAGAGAAATGTCTTCAGAGCTACAATGCAAACTTTTGCAGAGCAAACATTTGGTAACCCGGGCGAGTCGTTAAAACTTTAACCGGATATAAAAAGCTGCCTGTGTACTGGTGGCAGTCTGTTCCCAAGTAACAATGGAGGATAAATTCAATTCGGTCAGCGTTTAAAAGCTAACCTATCAAACTTGTGCTTTCAGAACGTTATGCAAAGCGAAACGCTGGCATCCTTCGAAATTCTCGCTTCTCTGAATTTTGTGACGCCGTTCTCCAGCCAAACAATGACCACATTCGCATCGTACGTTTAAAATACTATGATGCCACTTTAAAAATCCATGGCTTCACCCAAAGAATCCTGGAAACTGTAGTTTGTTAAGAGTGCTTGGTTTTGTTAGGAGACCCTGTGAAGAGGAACTGATTGTTAAACCACTGTGGGAATTGTAGACCTGGGAGAGGAATAGGGGCCTCCTAACAACTCTCAGCACCCTTTACGAACTACAGCTCCCACAATTCTTTGGGGGGAAGTGGATAACTGTTTAAACCAATCATCACACTGCTTTAAATGTAGGGTGTGAATGTGTCCTTACTGATGCAACTTTAAATACAGGACACAACCAGCCAATGGCAGTGGAGGTAACCATTGCCACATTTGCACCATTCACCTTAAGCTCTATGATAACTGGTTCAAACAGTCACGACTTCCTCCAAAGGATTCTGGGAGCTGTAGCTTTTTTTAAGAAGCTGCTGAGAGCTGTTACGAAGTCCCCTCCCCCTATTCTCATCTCTGAGCTACCATTCCCAGAGTGGTTTAACAGTCAATCCCTTTTTGCAGGGAACTCAGGGGTGTGTGTTGTGGAGTTTATTTTATATTTTTGTTTATTTATTAATTAAATTTGTATACCGCCCTCCAGCCAAAGATCTCACAGTGGTTCACAAGGGGGGGGGCAATTTCAATGCCAGCTTTCGAACTCCTCTGAAATTTGGGGGATGGTGTTGGAATATTCCTTCTGAATCCCCCCCAAAATCCAGTGGTGGGTGGGGCTTCATGCAATGGCAGAACATGCAAAAAGTAAGAATATGTGAAAACCCCTGCTGTATCCAGGCCTTTGACCCATCTAGTCCAGCATCCTGTTCTCACAGTAGCCAAATGGATGCTGTTATGTGAATGTCAATTTTAATCTGGAAAATCACACACACATGATAATATGATAACACCTGCAGCCAACAAATGGACTGCTTACAGACGTAGACTCTGCGTGGATAAATAGGGCAATATTTGGAATGAATGTATACAAAATGCAGTAGGCTATTAATAGTTACATTAGGTAAAGGTAAGGTAAAGGTACCCCTGACCGTTAGGTCCAGTCACGGACGACTCTGGGGTTGCACGCTCATCTCGCTCTATAGGCCAAGGGAGCCGCCGTTTGTCCGTAGACAGCTTCCAGGTCATGTGGCCAGCATGACTAAGCCAGAGCAACGCACGGAAACGCATTTACCTTCCTGCCACAGCGGTACCTATTTATCTACTTGCACTTTGACATGCTTTCGAACTGCTAGGTTGGCAGGAGCTGGGACAGAGCAACGGAGCTCACCCCGTTGCGGGGATTCAAACTGCCGACCTTCTGATCAGCAAGCCCAAGAGGCTCAGTGGTTTAGACCACAGCGCCACCCGCGTCTCTAATATTTACATTATTGCAGTGGTCCCTCGACTTACGAAATACCCCACATCCGAATTTTTCGACTTACGAACGAAAAAAGTGGCTGCACGCCAACGAATTTTTCGACATCCGAATGGAAATCTGTTGGCATTTTAGATGCAATTTATTCGACTTACAAATTTTAGATGTGGTTTCCTCGACTTATGAATTTTTCTTTTTAAAACTGCTTCAATGCATTCCTATGGGAAAATCGCTTTTTCGACTTATGAACTTTTCGACCTACAAATGTGCTTTTGGAACGGATTAAATTCGTAAGTCAAGGGACCACTGTATTAGGATAATAATATCACATTTATAAAAGAAGGTATGGGTTAGGGTATTTGTGTGTATATTCATATATGTTTCCACCCCCACCCCTTAAAAAAGGTCATTCCCAGACCTACCTGGAGATGAAGGAGATTGAACCCATGACCTTTGCATACAAAACAGATGGTTTTAGCACCATGTTACAGAAAAGAAGAATTGTTCCGAGCTATGTCACAATTCCCCCCGCCCAAATACAGGTCTTTGCTTGTCCTTTGCAATGGCTAGAAGAGGAAGGAAACGCTTCCATTTGGGTTTCTTAATGAGTTTGTCTTTTTAGTCTTAATCTGGGAACGAGTGTGTGCAAACATGCCCAGCAACGGTGGTGCAATAAGTGGAGGTTGCACTTTTCCTGGATAGGTGGAAGTACTCAGAGTTGGACAAAAGGTCACTGGGTTGTGGAGGAGGAGATGGTGGTGCCGTGTGGTGGGCCAAGGACTGTTAAGTAGAGTAATTTGATTCACTGAAATTGTAAATGCCAGTATGCTTTGCTATGTACATTTGACTGGTCGGTAACTGAATTCTAGAGAGTTCTCTAGTAGTTCTCAAGCGATGGGCTAATCTTGCCCCCATGGGAGGTTATCTGGTAAAGGAGAGACTCCATTTTTGCATGAAGCAAGGTGACTGTGTTTCAGGATCCACTGTGAACACTGCTACATTGAATGGAGTGTTGGGGTGCTTCTTCTCAGCTTGAGAGAAAGAAAGCAAAGCTGCAGGAGAAGGGAAAATGGAAATCTCTCATAGGGGCTACAAGGCATGGCCTAACTGAGATACAGAAGGCTGAGGGCTGAGCTCTGGAAAGAGGAAAAGACAGTTTGGAAGTTAGAAGAAGAGACTCTTAGCCTAGGCTTGGACAAGCATGTGACTGTAAATACTATGTTTTGATTCAACTATAACAGGCACCCCCAAACTTTGGCCCTCCAGCTGTTTTGTACTACAATTCCCATTATCCCTGACCACTGGTCTTGTTAGATAGGGATCATGGGAGTTGTAGGCCAAAACATCTGGAGGGGCGCAGTTTGGGGATACCTGAACTAGAAGTTTCTGCAAGTCAAGTTTTTGAATGTTAAGTCTGGACTTAACCCAAAGAAGGGTGCCAGTCATATATACCATTTGAGCTTCTAATCTGCCTTTTCGCTACCCTTACTTTAACACGTACACACTTTCTTCTTAAGGTTGAAAGGATCCCTAACTGCTCAAAAGCAAGGGGAGTTTGAAAATGCAAGAGAAGCATTGCTGCGTTTCAATAACCCGACTCTCCAGCCTCTTGTTCAGACATTGGCAAGGAGAACTGAACGTGAACAGAGAGCTAGGCACCACGAAGGGAAGGAGACGTGCTAAAGAGCTGGGAGATGGCGAGCCAGCAATGTAGGGCAAATGTCTTGGAAGTGTACAGGGAGAAGCTTCTTTTATGGGAGGGAGAGACTCTAAGCCAGGAGTCAGCAAACTTTTTCAGCAGGGGGCCGGTCCACTATCCCTCACACCTTGTGGGGTATTAAATAGTGGGTGGACACAGCAAACGACACAGTGATTCTCCAAGCAGCTCTGTTTATTCTCAGGCTGGAACAGGACTGAACTGAAGGGCTCAGCAGCCTGCTTATATAGAACTCAGCTACAAGCAACAGTAACAACTTTCTGTAGTTACCCAATCCCTGAACGTCACTTTCAATCCCTCATTTGCATGTGCGGACCTGAGTGAGAACTGCAGCAGAATGAACTATATACACACACCCCTAGTGGCCTAGGGTGAGAACTTCAATACATAACATGGGGCCTGACTAGATTTTGGAAAAAAAATATGAACGAATTTCTATACCTCACAAATAACCCAGAGATGCATTTTAAATAAAAGGACACATTCTACTCGTGTAAAAACACTCTGATTCCCAGACCGTCCGAGGACCAGATTTAGAAGGCGATTGGGCCAGATCCGGCCCTCGGGCCTTAGTTTGCCTACCCATGCTCTAAGCCCATGTGACTGTAAATATTATGTTTTAATTCATCTATAAGTTCCTGCAAGTAAAGTTTTTGAATATTAAAGTTTGGATATTTGTTTAATTTGCAAAGAAGGGTGTCAGTCATGTATATGATTTGAGCTTCTTAGCTGTGTTTTTGCTACCCCTACTTCGACAAGGACATGGTTGGGGTTGGAAGGAGGTCAGGCCGATGCTCGGGTTAACAGACTCGAGCGATACAGAACTTGGATGTCTGCCCTTGCTGAATGGATCAGGCTCATTCAGAAAAGACGTGGAACGTACACCAGAGACCAGTGGATTAGATCAATGGGAGTAACGTAACCGTATCACCCCCTAAGGGAAAATCATGCAAATTCATTTCCTGTGCTTCCCACTCAACACAGGTGCGATGATAACAGTCTAGTGGCCACCAGCCATCAATGCTGTCAAACAAGCAGTTAACTTTGTGCATAGGGCTCTTGTATTCTGTCGGCGCACACAAGGTGTCAATTGCCATAGCAATAAATCGTCCCCTGGGGAAAGCTGCATGAATACTGCCCCCCCCATGGCCTTCACTGATGCAGAAGCAATGGTTACAATCTGGTGGACACCCTCCATCAGTGCTGTTAAGGAAGAAATTAAACTCTGCACACAAAGACACGTGCACACCTACCCACCCAAACATTCGCACATAAAAACAGACACTCCCGTGCCCTAGGTCAAAAGCAACCATTTGGCAGAGACCGTGTGTCATTGTCAAAGCAATGCAGCTCTGTGTTGCCAACATCCTACCCCTCCCACTAAAGCTAGAACAATTTTTTTTTTTAAAAAAAATGCAAAACTGATCCACTTACTGACATTGATGAACTGGAAGAGTCTTCTGTCTTCTACCTGTTGCAACATCTGCTCAAAGTCAGGAGGAAAACAATGGAATGACAGGTGGGCGATTTGGCGTGTCTCAGACTCACTAGTTCCTTAAGTGATACAAAGGGGCTGGGTGTGACCAGTCTTTTGACTTGATCCGTTGTCACTCACCCAAAATTATGCACAAAGAGGATCCACAACACACAGAGACACAATCCGACAGGTATTCCATTTCAGAACCACATCTTCCAGCAAGGTGGGGTGGGTGGGATTTAAATCACCCCAAAAAGTTAAGTGAGGGGTATGGATGGATGCAGCTATCCTATCCCACCCCCGTCTTTCATTTTTCCAGTCGTAAATTCAGACCTCCATGTTTCTGTAGCAATTTTCAAGTTTGTTTTCTTTTAAGAAATCCTCCCGAAAATTCACCAGCATTTAAGTGCAAATTTCTCCTTCAAACACTTTTTGTTTGTTTGCAGTTGTTACTAATGCACACTGTGTGTGTGTGTGTGTGTGTGTGTGTACAAGAAATCTGTCCTAACTGACTGCATTTCTGCACATTATTAGGGTTCCCTGCCTTCCACTCCATCAATTCCAATGGGCACCAGCCACCACTAGGGCTAACTAATACAGTGCCCTTAAGATTCTTTCTCTTTAGGCTTCTTCACTTACTTACTTCTTCATGCAGTGCAGCATTAAACTATGGAACTCCCTCCCACAAGAGGCAGGGATGGCCACCAACCTGGGTGGCTTTAAAAAAAGAATTGGACAAATTCACGGAGGGCAAGGCTGCTAATAGCTTCTAGCCGTCATGGCCAAGTTCTGCCTCCATGGTCAGAGGCAGTCAAGTTTCTGAATACAGTCGTACCTCTACTTATGTATCCCTCTGCATACGAAATCTTCAGGTTACGGCCGCGGCAAACCCGGAAGTGTATACCATATTTTTCACTCCATAAGACGCACCTGGACATAAGACGCATCTAGTTTTTAGAGGAGGAAAGGAGGAAAGCCCTGCTTTTTTTGAGGATCAGCTGAAAGTGGTGCAGCCTTTTTTTGCAAAGGGAAAAGCCCTGCTTTTTTGAGGATCAGCTGAAAGTGGTGCAGCTTCTTTTTCAAAGAGGAAAAGCCCCGTTTTTATGGGGTTCAACTCACAGTTCTGCAGCTTCTAGTCCTACAGCCATTTCTACAGTTTCCAGACAGATAATCTAATCAGCCAGTCACATGTCGCTGGGGAAACAAACAGCCTCCCTCTGCATTCAACAATGGAGGCCTGGGCAAGGGGGCGGGGCTGGAAAGGGAGCCTTATCTCTCTCCCGATCACTTGCTGAACAGCTGTTCAGCGGCTTCCTTTCAACACCCCCTTCTCTCTTTGTAAAAAAAAGAGCACGATCTGCTTTTGGCCCCTAGGCAATTCGGCTCCAGGGACCATGCATTCGCTCCATAAGACGCACAGACATTTCCTCTTACTTTTTAGGAGGAAAAAAGTGCATCTTATGCAGCGAAAAATACGGTGCTTCTGGGTTTCGCCTGGCGTGCATGAGCAGAAGTGCTGTGCACACCTTGCGCATGTGCAAAAGCGGGCCTCTAGTTACGTAATTTTCGGGGTGCGAATGGACCCCCGGAATGAATTAAGTTCATATCCAGAGGGTCCACTGTACCAGTTTCTGGAAGCCACAGGAGGGGAGAGTTGTTCTTGAACTCATGCCCTGCCTTGGGCGTTTCCCATAGGCATATGATTGGCCACTGAAATGCTGTATTAGATGGCCTATTGGCCCAAACCAGCAGGGCTTCCCTTTTTCTTTTCAATCTATTTTAATAATAATAATAATAATAATAATAATAATAATAATAATAATACCCCTGCCCATCTGGCTGGGCTTCCCCAGCCACTCTGGGCGGCTTCCAACAAAATATTAAAATACAATAATCATCAAACATTAAAAGCTTCCCTAAACAGGGCTGCCTTCAGATGTCTTCTAAAAGTCTGGTACAGTGGTACCTCTGGTTACGTACTTAATTCGTTCCGGAGGTCCGTTCTTAACCTGAAACTGTTCTTAACCTGAAGCACCACTTTAGCTAATGGGGCCTCCCGCTGCCGCTGCGCCGCCAGAGCACGATTTCTGTTCTTATCCTGAAGCAAAGTTCTTAACCTGAAGCGTTATTTCTGGGTTAGCGGAGTCTGTAACCTGAAGCGTCAGTAACCCGAGGTACCGCTGTAGTTGTTGTTCTCTTTGACATCTTGTTTTTGTCGAAACTTTTCAGCATATGATATAACAAAAACAGATTAATCAAAATATTTTTTAAAAATCACAAAAGAGAGAGAGAGAGAGAGAGAGAGAGAGAGAGAGAGAGAGAGAGAAATACATACATAGTCCTCCATCAGAGGTAGAACTTAACTGCTGTGTCACATTAAAGGGAGTGGGCCAGCTCTCACATAGGAGCTTCCCTTCTTTCCCCCAGCCTCCCACCCTGGGAGACCACCCCTTCCCTGCCTCTCACACACGGTCTTTCACCTCCCATCCATCACCTTCCCAGCAGGTCTTTTCTTAAATTCTTATGCCCATTAAGGAAAGTTTCCCATGAGGGCACCCGCTTGTTCCATGTGAGAACAGGAGGTCGGAACAGGGTCAGATTTTGGTCTGATGAGGCCCTCAGCTACTGAAGGTAATGGCGCCCTTTATATCCAGCTGTCCTTTGTCAACAACAAATTGTCGCTCTTTTTTGTGTTGACTATATGCTATATGGTAATTTATGGACCTAATAGGTATCTAAAGCCATTTGCGCATGTTGCCATGCAACCAGTCCATGCAGAATGTAGGCACCCTATATATAGAAATGAGCAAACCAGTGATATTTTAGGGAGCAGGCTAGCAGGCGGGGCCCATTACTTACATCATAGGAGCCTACACAACACAAAACACTGTTGCTGTATGTAGGTTTTATTTTATTTGTTTTTTATCTTATATTTTGGAAATGTACATCCAGGTTTTTTTCCCTTTAATTTTTTTGGGGGCCCCAAGAGAGTGGGGCCCTAAGCTATAGCTTGTTTAGCTTATACGTAAATCCAGCACTGCATTGGCCTGATCCAGAAGGCTTTTCTTACATTCTTAAGCCAGACTTAGATCAGGCATCTTTGCACTGGGAGGAGTTTCCTCTCTTAAGTAGTACAGAAGGTTACCCTACAACTCCAGCTTTTTGGCCCCCCCCCGCCCACATACCATTCACCATTCATTGTAGAGCTCAATGGTGGTAATCATATGGAGCAGGCACCCCCCAACTCGGCTCTCCAGATGTTTTGGGACTACAACTCCCGTCTTCCCTAGGTAACAGGACCAGTGGTCAGGGATGATGGGAATTGCAGTCCCAAAACATCTGGAGGGCCAAGTTTAGGGGATGCCTGATATGGAGACTTGATACACTTGGACATTAGAGTGAGTAGCAGCTGTTTGGTGTGTGTGGTGGGGACAAGGAATTTGGGGAGAAAAGCTGTTTAGGTTGCATTTAAAGGTGGATCTAATTAATTCACACCTTATGAAAACATAATAATAATTCAGAACTTGGCCGTCCCTCAATTCTGTGAATTTTGCAATGCAGTTCTCCAGCTGAGTAAAGTTTTAAAAACTGCACCTGTTAGGGCAATTGGTGAAAATAACCATATTAGGAAATGTAGCATATCAAATGCTCTGTATTAGGGAAAATTGCTTGGGAAAATTGTGTGTCTTAGACGACATTTTGAATACAAAAATGTGTACATTAGCTAAATTTGCACTAAAATGCTGATGGGTTTTCAGGAAGATGATGATGATGATGATGATAATTGTATCCCGCAACAATCTATTAACAATCTATTAAACATTAAAAGCCTCCCTAAAGAGGGCTGCCTTCAGATGTCTTCTAAACGTCTGGTAGTTGTTTTTCTCTTTGACATCTGGTGGGAGGGCGTTCCACAGGGCGGGTGCCACTACTGAGAAGGCCCTCTGCCTGGTTCCCTGTAACTTGGCTTCTCGCAGTGAGGGAACTGCCAGAAGGCCCTTGGACTGGACCTCAGTGTCCGGGCAGAACGATGGGGGTGGAGACGCTCCTTCAGGTATACTGGACCGAGGCCGTTTAGGGCTTTAAAGGTCAGCACCAACACTTTGAATTGTGTTCGGAAACGTACTGGGAGCCAATGTAGGTCTTTCAAGACCAATGTTATATGGTCTTGGCAGCCACTCCCAGTCACCAGTCTAGCTGCCGCATTCTGGATTAGTTGTAGTTTCTGGGTCACCTTCAAAGGTAGCCCCACATAGAGCGCATTGCAGTAATCCAAGTGAGAGATAACTAGAGCATGCACCACTCTGGCGAGACAGTCCGCGGGCAGGTAGGGTCTCAGCCTGCGTACCAGATGGAGCTGATAAACAGCTGCCCTGGACACAGAATTAACCTGCACCTCCATGGACAGCTGTGAGTCCAAAATGACTCCCAGGCTGCGCACCTGGTCCTTCAGGGGCACAGTTACCCCATTCAGGACCAGGGAGTCCTCCACACCTGCCTGCCCCTGTCCCCCCAAAACAGTACTTCTGTCTTGTCAGGATTCAACCTCAATCTGTTAGCCGCCATCCATCCTCCAACCGCCTCCAGACACTCACACAGGACCTTCACTGGTTCTGATTTGAAAAAGAGGTAGAGCTGGGTATCATCCGCATACTGATGAACACCCAGCCCAAACCCCCTGATGATCTCTCCCAGTGGCTTCATGTAGATGTTAAAAAGCATGGGGGAGAGGACAGAACCCTGAGGCCCCCACAAGTGAGAGCCCAGGGATCTGAACACTCATCCCTCACCAGCACTTTCCGGACATGGCTCAGGAGGAAGAAATCACAAACTGATGTGGAAATGTGAAGAACTGAATGTATGTGTGGGGGGGAAATGAAAAATGGAGAGGAAATGAAATGTCCCAAGTTGCAGGCAATTCTAGTCCTTCTCAGGGTATAGTCGTGAGAGGAATAGATATGGCTAACCTCAGGTCCATTAATGCCAGTGGTTCTGCTCTAAGTTATATCCCTGTAACCCACTGGACTCGTTCCACTGTTGCTGCAAAAAAAATAAATAAATAAAAAAATGCCCCTGGCATCAATATTTCACCATAATCTAGGTCAGTTCCAGGAAACTCAATGCCCTTCCCATATTCTCAAAAACAGGTTCCATATTAGTTTTATGAGGCTCTAAGTAAATAATACAAAGGATTTCCTCATACTATGTGCAAACTTGGTGTTGGTAAATGATGGACTGTGACTGGTCACAAGTTTGTTGGGGAGGGGGAGGGAAGGCCCCCCAAGTGTGTTGCTGAAGGAAGAACTTCACCATATATCTTGGGCAAGAGGTGACTGGTTTGAAGAATTAATGTGTAAAGCAACGAAGATTTCACAACTAGGGGTGGTGGCAAAATACTGGATAGAGTATAAAAAGGTGGGTTCTCCATAGGACTGTTCACCACACCTAGGCTCATCTTAGCTCTCTCGTTAATCACCGTCTGAGGTAAGTTGAAGACAACGGGGAGGTTTCCTTGTCTGATTTTGTAGCTTTCAGCTTTTGTGTTGGAGATAGGATGCTACTTGTTTTTCAGGGTATCTGCTGATGCTACAGGAACACCTGAATAGTTTCCCCTGCAACAATTGCAGGACATAAAAACCAGGAGAGATCTCATCCGAGAGGTGGCTAATGCCATGCTTTCTTGATGTTGTTGGACTCTCAATCCTCATCACCTTGACCACTGGCCAGACTGGCTGGGGTTGATGGGAGAAGGAGTTCAGCAACATCTGGAGGATCTCGGCCTTTAAATTTCCTGTAAGTGCATTTAATATGTGATCCCTGATTGGTTGGGGTATGTGTCTAGGACACGGATGGGGAGCCAGATGTTGCTGGTCTACAGCTCCCATCACCCCTAATTATTGACCATGCTACTTGGAGGTGAGGGAGTTTTAACAGCACCCGGAGGGCCATGATGTTGGCTCTCCCTGCTCTAAGACAGTGTATCCCAACCTGGTGCTCTCCAGCTGTTTTGCATTGTAGCTCACATCAGCCCCAACATTGTGGCCGATAGCCAGGGCTGATGGGAATTGTAGACCCAGACATCTAGAGGGCACCCAGTTGGGCAAGGATGTCTAGGATCGGAGGTGGCTTAGAATATTAAGTGGCTTAGAAAAAGTGGCTTAAATAACAACTAAACAAGGGTGTAGAAATTTGGGATCTTAACATACAATGTGTCTTACTGAAGTGGGGAAAGGTGACCTGCATATCTCCTCAGATGACCTTTCCAGGTTCTAAGTCTGGATGAGCCACTTGAAAGCACTCACTTGTGTGTGTGTGTGTGTTTAAACCAAATATTTAAAGTAGACTTGAACTGGAGAGCCCATCAAATGCAGGATTGTTTCTTTCTTTTGTCTAAAAATGAGAATCTATCACCTACCACCTACCTACCTACCTACCTACCTACCTACCTACCTACCTACCATCTATCTATCTATCTATCTATCTATCTATCTATCTATCTATCATCTATCTATCTATCTATCTATCTATCTATCTATCTATCTATATCTATCTATCTATCTATCTATCTATCTATCTATCTATCTATCTATCTATCTCTATCTATCTATCTATCTATCTATCTATCTATCTATCTATCTATCTCTCTATCTATATCTATCTATCTCTATCTATCTATCTATCTCTATCTATCTATCTATCTATCTATCTATCTATCTATCTATCTATCTATCTATCTATCTATCTATCTATCTATCTATCTATCTATCTATCTATCTATCTATCTATCTATCTATCTATCTATCTATTTATCATCTATCTGTCTCTGTCTATCATCTACCTATCTATTTATCATCTATCCAGGATTGCCTTTGATGAAGTCATTCTGTTAGGTAGGATCCCGGAAGGGTGGCGAACCTGCGGCTCTCTAGATGTCGCTCTAAATTAGTTGCATGTAACCCACTGGATTCGTTCCACTATTGCTGCAAAAAAATAATAATAAAAAAATGCCCCCCAGCATCAATATTGCACCATAATCTAGCTCACTTCCAGGAAACTTCATGCCCGTCCCATATTCTCAAAAACAGGTTCCATAAAAAAAGATTTCATGAGGCTCTAAGTAAATAATATAAAGGATTTCCTCATAGTACAGTATGTGCAAACTTGGTGTTGGTAAATGATGGACTGTGACTGGTCACAAGTTTGTTGGGGAGGGGAAGGGAAGGCCCCCCAAGTGTGTTGCTGAAGGAAGAACTTCACCATATATCTTGAGCAAGAGGTGACTGGTTTGAGGGATTAATGTGTGAAGGAACAAATATTTCACAACTAGGGGTGGTAGCAAAACATTGGATAGAGTATAAAAGGTGGGTTCTTCTTAGGACTGTTCACCACACCTAGGCTCATCTTAGCTCTCTCGTTAATCACCATCTGAGGTAAGTTGAAGACAACGGGGAGGTTTCCTTGTCTGATTTTGTAGGTTTCAGCCTTTGTATTGGAGATAGGATGTTACTTGTTTTTCAGGGTATCTGCTGATGCTACAGGAACACTTGCATGGTCTCCCATTCATCATCCTTGACCAGGGGTGAAACAGCTTTATTTCACCTGGGTCAGAGACCAAGTTTGGCATACACACACACGCACACGCACACGCACACAAACAGCATTTGTGTACACACACAGAGAGACTGGAAGCCTCAGTGGCAACACTCTTCATCCAGGGCAAAAATCCTGGCTAGCCCCCTGTAGCTACAGCTGTGCCCCTGACCACCGACCATGGTGGCTTGGACTGTTACAAGTTGGAGTCCTAAGCCACAAGTCCATCTAACTCAGTACTTTCTGCACCAGACTAGAGAGTCCATCTATCTGGGATTGTCTCTAATGAAGTTGTTCAATTTGTGCAAGGATTTCCACTAGTGTAATGGAGCTCCTCTCCTCTACCTGTCATCCCCACCAAACCTGTTATGGATGTTCTACCAGCCCTACAGAGGAGATCTGAGGAAAGCACAGGAAGAGCACAGGGAGATTAAGTTCCATCATTCAAGTGGAAATCCTTGCACTAACTGAAAAACTTTGTTGGATCCGGAGCAATATATTTCAGACTAGACTTAGCAGCGCATATGGTTTTACATTCTCTTGAATCTTGTTGCACCAGCGCATCATGAAAACTCCTTAATTTCTCAAGGCTGTCTCTCCACTCTGCATCCAACTGTATTAGTCAATTTTTCCTTCCTTCCTTCCTTCCTTCCTTCCTTCCTTCCTTCCTTCCTTCCTTCCTTCTTTTGGTCTTCAGCCTTTATTTATCCAGTCTTCAATGGTTGGAGTCATTCTATTTTCCTAATCATGGCAGATAGTTATTAAATATTAAATTGACATTAAAGAAGGCATTTAATGGATTTTTTTTTTTGCATTTATTGAATTTGACACCATTCTTTATAATCTATTAATGCCGGATCTTTAACCCACCCAAATAAAATAACTAATGGGTCCATCAGAAATACAAATCCTGTGATATTCTGTGAGAATAGGATGCTGGTCTAGATGGGCATTTGGCTTGATCTGGGAAGGTTCCTCTGATGTTCTTATTGCCTTCCTGCCCTGACTGTGGACTTCCTGGAGGAATCTGATTTGCCACTGTGACAACAGGATACAGGACTGGGTTGATTCTTCACCTGATCCATTCAGGTCTCTTCTTATGTCTATTTAGGTTGCCAACAGAAAACCTTCAAAATGTCCAAGTCTAAGACTCAGATGCAAGTCCTGGCTGATCAGCTGATCGAACTCTTCCACAAGTATGCTGGGCATTCTGACACCATTGACAAGAAGGAGTTCAAGAAAATGATCAACGAGCAGTTTCCTGACTGTGTTGAGGTGAGGTGGAGATAAGATGGGCATGGGCAATTGTTGGGCACTTCGAAGCCAGAGGTGACACATTGGCCTCAATGTGCAGCATGCCTCTGGGCATGTTAAGATAGTGAAAGGCATCTCAGCAAGGCAGCACTTGGAATTGAGCTAGGTTACCCTGTTAGCAAAGTATAATTAGAGATGGGTGGATATGTCCATTTCCATGGGTATCATTTTCTCATTTTTCTCTCATTTTCTCTTAAATTCAGTTCTCCACGTTTTGCATGTTTATGTATTAAAAATAAAATAAAAATCCTCTTTTGGCAAAGCAATTTCCCCTTATAATGAATATTTGTGTATGCTATTTTCACTAATCTATTTTAAACACACTTCACCATAATAAAAATAAAATAAAATAAAATAAAATAAAATAAAATAGTACACGCATTTCTTAACACTTAGCTGGATAAGTACATTCCAGAATATGAAGAAATGTGAATTTGTCAGGGTGAGCTTCAAATGTGAACTGGATTGGATTTCTCCCCTGTAGATAGATATAGATACACATCCCAGGAGAATTTGGGGGCTCAGGCTTCTTAGTCATCCTCAGATAAAGTCTTTGAGAAGAACCCTGCTCCATCAGACCTAAAGCCCAATTAGTCTAGCATCTGACTCTCACAGGACTCAACCAGATGTCTCTGGGAAGTGTGTACAAGCAGGAGCTGAGCATTAAAAGAGGAATATACCCCCCTTTAAATGACCTGAGTATTAAAAGAGAAAGTTTTCTTCTACTTTTTAAAAATTCTGCATTTTGAACTCCTTTACGTTGCTGCCCATTTGGGTCTGAGTTCAACTTCTGTTGATCTTACTTTGCATTAATACCGTTCTGTTAAACCAGTTGTGGGGAAACTTTCAGTCCTCCAGTTGTGGCTGAACTACAACACCCATCAGCCCCAGAAAGTATGGCCAATGACCAGGGGTGAGGATGGGAAGTGTAGCCTTGATGGTGTCGGGAGGTTCTCCCCATCTACGGCAAACCTTTGTTTCACGGTGGTGTGATGTCTTAGATGCAAATCAACAAGTTTCAACCTGAAACCCTTTGTTCCTCCATTCCTTCTCCTCCCTACAGTACCCACAAAACCAGCAAGGGAAAGACAAGCTCTTCAAAGACCTGGATGCAAACAAAGATAACCAACTGAGTTTTGAAGAATGGACCCGTCTGGTTGGGTCATTCCTCTCTTGCGCCCACATTAAGTTCCACCAGCAAGAGGGACATCACCACCACCACCACTGAATAAAGAGGTCCTCCGGGGGATGCTGGTCAGGAGTATGTTGGATACCAACCTTCCAAACAAACAAAGCCCTCCTGCCCACACCCCCAACTTGAAATGTAATGTTTTGGCAATAAAATAAGAAATAATCATTTAACTTGGAAAGTCTAGGTCGTCTTACTTTTTGGGGTGACAAGGCAGTTTGAAACAGGTTTTGAGGGGAGCTGGGAAAGGTTGTGTTAGTTTTGTGGTGCTGGCTTCCATGCTGTATTCATCTCTGCGACTTCTCCTTTTTAAAACAACCCCTCCATGTGACTCCATTCCTGTTTGACTCGCACCTCAGCCAAGTATGTTGCCCTTGTAGAACTCTCTGCTGAGTCTCTCCTTCTTAGATGATAATAGGGACATCAGCATTTGAGGAATGTTGGAGGGTATGCGGTGTTTTTACGGGATCAGAGGCCTTTCAGGAAATACCTAAAATCAAATATTAAGCCAAGGGATGCTCAGAAACTGGACGAGGCCAAAGGGAACGGGCACCGAAAAGCTAGTTTTGCAAGGCTTTGCTTCAGCCGCATTCCCTCTATATCCCTTTGCTTGCAGTTGCTCACTTAGACATGTAGAAGCAAGTTGATTCTTGGTAAAACAGCCAGCGGATGAGATTAAAAACATGATGCTTGAAGAAATAAAAACAGGAAGACAAAAACAAAGGGAAGCATACGAACACATACAGGGATGCATGTGTGTGGGTCTTCCTCCCGGGCAGAAATTTAAAATCCTCTCAATCTACTTAAATATGGGGGAGGAAAACTGCAGGGTCATCGGTTGGAGGAGGAGAGGAAGAGCATGAATGCAAAGGAGAGGACAAGGGGCGATGGATGGAAGAAAGGAGGAAAGTGAAAGGTGAAGGAGAAAGGTGGTAAGAGGAGAAGGATGGAGGGAGAAAAGGAGTAGGTTAAATATAAAAGGGAAGGATGGAGTAAGGGGACAATGGATGGAAGGAGAAGCGGGTGTATGGAATAGAGGAAAAGAGCTGAGGAAAGAGAGGGAGAAAAGAAGGGGAGGGGAGGGAAGGCAACCAGAGAATGAATAAAAGGGATGAAGGATAAAGAGGAAGGCAGGAGGAGGATGCTGTGTTCTACATAGATCCATTGATTGCTACTTGTAGCCAATGGTAGTCCTACTCAGAGTAAACCCATTGTAATACACATGGTTCACATCAGTCTATGCGTTTTAGCAGGGTCTCCTCTGGGTATAAGTTGGCTGCATACGACACATGGAAATCATTCCAACCATTGCAGCAAAGAATGCACCCAGCACCCATATCGCACAAGAATGCACGCTGTTCTCAGAAACTTTGGGCCCCACCTATATCCACAAAACAGTTTAACCGCAATGTGATTAATGAGTTCTAAGAGAGCAATGAAAAGTGATGCCGCACCATGGGTGTAAACCTGTTGTTCCTAAACGACGGACGGTGATTGGCCACAAGCTGCAGGGAGGGAACCCCAGCCCCCAGAGGTGTCTTGCTGAAGGAAGATCTTCATCAGATATCTTGAGCACAGGGTGCTTGGGGTTAATGTGTGCAACTGGGGAGTGTCATTTGAGATGGAGCAGAGATTTCATAAGTGGGGGGTGGGAGCAGGACTCTGGATAGGGTATAAGAAGTGGGAGCAATTTAGGGCTCTTCATCCAACTTCGGCACATCCGAACTCTCTTGTTTATCACCAACCAAGGTAAGCTGAAGACTATGGGAAGCTTCCTTGGGTTCTTGTTGGGTTATACATTAGACATAGGGTGCTAAATCTTGTTGAGATTATCAGCTAGGGCAGGGCTGAAAAACCTGTGGGCAAGGCTCTAGATGCTCGGGACTCCAAATCCAATCAGCCCCAGCCAGCATTGTCAATGGACAAGGATGACAAAGTCCGGCAACATCTGGTGGACTGTGGGTTCCCCATCTTTGCAGTAGCTCTAACACAATTCAAGGTGCTCACATTGGTATTTAAAGCCATAAATGTCTCACTCCTTCCCTGCAGATCCTCTCAAGTGATATGGTCGGGCCTCTTTGTAGGTCCATCACTCCCTGGAGTTCGGTTGGTGATGGTGGCCTGGAGAAGACCTTCTCTGTGGAAGTCCCTTAGTTGTTAATCTCCTTCCACACAGAGGTGCATCATAGAATCATAGAATATTAGAGTTGGAAGGGACCCCAAGGGTCATCTTGTCTAATTCCCTGCAATGCAGGAATCACAGCTAAAGCATCCATTGTAGATGACCATCCAACCTCTGCTTAGAAACCTCCAAGGAAGGAGAGTCCACAACTTCCAGAGGGAGTCCGTTCCACTGTCAAACAGCTCTTACTGTCAGAAAGTTATTCCTGGTTAGTCGGAATATCCTTTCTTTAACTTGAATCCATTGGTACACCCAGCACCTTCATTATGCAGCTTCCAGTATAGATGCACCCCTTTATGTTGGCTTTTGACACTTGCAAGGGACACGGGTGGCGCTGTGGGTTAAACCACAGAGCCTAGGGCTTGCCGATCAGAAGGTCAGCGGTTCGAATCCCCGTGACGGGGTGAGCTCCCGTTGTTCGGTCCCAGCTCCTGCCCACCTAGCAGTTCGAAAGCACGTCAAAGTGCAAGTAGATAAATGTCAGGGAGGATTCGGAGGAGCAACGGACAGAGGAGGAGGCGGAACAGGGGTTCGGGGATGTTGAAGAGCCTTGCAACCACCCAGAGACAGAGGAAGCGGAAGAGAGGGCAAAGAGTAGCCAGGGAGAGCAGGGGACCAGGGATGCTGAAGAGTCTTGCTTTCACCCAGAGGCTCGGGGAGGAAGCTCAGACTCAGGAAGGAAGGGGCTTTCACATCAGCACAGACAAGGAGGGAAATGAAATGTAAAGATCAAAGACGTCTCGGGAATCGTGGGAAGCCACTCCTTGAATCTGACTCAACGGGTTCGGACACGTAATTCTGAACTGTAGCTGTTTCTTGTATATATGTAACAAAAACTGTAAATACCATGCTGATTGTGCCGGGTGTTACTGGTGTTACTGCGAAGGGGAAACACCACCTTTACAATAAATAGATGCCGCTCCAGCAGGAAGGTAAACGGCGTTTCCGTGCGCTGCTCTGGTTCACCAGAAGTGGCTTAGTCATGCTGGCCACATGACCCAGAAGCTGTCTGCGGACAAACGCCGGCTCCCATGGCCTATAGAACGAGATGAGCGTGAAACCCCAAAGTCGTCCGTGACTGGCCCTAATGGTCGGGGTACCTTTAAGTTGCTTTAAACAGGTTTTAATATGGTGCTTTAAGGTTGAAACCTGTCTTGGGACCTTAGGGGAAAGGGTGGAGAATAATGACCATCTCAGTACTTTGTGAGTATGTGTATAGAAGAAAACCCAGAAAAATTGAACCCCCATTATGTTCCGGTCCCCCCTCCTCCCCATCCCTAAAAGCAGAGAACACATTAGAGAGCTGGTTGCTGGGGTTCCTTTGCACTGGGTGATCTAACAGAATCTGGTGGCTCACCACATTGGCTCTCCCTGTTCTGTCTACCGCAACCTGGTGCTCTCCAAATGTTTTGGATTTGAACTCCCATCAACCCCAACATCATGGCAATAGGTTCCTAAACCCTTGACTGCCCTAGTGGAGATGGTAGCAGTGGGAGGTTTCATGGTTGGAGCGCAGTGAGCAATGGTCTTAGCTCAGGATTTTATAGAAGGTTCTATTTCCTCCCCGACATTCCCCCCCCCGATCCTCACAAGAGCCCAGTGAGGTAGGATCAAAGATGGGAGGTGAACCTGTGGCACTCCAGATGTTGTTGGACTCCAGCTCCCATCATGCTTGACCATTGACCATGGTGGCTGGATTTGATGGGGGCCAAGGACCTCTGGGGGGAGGGCACGGATTCCCTATCCCTGTCACTGGCCCATCTGGCTCAGTACTGTCAGACCAAGAGAGTCCATCAACTCCTGGAGTCCTTCAAACAGGTGGCTGTCTCTAACTTTCTTTTAAAAATAGTAATAACCGATCTATCTCTGTAATTGGGGTTGTCTCTGGTAAAGTCAATCTGTTTCCACAAGACTTTCCACTAGCGCAATGAAGCTTCCCTGGGAACTCTTCAGGCCCGATGCTGTGCACCTTTCAGCCACTGGTAACAATTATTGGCTGAGCGACATTAGGCATGGCCTCTTAGAGTGGTTGGCAGATTGTGAAGCATATCTTCCGGTGTAGGTAGTCTTGGCGGCGAAACCGCAAGTTGGCGGTCTCGGATGGCGGTTTCAGGCCTTGGGCGGAATCCTTTAGTCATCTTCCTAAATGGGGGGGGGGTGGGGCGGTGACCCCACGCCCCAAGTACGACTGTGATACCAGGGTTCCCGTTAAAGGGTCTAGGAGGGAGGCATTGACCATACACTGAGAGGTTGTCATTGTCCTCCCCCTCTAGCGACGGCGAATGGGGAGCGGGCTCTCTGCTTGAACATATGTTCTCCAGAGCCAGCCCAATCCCCACACATTCTGGATAACCCTGAAGTTTCCCAGATCCCTGGCTGGGGGCTGGGAAGGATAAATGCCCAATGCCTGAGCCAAGGTCTCCCTACATCTGAATCTTAATAAAGTTGTGGCCAATTTTAATCCCATAGCATGTTGTCTTGTGTCATTATTCTGCTCAGGGGTCGCCTGGGGTTTGGGGGACTCTACCTGTCCACGCAATAATAACTGATGTATCTCTCTAATTGGGGTTGTCTCCGTTGAAGTCATTCTGTTTCCACAAGACTTTCCACTAGCACAATGAAGCTACCTTCTCCCCTCCATGTCACCCCCACCAAATCTGTTCTGAGTGTTCCCCCAACCCACTGGAGCAGATTTGGGGGAGAACACCAGGAGATGAGAGAGAGGTGAAGTTCCATTGTGCAAGTGGAAATCCTTGTGCTAGCAGAACAACATGGCTGTGTCCAGTCCAATATATTTAAGTGTATCCCTGGCAGCATCTATGGATTTACATTTAACAACAACAATATCCTTGCACTCTGTTACACCGATGCGTTATGAAAACTCTCAATTTCTCAAGAAAATGGTTCTAAGGCTGCCCACCCCCTCTGCCCCTGGCTGAGTCCGTCAATTTCCCCTTGTTTACTAGGTCTCCAGATTTTGCATATCTAGCCTTCAATGCTTGGGATATTTATATTTATATATATATATAGTTTCAAAAATTAAATTTCAGATTAGATAATCATATAACATCTCTGCTTTATAAATTGACTTCCCACCACAGTGTTTTCATTCAAGCCCTTTTCCACTGCATTATATAACAAATTCTTATTTTTTTTACCAAAGTATTTTTTACCCTCCTGTACAATTCATTTGTCATTTTTCTTCCGCTGCTCGTATCTCAAATACTGCTCGCAATTTCATTTCTTTTTCAAATAGTCCAAAAAGGCCTCCATTTTTCTATAAAAAGTCTCATAATTATGCTGTCAGTTTAGCCATTTCCTCATAGTCCATTACTTTTAGAAGCCGTCCCTCCTTCACTGGAACCTTTTCTAATTCCCTTTCCTGAGCATATATCATTCTAGCTGCTTTTGTCACATACATAAATAGTTTGCTCATCTTCTTTGGAATGTCCGCCCCTATTATCCCTGCAAGAAAGGCTTCACATCTTTGGGGAATAACCAAATTAAACATCTTCTTCAGAATCTATCACCTTTTTAAGGGCACATCTTTAACTGACCAAAAAACCCAAAAATAACAGAGAGGTTTGTTGGGAGTGCACATCCTGGCGTCATTTCCATTTCTCTTATTGCATCATGGCAAAATTACACACTTTTAAGATAATCCCCAATACATGTTGCATGTTTGCATTAGAAACTTTGGTAAGTAGATAATGCAATCAATCAATCAATCAATCAATCAATCAATCAATATGTAAGTAGTTCTACGTGTAAGCCATCTGAACAACACTTAAATGAGCTAAATAAAAAACAGAATTCAAATGGAGAGCTGCCCTGTCCTAAGCAGGTCACATGGACACTCTGTTCTTGATCCTGAAGAATTATAAAATTGAAGAGTTGGAAGGGACCCTGAGGATCGTCTAATCCCAACCCCCAGCACAGCAGGAATAAGAAGCTGTCCCATATGGGTATAAAACCCACAGCCTTGCTGCTATCAGCACTATGCTCCAACCAGTTGAGCTATCCAACAAACAATCTAGGCAGAGGCGCTAATATTTTCCTATGAATTCCCAGGTTGCCACCAGAAGCCTTCGGAATGTCCAAGCCCAAGACTCAGTTGCAACAACTTGTTGAACAATACATAGAACTCTTCCACAGGTACTCTGGGAATTCTGACAGCATTGACAAGCAGGCATTTAAGAAGATGATGGAGGAGCAGTTTCCTGACACTGATGAGGTGAGGGGGAGATAGGAAGAGGCAGGGGGGAATGGGCAAAAAAGGGCCAGGGACACCCATTGGCACCAGTGTGCAAGATTCCTTTGGCCATGTTAAGACTGGGAGGGGCTGAAATCTCACCAGGTCTCTGCTTTGAAGCATGCTCTGAAAACAAAGCATATCTAGGGATGGGCAGATATGTCTGTTTCAGTCTCTTTTCAATCTTAAATTCTGTTCTCCCCATTTGCACTACATTAAAAAAATGTTTCTTATAATTCTTTCATTTAAAGAAGAGTTTGGATTTGATATCCCACTTTATCACTACCCGAAGGAGTCTCAAAGCGGCTAACATTCTCCTTTCCCTTCCTCCCCCACAACAAACACTCTGTGAGGTGAGTGGGGCTGAGAGACTTCAGAGAAGTGTGACTAGCCCAAGGTCACCCAGCAGCTGCATGTGGAGGAGCGGAGATGCGAACCCGGTTCACCAGATTACGACTACCGCTCTTAACCACTACACCACACTGGCTCTCATATTTTTGTATGCATTTTTGCCCAATATACACATTTTTGTAAAGCACCTTTCCCTAATATGCTGCATTTTTGTATGTTATTATTGCATAGATGAAGGGACGCAGGTGGCGCTGTGGGTTAAACCACAGAGCCTAGGGCTTGCTGATCAGAAGGTTGGTGGTTTGAATCCCTGCGACGGGGTGAGCTCCCATTGCTCGGTCCCAGCTCCTGCCCACCTAGCAGTTTGAAAGCATGTCAAAGTGCAAGTAGATAAATAGGTACCACTCCGGAGGGAAGGTAAACGGCGTTTCCGTGCGCTGCTCTGGTTCGCAGAAGCGGCTTTGTCATGCTGGCCACATGACCTGGAAGCTGTATGCCGCTCCCTCGGCCAGTAAAGCAAGATGAGCGCCGCAACCCCAGAGTCGGACACGACTGGACCTCATGGTCAGGGGTCCCTTTACCTTTACCTTTATTGCATAGATGATAGATATAGATAGATGATAGACAGATAGATAGATAGATAGATATAGATAGATGATAGGTGATGGATGATAGATAGATAGATTTATTTGTGTACACTTTACTGTAGCATATGAATTTTTATAGACATAACTTGGCTGATGAAATGCAACAAACACATCTGAAGTCTTCTCTCCTTCATTTCCCCAACACTGCAGTCTCCCTTGAAGCAACAAAAGAGAGACCAGCTCTTCAAGGAGGTAGACATAAACAAGGACGGCATACTGAGTTTTGATGAAATGGGCCGGCTGATGGCAAAATTCATCGCTGAAACTAACGACAAACTCCGCAAGTAAGAAGAGCGTCCCCTTGGCCACTGGAAAAATGGCCCAGCAAATCCTCCAGGAGATGGTGCTCAGGGGCGTGTTGGGTACTAACCTTCCAAACATACACAAACCCCTATCCACATTCACTAACTTGGAATGAAATGCTTTGGCAATAGAGTAAGAAATAAACATTTAACTTGGAAAACATTGGGTGTTTTATTCCAACCTCATCCTGACAAACTGCAGTGTCATTGCCTTTCTATATTCAATCTCCTTCCTGGGAGACTATGGAACATTTGCTTCTTCACACACCTCTTCCTACCTTGCAGGATCATTTGCAATCTGTGTGGGCATCTAGTCCTGTGCTCTTTCCTCAGGACCCCATTGATAGAAACCTCCTCTGGTGTGGTGGCTAGGAGACGAGGCTTTCTTTGATTTATTTCTTGAATTTATCTCTCCTCTTTCCTCTGAGGAGCTCAAGGTGCTCTACATAATTCTCCTCCCTATTTTATCTTAAAAACAACCCTAGTGCTAATCACAAGACAGAGAAACCAGTAGGAGAACACTTCAATCTCCCAGGACATTCTATACAAGATCTCAAAGTAGCTGTCTTACTACAAAGGAATTTCAGAAATAGACTGGAAAGAGAAGTTGCTGAATTGCAACTAATTACCAAACTTAAAACCATGGAGAGACCTGGTCTGAACAAAGACATTGGATTCTTATCTCATTATACATGACAAAGCTATCTTTAGCCATCTCACCCCTTGCTTTTTCCTGTAAGACCAATTGCAGTCGTTAACAGTCGTCAACAGGTTTTCCACACCTATCAGCCAATCACCCATTCCCACCACCCTTCTGAGTAATACCCCTCCCCACCCTCTCACTATATATAAGGGTCTGGTGACTTCTGTTTCAGTGTATCTGAAGAAGTGTGCATGCACACGAAAGCTCATACCAAGAACAAACTTAGTTGGTCTCTAAGGTGCTACTGGAAGGAATTTTTTTATTTTTTATTTTGTTTTGACTATGGCAGACCAACACGGCTACCTACCTGTACCTAGTGCTTTAGGTTAGGCTGCGAGTGAGAGTTCATGGCTGAGTGGGGACTTGAACCTGGTCTTGTGCTAACAGAATAACTTGGAGGTGTCCAGACCAAAATATTTAGGAGTACCCCTGGCAGCATCTATGGATTTACATGTAACAACAACCATTTCCTTGCACTCTGTTACACCGACATGTTATGAAAACTCTCCATTTCTCAAGAAAATGGTTCCAAGGCTGTCCACCCCCCTCTGCCCTGGCTGTATTAGTCAATTTCCCCTTGTTTACTAGGTCTCCAGATTTTGCATATCTAGCCTTCAATGCTAGGGATATTTATATTTTCTAGTTTTGACAAATAGTTAGGCAGAAAGTATGTGTCACCTAAAAACAGAAATTAAATTTCAGATTAGATAATCATATAACATCTCTGCTTTATAAATTGACTTCCCACCACAGTGTTTTCATTCAACCCACTTTCCACTGCATTATATAACAAATTCTTATTTTTACCAAAGTATTTTTTACCCTCCCCTATTATCCCTGTAAGAAAGGCTTCACGTCTTTGGGGAATAACCAAATTAAACATCTTCTTCAGCATCTATCACCTTTTTAAGGGCAGATCTTTAACTGACCATAAAACCCAAAAATAACGGAGAGGTTTGTTGGGAGTGCACATCCTGGCGTCATTTCCATTTCTCTTATTGCATCATGGCAAAATTACACACTTTTAAGATAATCCCCAATACATGTTGCATGTTTGCATTAGATACTGTGGTAAGTAGATAATGCAATCAATCAATATGTAAGTAGTTCTACGTGTAAGCCATCTGAACAACACTTAAATGAGCTAAATAAAAAACAGAATTCAAATGGGGAGCTGCCCCGTCCAAAGCAGGTCACATGGACACTCTGTTCTTGATCCTGAAGAATTATAAAATTGAAGAGTTGGAAGGGACCCTGAGGATCGTCTAATCCCAACCCCCAGCACAGCAGGAATAAGAAGCTGTCCCATATGGGTATAAAACCCACAGCCTTGCTGCTATCAGCACTATGCTCCAACCAGTTGAGCTATCCAACAAACAATCTAGGCAGAGGCGCTAATATTTTCCTATGAATTCCCAGGTTGCCACCAGAAGCCTTCGGAATGTCCAAGCCCAAGACTCAGTTGCAACAACTTGTTGAACAATACATAGAAATCTTCCACAGGTACTCTGGGAATTCTGACAGCATCGACAAGCAGGCATTTAAGAAGATGATGGAGGAGCAGTTTCCTGACACTGATGAGGTGAGGGGGAGATAGGAAGAGGCAGGGGGGAATGGGCAAAAAAGGGCCAGGGACACCCATTGGCACCAGTGTGCAAGATTCCTTTGGCCATGTTAAGACTGGGAGGGGCTGAAATCTCACCAGGTCTCTGCTTTGAAGCATGCTCTGAAAACAAAGCATATCTAGGGATGGGCAGATATGTCTGTTTCAGTCTCTTTTCAATCTTAAATTCTGTTCTCCCCATTTGCACTACATTAAAAAAATGTTTCTTATAATTCTTTCATTTAAAGAAGAGTTTGGATTTGATATCCCACTTTATCACTACCCGAAGGAGTCTCAAAGCGGCTAACATTCTCCTTTCCCTTCCTCCCCCACAACAAACACTCTGTGAGGTGAGTGGGGCTGAGAGACTTCAGAGAAGTGTGACTAGCCCAAGGTCACCCAGCAGCTGCATGTGGAGGAGCGGAGACGTGAACCCGGTTCACCAGATTACGACTACCGCTCTTAACCACTACACCACACTGGCTCTCATATTTTTGTATGCATTTTTGCCCAATATACACATTTTTGTAAAGCACCTTTCCCTAATATGCTGCATTTTTGTATTTTATTATTGCATAGATGAAGGGACGCTGGTGGCGCTGTGGGTTAATCCACAGAGCCTAGGGCTTGCTGATCAGAATGTCGGCGGTTTGAATCCCTGAGATGGGGTGAGCTCCCATTGCTCAGTCCCAGCTCCTGCCCACCTAGCAGTTCGAAAGCATGTCAAAGTGCAAGTAGATAAATAGGTACCGCTCCGGCGGGAAGGTAAACGGCATTTCCGTGCACTGCTCTGGTTCTCCAGAAGCGGCTTAGTCATGCTGGCCACATGACCCAGAAGCTGTACGCCGCTCCCTCGGCCAGTAAAGCAAGATGAGCGCCGCAACCCCAGAGTTGGACACAACTGGACCTCATGGTCAGGGGTCCCTTTACCTTTACCTTTATTGCATAGATGATAGATATAGATATAGATAGATAGATAGATAGATAGATAGATAGATAGATAGATGATAGATAGATATAGATAGATAGATAGATAGATAGATGATAGATAGATAGATAGATAGATAGATAGATAGATAGATAGATAGATAGAGATAGATATAGATAGATAGATAGATAGATAGATAGATAGATAGATAGATAGATAGATAGATAGATAGATGATAGATAGAAAGATAGATAGATTTATTTGTGTACACTTTACTGTAGCATATGTATTTTTATAGACATAACTTGGCTGACGATATGCAACAAACACATCTGAAGTCTTCTGTCCTCCATTTCCCCAACACTGCAGTCTCCCTTGAAGCAACAAAAGAGAGACCAGCTCTTCAAGGAGGTAGACAAGAGCAAGAACGACAAAATGAGTTTTGAGGAAATGGACCGGCTGATGGCAAAATTCATCGCTGAAACTAACGACAAACTCCGCAAGTAAGAAGAGCGTCCCCTTGGCCACTGGAAAAATGGCCCAGCAAATCCTCCAGGAGATGGTGCTCAGGGGCGTGTTGGGTACTAACCTTCCAAACATACACAAACCCCTATCCACATTCACTAACTTGGAATGAAATGCTTTGGCAATAGAGTAAGAAATAAACATTTAACTTGGAAAACATTGGGTGTTTTATTCCAACCTCATCCTGACAAACTGCAGTGTCATTGCCTTTCTATATTCAATCTCCTTCCTGGGAGACTATGGAACATTTGCTTCTTCACACACCTCTTCCTACCTTGCAGGATCATTTGCAATCTGTGTGGGCATCTAGTCCTGTGCTCTTTCCTCAGGACCCCATTGATAGAAACCTCCTCTGGTGTGGTGGCTAGGAGACGAGGCTTTCTTTGATTTATTTCTTGAATTTATCTCTCCTCTTTCCTCTGAGGTGCTCAAGGTGCTCTACATAATTCTCCTCCCTATTTTATCTTAAAAACAACCCTAGCGCTAATCACAAGACAGAGAAACCAGTAGGAGAACACTTCAATCTCCCAGGACATTCTATACAAGATCTCAAAGTAGCTGTCTTACTACAAAGGAATTTCAGAAATAGACTGGAAAGAGAAGTTGCTGAATTGCAACTAATTACCAAACTTAAAACCATGGAGAGACCTGGTCTGAACAAAGACATTGGATTCTTATCTCATTATACATGACAAAGCTATCTTTAGCCATCTCACCCCTTGCTTTTTCCTGTAAGACCAATTGCAGTCGTTAACAGTCGTCAACAGGTTTTCCACACCTATCAGCCAATCACCCATTCCCACCACCCTTCTGAGTAATACCCCTCCCCACCCTCTCACTATATATAAGGGTCTGGTGACTTCTGTTTCAGTGTATCTGAAGAAGTGTGCATGCACACGAAAGCTCATACCAAGAACAAACTTAGTTGGTCTCTAAGGTGCTACTGGAAGGAATTTTTTTATTTTTTATTTTGTTTTGACTATGGCAGACCAACACGGCTACCTACCTGTACCTAGTGCTTTAGGTTAGGCTGCGAGTGAGAGTTCATGGCTGAGTGGGGACTTGAACCTGGTCTTGTGCTAACAGAATAACTTGGAGGTGTCCAGACCAAGATATTTAGGAGTACCCCTGGCAGCATCTATGGATTTACATGTAACAACAACCATTCCTTCCATTCTGTTGCACCAACACAGTATGAAAACTCTCAATTTCTCAAGAGAACAGTTCCAAGGCTGTCCACCCCCCTCTGCCCTGGCTCTATTAGTCAATTTTGCCATGTTTACCAGGTCTCCAGATTTTGCATATCCACTTGAGATATTTATCTTTATATTTTCAAGTTTTTCAAGTTTTGACAGATAGGCAGAAAGCATATATCACCCCTGCTATTTTTCTAGGAAAAGAAGTTCAAGGAACTCACCACGAATGCCTCACTTGTTCTCTTATAATGGCAATGGTGCCCCCCTGGCTTTTGGTGAGTTCCGGCTCAAAAAAACCCCTGTGCATCTCAATTTAAGGGCAGATCTTTAACTAACTAAAAAACAAAAACAACAGACAGGCTTGGCAGGAGTGCACATCCTGGGGTTATGTCCATTTCTCTTATTGCATCATGGCAAAATTATATTCTTTTAAGATAGTTTGCAGTACATGTTGCATGTTTGCAATAGAAACTTTGGCATTTAAGTAATGTAATCAATAAATAAATAAATATATAAGTAGTTGTATATGTAAGTTATATGAACAACACTTAAACGAGCTAAATAAAAAACAGAATTCAAATAGAGAGCTGTCCTGTGTTAGGTGGGACCCACAAGCACCTTGTTCTTGATCCTGAAGAATCATAGAATTGCATAGTTTGAAGGGACCCTGAGCATCACCTTGTCCCAAGATGGGGATCAAACCTGCAACCTTAGTGTTATCAGCACCACGCTCCAACCAACTGAACTATCCAGGAAGAGGCGCTCATATGTTCCTATGAATTCCCAGGTTGCCACCAGAAGCCCTTCGAAATGTCCAAGCCCAAGACTCGGTTGCAACAAATTATTGAACAATACATAGAACTCTACCACAGGTACTCTGGGAAGACAGCCGTGATCTTCCCATTCACAACATGGCTCAGTTGGTAGAGCATGGGATTCTTAATCTCAGGGTTGTGGGTTCAAGTTTCCACCTTGGGGGGGGAAAAGATTCCTGCCTTGCAGGACCTTGTGTCATTGAGCAAGAGAGGAATGGAGACATGGGTCAATGGCGGGGACAGTGGAGCGTCATTTGAGAAGGAGCAAAGCTTTTGCAAAAAGGGAGGAGCAGAATTTGGCCAAGGTGGGTATAAGAAGAAAGACACCTGTAGAGGTTTTTACTGCATCTCAGTTGTTCTTACCTCTCTTGCTAGTCACTGACCAAGGTAAGCTGAAGAAGACAGGAAAACTTTCCTTTCCTTTCCTTTCCTTTCCTTTCCTTTCCTTTCCTTTCCTTTCCTTTCCTTTCCTTTCCTTTCCTTTCCTTTCCTTTCCTTTCCTTTCCTCTCCTCCCCCCTCCCCTCTCCTCCCCTCCCCTCCCCTTGGGTTCAGTCTGCACTTTGAACACAGGGGGTTAAATCTTTTTGAGAGTATCGGACCCTCTGTGTCCCTATTTTCCAGGGACAGTCCCGGATTTACAGCAGCAGTCTTGGGTTCTGATTTGATCCCGGAATGTCCCGCTTCTCCTTAGGATGTTCCCTTTTCCATTGAATAAATATTGAAGGGTATTGGAGTTATGCAACCCCCGAACCAAAGAGATAAGTAACTATGCCACCTTTAGAAGACATCTGAATAGGGAAGTTTTTTCAATATTTAATGTTTTATTATGTTTCTATATATGCTGCAAGCTGCCCAGAGTGGCTGTGCAACCGGGTCAGATAGAGGGGGTATGATGATGATGATGATGATGGAATAGGGTGTCCCTATTTTCATCAGATAAATGTTGAAGGGTTCGGAGTACCAGCTATTATTGGAGGGATGGTAAACATGGACAGGTGGTAGTGCCGCAGTTGCTGTTAGACTACAAGTCCCACCAGCAATAGCCAGTAAGATCAATGCTCATGGATGATGAAGTCCAGCAACATCTGGAGGGCCACAGGATCCCCATTCCTGCTTTAGAAAGCTCTCTTTAGATCTAGAGGTATGAAGGTCTAGGAAAACCCCCAGAAAAATCTGATGAAGGTAAAGGGACCCCTGACCATTAGGTCCAGTCGCGGACCACTCTGGGGTTGTGGCGCTCATCTCGCTTTATTGGCCAAGGGATCTGGCGTACAGCTTCCGGGTCATGTGGCCAGCATGACTAAGCCGCTTCTGGAGAACCAGAGCAGCGCACGGAAACGCCGTTTACCTTCCCGCCGGAGCGGTACCTATTTATCTACTTGCACTTTGATGTGCTTTCAAACTGCTAGGTGGGCAGGAGCAGGGACCGAGCAACGGGAGCTCACCCCGTTGCGGGGATTCGAACCGCCGACCTTCTGATCCTAGGCTCTGTGGTTTAGACCACAGCGCCACCCGCGTCCCATTAAAACTGGAAGTGGAACTGGATGGGCCTCATTCAGCGACAGAACTTCTGTTACGTTCCAATGTTTTCCTAGGTTGCCAAATGTCGAAGCCCAGGACTTGGTTGCAACACCTGACCGATCAATACATTGAACTGTATCTCACTTACGCTGGGAGCTCTGGCACCCTTGACAAGCAGCAATTTAAGAAGATGATGGGCGAGCAGTTTCCTGACATTGCTGAGGTGAGGAGGGGGGATAAGAAGAGGCAGGGGCACATGCTGGCCACTCAGGGGCCAGGGCACACATTTGCACCAATGTGCGGAATTTTAAGAAGTTGATTGACAAGCAGCTTCCTGGCATTGCTAAGGTGGATGGCTGTGTATGTTCTGCAATTTGCATTTTTTTATTTTTTAAAAAGTCTTTAATGAAAGTTCACAATGTACATAATTATATGTGCACTAAACATGCTGAGATGTAAATAAAAAAGAAAAAAGTGAAACAGAAGGGAAAATAAAGGGGGGGGGGACACCCCAAAACTGTATATTTTACAAGGTTGTTATGGTACTTCACCAGATCTCCACCTATTACAGTATTTGTAAGAATGGATTCCAAATATCATTGAATTTGACCATGGCAAGCCTGCGTTTATATGCAAGTTGTTCATATGTTGTGAGTTTGTATAAACACAATTTGTGTGTTTCTAATTTAAAAATCCTCCCGAAATGTTTCTATGCAAATTTGACACATTTTTTGCAGAGTAACCTTTCCTAGGGTAATTGGCGGGGTATAAATACTAAAATTACTACTAGTAGTTCTACCTACTTTAAACAGCTTGCCTGGTCTGACCTGCCATTCCTCATGCTTTAGTTGGCATGGCCACCTATTGGTGGTCTCTGCAACTTAGATGGCCATGAACAAACCTGACATCTTCCCTTCTCCATTTCATCACTGGATTCTCAACAGAAAGAGCAAGCAAGCGACAAACTCTTCCAGGATTTGGATGCAAACAAAGACAACCAGCTGAGTTTTGACGAAGTGAGCCGGCTGATCGCAAGATACCTTAATGATACCCATGAGAAGTTCAAGCATCTGTAGAAAAGCGGGCAATGAAAAGAAGACCCAGCAAATACTCCAGGGGGCGGTGTTCAGGGTGTGTGTTGGATACCAACCTCCCCACCCCCAAAAACCCCTACTCACATTCTCTTGCTGCGAACCAGATAATTTGGCAATAAAATAAGAAACAGATGTTTAACCGGTGTCATTTCACTCCTAGTCCTGAGAGTTGTTGTCAAATGGACTTTTCCATATTCAAACTCCTATCTGGGAGGGTACGACAAAGTCGCTTCTTCATATTACTCCTTTCATTCCCATCTAGCTCAAGTACAGGTGAAACTCGAAAAATTAGAATGTCGTGGAAAAGTCCATTTATGTAAGCAATTGTTTTCATTAGCTACTGGAGTTTAATATATGAGATAGACTCATGACATGCAAAGCGAGATATGTCAAGCCTTTGCTTGTTATAATTGTGATGATTATGGCGTGCAGCTGATGAAAACCCCAAAGTTGAAATTGTTAATTTGGGACTTCCGGCGGCGACGCCATTGATGGTGGTCGTGGGTTGCTTCGCCTGCGAAGCACCCAGTACGTCCCGGGGGTTAGGAGCCCTGTACCCGCATATCGGGGCTCTGGTTGGGGTGTGGGAAGAGCGTCCCACACCCTGGGCTCCCCGGCTGTGCCCATTGTGGCTCCGAACCCTTCCCCCGCTCCCCCTGTAAAGGGGGAGTGGGGGTGAAGGGACGACGGAGCTGGGCTATAGGGGACATGCCCCAACCGGGATGTAAATGCGGCGACAAAGCCTTTGATGAGCGTCTAAGTTCTACCTGTCTTTGATGAGCTGATAAGAACCCAGTGACTGTGAGTATTTGAATGGCTCTTTGTATTCTCGGAACGACCTGGGGGAAAGGAGAAAGGCAGCCCGCCTCCCTCCCTTCGGAGAGGAAAGAAATTAACTCTTTAAGTGACTGCTGCTACTACGATTGATAGAAAGCATTGGGAATTTTAAAACTGAGACTGTAGAGATCCCTCTTTGGGGGTTAACTGATGATAAAATATCTCCTTTTGAAGTTTTGGTCTTTGTGCCTCGGCTTCGGAAAAATGGCGACCGGGACTGACGCAGGAAAAAATTGAAACAAAGGGAGGAAGAGACAGGAATTGAAACGCGACACCCACTCTCCCTCTGAAAATGCTGAACTTTGTGATTGCATTGTCGCTGAACTCTGATTTACAGGATGAAGAAAGGCTTACTCTCTTGAGACTGGAACTGATAAATCGTAAACTACAAGCTTTGTGTGGAATTATAAGTGAAAAGAATTTACTTTCCACAGAGGAGGCTTGGAAAGGGATTGATGGAATGGAATCAAGCCTGTGCAAAGGGCTGGAAGGGGTGATTGGAAAATTTATTGAAGTGCTTGTGCAACTCCGGAAACAGGAACCGATTTCTGGGGGTGGCAGCCCCAGGTCGGGGAAATTTATAATATCCAGACGTCAAGGTGGCAGCTTGGTGTCGAGGGACATTGAATTAAGATTTTTACAAGAACAAGAATGGCAAGAAGGAACGGAGGAGCACAGAAGGAGAAGGCTGAACACCCTGGAGCCCGATGCAAGGTCTGTTGCGAATGCAGCCTGGATCTGTGGACGTTTGGAAGAAGATTTTTGGAGAGCCAGTTCCGGTGCAGGACAGAAAAAGACAATGGACAGAAGGGGAGTGGGTTGAAATATTAAATTTACAATCCAAATGGTCTGTCATGGTATCCGAAATCGGTGCGCGAAGTCTGTTAAGTAAAAACTTATTTTTAAGTAAGAAAGGAGATATTGAACTTTAAGCTAAAAGCAGCATGTTAATGGATAGAAGAAATAAGTTTAGTTATAAGAATATTTGATTATGACTTAAGTTAAAATAGTAAAATTAAGATATCTGTGTTATTTTTGAGTAAAACTAAATTTTTTTTAGAGTGAAGTCGTTAAGGAATGAAGTATATTGTTTTAAAACCGAAGGTGAAAAGGCGGGGGAAGTCAAACGTCAAGATTCGAAAGTAGAAATTTTTTTTTGTAAGGAATATTGTTAAGAAGAAAAATCCTGACATTATGTGTATTTGTATTTGTTTTTATATTTGTTGGTGTGGGGTCGGGTTTGTGTTTTTTTTTTGTATGAAAAAGCTAATAAATTCTGTTAAAAAAAAAAAAAGAAATTGTTAATTTGGGGTTCTCATCAGCTGTACGCCATAATCATCACAATTATAACAAATAAAGGCTTGACATATCTCGCTTTGCATGTCATGAGTCTATCTCATATATTAGTTTCACCTTTTAAGTTGAATTACTTGAAAGAAATGATCCTTTCCACGATATTCTAATTTTTCGAGTTTCACCTGTATCTGAATTTCCCGGACATAGCCGAGATCCAGACGTCAGAAAAAGTGTCCGGGAGGAAACCACTGAAATGTCCAAGTTTATGGCAACCCATGACGATTTGGGCGGATTTAATTTAAAATAGCTCAAAAACTTTAATTTTTTTTTGAGATCTTTCAAAACTAAATAAAGCTCAACAACTCCGCCCCCCTCAAAAAGACCCAGCAAATTCTCCAGGGGGCGATGTTCAGGTGCGTGTTGGATACCAACCTCCCCACCCCCAACCCCTACTCGCATTCTCTTGTTGGGAACCAAATACTTTGGCAATAAAATAAGAAAGAGATGTTTAACCTGGAAATTCTCAGATATAACATTTCACTGCAAAAAGAACCCTGTGAGGCAGGTTGGGCAGGGAGTGAGTGAGAGACTGGCCTTAGGTGAAGTTCATGGCTGAGTGGGGGCTTGAACCCTGGTCTTCCAGAGCCTAGTCCAGGCATAGGCAAACTCAGCCCTCCAGTTGTTTTGGGACTACAACTCCCATCATCCCTAGCTAACAGGATCAGTGGTCAGGGACGATAGGAATTGTAGTCCCAAAAGATCTAGAGGGCCGAGCTTGGCTATGCCTGGTAGTCTAACCCTCTAATCATTACACCACACTGGCGCTCTCAGTTCAACTCACACTGGTTCAAATCTCCACTGCCTCCCGGGATGGCAGCTGCAAAGAGGGAATCAGCAAGACACTCGGGCCATCGTGACCAAATCTTAATAACTTCCATTCTGAAACACGGGAGGCTGATGGACAGGCGTGAATGTGGCCGGAGAGTCTTCCCATTCTCTTTTCTTCCCCGGGCTTTGCGTCCTCTACCATTAGGAGCAGGAGGAGGAAGGGAAGGGAGTGGGTGGCCAGGGGTACACTTATTTTTCGGAGAAGGAGGAGCGTGTGCGCATGTGTGTGCTAAAAATGGTGGCAGGAGGAGCTGCACTAATGCCGTAACTTCACTGGAACTCAGTTCCGGCACCCCTCTGGTGCATGCCATTGCCAATATAAGAGAACAAGGCAGGTGTCCGTGGTAAGTTCTCTTATATTGGCACCTCTTTTCCTAGAAATATAGCACCAGCCATAACCACTCTTGGATTCGAGACTTTCAGGACAAGGTCTCAAAGCCATGGTGGCTTAACATTTTTTTGTGACTGTCCCGTCAAAATCTGGGCACATATAGGGTGTGTCTGAAGACGAGGTGTGTGAAGAAGGAATGAGGAACTGAAATTCATAGATCCATCAACTGCTACTTGTAGCCAATGGTAGTCCTACTCAGAGTAAACCCATTGGAATTGTTGTGTATTGAAGTGTAGGCACAACACAGGAGTGAGTAGTCAGCAACAGGTTAATGGGAGTGATTATTTTTAATTAGCTGCACCTGGGTTGGCTTGGAGCCCAGGTGCTTATATATAGCTGGAGAGCTGGGCTTTTCAGCGTCTTCTGTTACTTACCTGATGAGATGAATAAAGATACTTTCGTACCACTGCTGGCTGGACGCACTATTTAACATTGGCGACGAGGTTGGGATCCAGCCAGTGAAGTGCAGTCATGACGGAGGCCAGTAGCAGCAGCACCCGGGAGGGATCGGCTAGCGGTATGGCAACACGTGGCTCGATTGAGGAATTTAATATCAATGAGCCAGAGGAATGGAGTGATTACAGAGATAGACTTAACTTTTATCTCCGTGCTAATAGGATTACCAGCGCTGAGGAGAGACGGGATACACTCCTCAGTGTGTGTGGAAAGGCTACTTTTAAACTTGCCAAGAACCTTATTGCTCCAGCCACGCTTGAGTCAAAGACTTTTGAGGAGTTGACTGAGGTGCTTGGCAGCCATTTTGAGCCAGCGCCTTCACAATTGGCCCGCAGACAGATGTTTTACCGACGGGACCAGCAGAGTGGAGAATCGGCGTCAGCGTTTGTGGCTGCCTTGAGGGAGCTCACTCGGTATTGTGAGTTCCATGACTTGGAAGAGATGCTGAGGGACCGTTTTGTGTGTGGCCTGTGTGATGAAAGGGTGCAGCGGGAACTGGTTGCAAAGAAGTCTTTGACTTTCCAGGAAGCTTATGATTATGTTATATCCCGGGAAGGGGCAGACCGCACAGTGCGAGAGCTCCGTGGGGGACAGATGGCTGGTGCGCATGCAGTGGAGATCGACGACGCAGAGGAGGAGGGCTCATTGGACGAGGTGGCGTTGAAGGTTTCTCAGTCCTCCTGCCAGCCCTCCCGTCGGCAGCAGGGGAGTCGACAGCTAACTGACCACCGATCGCTGGCCCAGTCAGCCCCCAGGAATTGTGACAGCTGCGGAAAGGCACACGATCGGCGGGGTTGCAGGTTCCGCAATGTCCAGTGTCGGAAGTGTAAGAGGATGGGTCATATTGCCCGAGTCTGTCGAGCCGGGGATCGAGCGCTGCAAGATGGAGAGAGGAGAGATCGAGGAACTGGAGATCGTTCAAGAGAGAGGCTGGGGCGTTGGGGCTCAGAGACTGAGATGGTGGGTCAGTGTTCTTCAACCTGTGTCCAGCCCCAAAGTGAGAGAGTACGGCCACCACCAAGGATCACGAGAGTGGTTCGTATAGAGGGGGTGCCCTGTGAGCTGGAAGTGGACTCTGGGTCAGGGTTCACAATCGTTTCAGAGGGCACTTTCCGTAGTTTTTGCCCGCAAGCAGGCCGTGATTGTCTTCGTCCCCTTGATTTCATCTTAAGAGACTTTAATCAGAACCCGGTGCCCGTCCTAGGTGTTGGGAATTTCCGTATTCAGCACAGAAAATTTAAAGGCAAATTGCGAATTGTGGTTGCTGGGGGCCGGCGGCCAGACTTACTGGGGCGCGATTGGTTTGAGGCTTTCGGCATCCGCCTGGAGGGGGCCTACAAGATAGAGTCGGCACCGTCATCTTTTGATGCGCTGTGTCAGGAGTTCGCAGTTGTTTTTGACGGACAGTTGGGACGATACACAGGACCTCCAGTGTCCTTTGATCTGGACCCGGCTGTTTGCCCTATCCGACTGAAGCCACGTCGTGTGCCCTTTGCATTGAAACCGAAAATTGATGAGGAGTTGGACAAACTCGTAGAGCAGGGGGTGCTGGAGCCCGTCTCGCATGCCCGCTGGGAGACCCCAATCGTGTGCCCTTTGAAGGCAAACGGCGCAGTACGGATCTGCGCGGATTATAAGTGTACTTTGAACAAGGCGCTGCAGCAAAATGCCTACCCAGTGCCAGTGGTAAGTCATGTGCTCGCGTCCCTGGCAGGGGGGCAGATTTTTGCGAAATTAGACTTGGCGCAGGCCTACCAACAGCTCCCAGTAGATGACACCACAGCAGATGCGCAGACAATTGTTACTCACCGGGGAGCATTTCGGGTTAAGCGCCTGCAATTTGGGGTCAGTGTGGCCCCAGGAATATTTCAGGGACTGATGGAGCGGCTACTGAAGGGAGTTCCGGGGGTAATTCCCTATTTTGATGATATACTAGTAGCCGGAGCGTCCTCAGAGGAACTGATTTCCCGCCTTCGTGAAGTGCTGGCCCGCCTTGCAAAGGCCGGTCTTAAGGTTAAGCGGGAGAAGTGTTTCTTGGGTGTTCCCCAAGTAGAGTTCCTGGGGTTCCTGGTAGATGCTAAGGGTATCCATCCTACTCCTGCGAAAGTGACTGCCATCAGGAGTGCACCGGCCCCACAGTCAAAGAAAGAGCTGCAGTCGTTTTTGGGGCTCCTCAATTTTTATCATGCCTTCCTCCCACATAAGGCGTCCATCGCAGAACCACTGCATCGGCTGCTGGAGGATCGGAGAACCTGGAAGTGGGGACAGAGGGAAGCCGCTGCTTTCTCCGCAGTAAAGGACTTACTATCGTCCGATAGTGTACTTACCCATTTCCGGGAAGATCTGCCTGTGTCGCTGGCTTGCGATGCATCTCCATACGGGATTGGAGCCGTGCTGAGCCACCGGTTACCAGATGGACGGGAGGCTCCCATTGCTTATTTTTCTCGCACTTTGTCGTCGGCTGAAAGGAATTATGCTCAAATCGACCGAGAGGCCCTGGCGTTAGTCGCAGGAGTAAAAAAGTTTCATGATTATGTTTATGGGCGGCCGTTTGAGCTCGTGACGGATCACAAGCCGTTGCTGGGGTTGTTTGCACCGGGCCGTCAGACACCCCAGATCTTATCAGCCCGCATGTTGCGATGGGCCGTGTTTTTGTCAGCCTACACGTATGAACTGGTGCATCGAGCAGGTAAAGCTCTGGGCCACGCCGATGCCCTTAGTCGACTGCCGTTGCCGGAGCCGGCTGAGGATCCCTCGCCGGCGTATGGTGTGATGTCGTTGGAAGATCTGCCGCAACCCCCTGTTAGTGTTGCAGATGTGGCCACTTCTTCAGCAAAAGATCGCACTTTAGTGCGTGTTCTAGACTGGGTGTGGAAGGGGTGGCCGGAGGGCAGAGTTACAGAAGAATTCCGGCCATATGTGTCCCGACGAGATGAATTGTCAGCTCATAAAGGATGTCTATTGTGGGGGAGCCGAGTTGTGGTTCCTCCCAAGTTGCGACAGCGAGTGTTGGAAGCGCTGCATGAGGGTCATCCGGGAATCGTGAGAATGAAGGCATTGGCTCGCAGCTATGTGTGGTGGCCGAAAATGGATGAGGCCATCGAAGAATGGGTGCGGAAATGCCATCCGTGCCAGGAATCAAGGCTGGCAATGCCTCAAGCCCCGGTACAGCCATGGGAAGGTACCAAGGAGCCATGGTCATGTTTACATGTGGATTTTGCGGGACCCTTCCAGGGACAGACATTCCTGATTGTGGTAGACTCACACTCCAAATGGTTGGAGGTTATACCGGTGACCCGCATGACTTCGGGTGTTGTTATACGGAATCTGCGAGCCTTGTTTGTGACCCATGGACTGCCCGATGTTGTTGTGTCAGATAATGGAGCACAGTTCACATCAATGGAGTTCAAGGATTTTATGAACGTTAATGGAATTCGCCATGTTACCTCGGCCCCGTTCCACCCGTCTACAAATGGTCAAGCAGAAAGGATGGTGCGCACCACTAAGGATGCGCTGCGGCGGATAGTCTATGGAGATTGGCATCAGCGACTATCATCGTTCCTACTATCACAGCATGTAACACCACACTCGACAACTGGGAGGAGCCCAGCAGAGCTATTGATGAGGAGGCGCCTGACGACCCGTTTAGACAGATTGCATCCGGATCGTGCGCTGGATCGGCCGCAGCCGCAGGAGGCTACAAAGGCACCTCGGATATTCCAACAGGGGGACCCTGTTTATACTAAGAACTATGGGGCAGGCCCTGTGTGGATTCCAGCCACAGTTTCCAGACCAACGGGCCCCGTTTCGTATGAGGTTGAGGGAGACGGCACAGGTAGCCTTCGCCGCCACGTCGACCAATTACGGCAGCGGTGGCCTGTCCGAGAGGATGGGTCGGCCACAAGGGAAGTGGAGCAATCGTCCGGGTTGGTCAGCAGAGAACTGGCAGTCACCCGTCCCCCTGAGGCAGTTGAGGTTCAAATGGAAGACAGTGAGGCCAGGCCGGTAGAGGTTGAGAGTGGAACCGAGCCACGGCTAGAAGTGGAAGAGACCCAGGTAGGGGGCAGCCCCCTGGAGTCTGAGCTGAGACGGTCCCAGAGGGTGCGAACCCGTCCACGATATCTGAAGGACTTTGACTGCGGGCTGGTACGGGTAAATGGGGGTCAGGTGTGTCAGTGTGTGTGTCACACTTGATGTTGTTGTTTTATTTATAATTGGGGAGTACTTGTCTAAGAGGGGAGGGGTGTTGTGTATTGAAGTGTAGGCACAACACAGGAGTGAGTAGTCAGCAACGGGTTAATGGGAGTGATTATTTTTAATTAGCTGCACCTGGGTTGGCTTGGAGCCCAGGTGCTTATATATAGCTGGAGAGCTGGGCTTTTCAGCGTCTTCTGTTACTTACCTGATGAGATGAATAAAGATACTTTCGTACCACTGCTGGCTGGACGCACTATTTAACAGGAATACACATGGTTCATGTCAGTCTATGTGTTTTAGCAGGGTCTCCTCTTGGTATATGTTGGCTGCATATGATGCATGGAAATCATTCCAACCATTGCAGCAAAGAATGCACCCAGCACCCGTATTGCACAAGAATGCATGCTGTTCTCAGAAATTTCGGGCCCCACCTATATCCACAAAACAGTTTGACCGCAATATGTCTTATGAATTCTAAGAAAGCAATGTTGACCAGAGGGCGTCAACTTGGGGCTCCTAAATGACAGACAGGGTTTGGGCACAGTCAGATATCTTGAACACAGGGTGCTCAGGGTTAATGTGTGCAACTGGGGAGTGTCATTTGAGAAGGAGCAAACATTTCGCAAGTGGGGGGTGGGGGCAGGATTCTAGATGGGGTATAAGAGGAGGGAGCGATTTAGGGCTCTTCATCCGACTTCGGCGCATTCAAACGCTCTTCTTCTTCACCACCAACCAAGGTAAGCTGAAGACTATGGGAAGCCTTCTTGGGTTCTTGTTGGGTTATACATTGGACATAGGGTGCTAAATCTTTTTGAGATTATCAGCTAGGGCTGGGCTGAAAAACTTGTAGGCAAGGCTCCATATACTCTGGATTCCAACTCCCATCAGCCCCAGCAAGCATGGTCAATGGACAAGGATGACAAAGTCCGATGACCTCTGGAGGATTGTAAGTTCCCCATTGTTGCAGCAGCTCCAACCCAATTCAAGGTGTTCGCATCGGTGTTTAAAGCCCTAAATATCTCACTCCCTAACTATCTAGAGGGCTGCCTCCTTCCATACAGACCCCCTGTTCTGAGAACTTCCCCAACCCTCTGGAGCAGATTTTTTTTTTAATGGGGGGGGGGGTGGAGAGCCTAGGGAGACAAGAATAGTAATTTCATGCAAGTTGAGATTCTTGTGTTAACAGAATAACTTGGAGGTGTCCAGACCAAGATATTTAAGAGTACCCCTGGAAGCATCTACAGGTGAAACTCGAAAAATTAGAATATCATGGAAAAGTCCATTTATATAAGCAATTGTTTTCATTAGCTACTGGAGTTTAATATATGAGATAGACTCATGACATGCAAAGCGAGATATGTCAAGCCTTTGCTTGTTATAATTGTGATGATTATGGCGTACAGCTGATGAAAACCCCAAAGTTGAAATTGTTAATTTGGGGTTCTCATCAGCTGTACGCCATAATCATCACAATTATAACAAATAAAGGCTTGACATATCTCGCTTTGCATGTCATGAGTCTATCTCATATATTAGTTTCACCTTTTAAGTTGAATTACTGAAAGAAATGAACCTTTCCACGATATTCTAATTTTTCGAGTTTCACCTGTCTGGATTTACAAGCGTTTCCTTCCACTCTGTTGCACCAAGACATTATGAAACTCTTCATTTCTGAAGAAAACAGTTCCAAGGCTGTCCACCCCCCTCTTCCCCGGCAGTATTAGCCAATTTCGCCATGTTTACTAGGTCTCCAGATTTTGCATATCCACTTGAGATATTTATCTTTATATTTTTGAGTTTTTCAAGTTTTGACAGATAGTTAGGCAGAAAGCATGTATCACCCATGCAATTTTTTATGGAAAACAAGTGCCGTAACTCACCTCGAGTGTCTCACTTGTTCTCTTATAATGGCAATGGAAGACCCCTGAATTTTGGTGAGTTCCAGCTCACCCCCCCCCCCCCGTGTATTGCAATTTAAGGTTGGATGTTTAACCAACTAAAAAACAAAAACAGACAGGTCTGTTGGGAATGCACATATCCTGGGGTTATTTCCAGTGTTTTCTTTTTGGGGATACGCAGGAGAACCCCCTAAACATTTTTGAATGTAGGTTTGGCCTCATTGAGGAGCAGTATTTAAATATGAGCAGGAACATGAGAGTACCCCTAAACATTTTTTAAAAGAAAAAAGCACTGGTTATGTCCATTTCTCTTATTGCATCATGGCAAAATTACATTCTTTTAAGATAGTCCGCAATGCATGTTGCACGTTTGCAGTAGAAACTTTGGTAACTAGATAATGCAATTAATCAATAGGTAAGTAGTTGTACATGTAAGCCATATAAACAACACTTAAATGAGCTAAATAAAAAAAAAGAATTCAAATAGAGAGCTGTCCTGTCCTAAGTATTATTGATCTTGAAGAATCATAGAATTGCATAGTTTGAAGGGACCCTGAGCATCACCTTGTCCCAAGATGGGGATCAAACTTGCAACCTTGATGTTATCGGCATCATGCTCCAACCAACTGAACTATCCAGGAAGAGGCGCTAATATGTTCCTATGAATTCCCAGGTTGCCACCAGAAGCCTTCGGAATGTCCAAGCCCAAGACTCAGTTGCAACAGATTGTTGAACAATACATAGAACTCTACCACAGGTACTCTGGGAATTCTGACAGCCTCGACAAGCAGGCATTTAAGAAGATGATGGACGAGCAGTTTCCTGACACTGATGAGGTGAGGTGGAATAAGATGAGGCAGGGGATAATGGGCAGATGGGCAAAAAATGGGCCAGGGACACACATTGGCACCAATGTGCAAGATTCCTTTGGCCATGTTAAGAGGGGGGAGGAGCTGAAATCTCACCAGGTCTCTGCTTTGGAGCATGCTCTGAAAACAAAGCATATCTAGGGATGGGCAGATATGCCTGTTTCAGTCTCTTTTCAATCTTATATTCCATTCTCCCCATTTGTGCTGCATTTTTTTAAAAAAATGTTTATTGTAATTCTTTCCTACTAAACATATTTTTGTATGCATTTTTGCCCAATATACACATTTTTTGCAAAGCACTTTCCCCTAATATGATGCATTTTTGTAATATATATATATATATATATATATATATATATATATATATGTGTATGTGTGTGTGTGTGTGTGTGTTTATTGTGTGTGTGTGTGTTCCTAGGGACAGGGTGGTGCTGTGGGTTAAACCACAGAGCCTAGGGCTTGCTGATCAGAAGGTTGGCTGTTCAAATCCCCGTGATGGGGTGAGCTCCCATTCTCGGTCCCAGCTCCTGCCCACCTAGCAGTTCGAAAGCATGTCAAAGTGCAAGTAGTTAAATAGGTACCGCTCTAGCGAAGGTAGGTAAACGGCGTTTCCATGCGCTGCTCTGGTTCGCCAGAAGTGGCTTAGTCATGCTGGCTACATGACCCGGAAGCTGTACGCCGGCTCCTTCGGCCAGTAACTCGAGACGAGCGCTGTAACCCCAGAGTCGGACACGAATGGACCTAATGGTCAGGGGTCCCTTTAGCGCGCGCACACACACACACACACACACACACATAGTGGTACCTCAGGTTACAGACGCTTCAGGTTACGGACGCTTTAGGTTACATACTCCGCTAACCCAGAAATAACATTTCAGGTTAAGAACTTTGCTTCAGGATAAGAACAGAAATTGTGCTCTGGCGGCGCAGCGGCAGCGGGAGGTCCCATTAGCTAAAGTGGTGCTTCAGGTTAAGAACAGGTTTCAGGTTAAGAACGGACCACCTGAATGAATTAAGTTCTTAACCCGAGGTACCACTATATATATGTGTGTGTGTGCGCGCGCACCTACTGTAGCATATGAATTTGTATACACATTACTTGGCTGGGGAAATGCAACAAACACATCTGAAGTCTTCTCTCCTCCATTCCCCCACCCCCAACACTGCAGTCTCCCTTGAAGCAACAGAAGAAAGACCAGCTCTTCGACGAGGCAGACGTAAACAAGGATGGCAAACTGAGTTTTGCTGAAGTGGGCCGCCTGGTTGCAAAATTTATTGCTGAAACTCACGACAAACTCCACAAGTAAGAAGGGCCACTGAAAAAAATAGGTCCAGCAAATCCTCCAGGAGACGGGGCTCAGGGGCGTGTTGGGTACTTACCTTCTGAACATACACAAACCCCTAGTTTGGAATGTAATGCTTTGGCAACAGAATAAGAAATAAAAATTTAACTTGGAAATCATTGTGTGTCTTATTTCAACCTCATTCTGCCAAACTGCAGTCTAACTGGCTTTCTATATTCAATCTCTTTCCTGGGAGGCTATGCAAGATTAGCTTCTTCACACACCTCCTTCCATCTTAGAGGTCCATTCCCATCTAGGTCAAGTATTTGAATTTCCCGGACGTAGCCGAAATTCCGACGTCAGAAACAGTGTCTGGGAGGAAACCACTGAAATGTCTGAGATTATGGCAACCCATGTCGATTTGTGCAAATTTAATTTAAAATAGCTCAAAAACTTCATTTTATTTTTGAGATCTTGCAAAACTAAATAAAGCTCAACAACTCCCCCCCCCCAACCCCCACTTTTGAAATATGACAACCCTACTATACCTAGAAGCAACCCTTGGTGTGATTGTTGGAGTGTTGGAACTGAGAGCAGTGGTGCAGCATTTTTTTTGGGGGGGGGGTTTACAGGGCCAGTCTCCCCAGGAGCAAAATGGTTAGGGGGCATAAAATTTCAACACCCAGTGCTGCCTCAATACAGCTGTGCACTTCCATTCCTGGGCTCCATTGAAAACGGCCTCTCCATATGCAGACCAAGAAGGGACCTTTCCAGACAATGGAACGGCTCTTCTTTCCTTATCTCTACAGCTGCAATCTCTTGGTTGACGCGGACACTGTTAGACAGCTGAATGCATATGCATTTTCCATCTCCCTCCCTCCCTCCCTCCCTCCCTCCCTCCTTCCCTCTCAGCCCCTGTGTGTGCTGGCAACCCATGTTTTGCCACTGCTTGAGAGTCCAGGGTTCAAATCTCCACTCAGCTATGAATCTTTGTGGGTGCGACCTTGGGGCACTCACTGTCTCTCAACTTAACCTAGCAAGCGGGGGGGGGGGTTATGAGGATATAACAGGGAGGAGGAGAAGCCACTATAGTCACCTTGAGCTACTTAGGAGGTAAAAACTGGGAGACCAGCAGCAGGTGCAACCAGATTCTTTTAAAATAAATTTTATTTGCAATCTTCACTTTTACAAGTTTTCACCTTTACATTCACCAACAGAAACCAATGCACCATCGACTTCCCTTCCCCGCCTTCCATGGTCCATTCTCGTTATCCTCCGCCGCTGCATATTCTAGCCGTTCCATATTAATTCTTTCTCGTTATCTCACAACTTAATTATATACTGCTAGTCCTTCTAATGTTTTAACTTGTTTACAGCTATCCTTCAAATATTCTACAAACATTTCCCACTCGTCCTTAAATGCATCCGCCCCTTCCTGATCTCTTGTTCTGTTACTTAAACTTCCCATCTCTGCATAATCCATCAATTTCGTCTGCCCTTCTTCCTTCGTTGGTAACTGCTTCCTCCCTCCATTTCTCAGCAGGTGGAACCGGATCCAATAATTGGCAGAGCCAACGAATTCTAGTTTTGTCTCCATCCTCGTTCTCCTTGCTGTCATCTCCAAGGGCAACACTGACACCTAAAGAGGAGGAAGTTGACAGGCAGGACATACCCCAGGGCTGGTTGGTAGCAAGAATACAAGTAGACGCCTGCTGAGAGCAGACTGGGACCTGGCAGACCAGGTTTCCAGCTCCCAGTCTGCTGTGAAGTTCTCTGGGTGTGACCTTCAATATTTTGAGTCCCCCTTGCTGTCAGCACACAGAAAACATATTGTTCAATGATTCTTCAGGCACATAGCAAAGCGTGTTCTCCATCATGGAGAGCACGTGTTGCGGTGGGGGCCTGCAAAACTACCCCTTAGTTGCTGGGCGGGTTAGTTTGGATGGCCACTGTATGATTGGACCCTGGGTGTTGTTGGGGAGATTTATATGCTGCCATTTTGTGACAGACAGCCCAGCTTGTTATAAAAGGTTAGCTCACAGTGTGTTCTGCCTCTTTGACTGCGAGCTTCGGATCACCCGCCCTTCCCTCCCTAATTTTAGGCCTCTGTGTTGACCTTGCTATGCCTGTCATGGGGTCGTCTGCTTTTGAGGCAGGGGCCTAGTAGGAATTTTTCCATTTGGCTGATTGGCTGGTGCCATCTGGTTTTCGCCTACTGCGTAGCAAATAGTCACAACTTGTAAGGTTGGCGGTTAGGCATTGGTTCTTATTTTGCTGGTTGGTGGAGGGGACTGCTGACTTCGTTTGCCCCTCCAAGTTCATCATGGTGTGGGGATTTCCGTTAAAGGAACCCAGGGGCTCGATATGCTTTTGTCCGTATCCCCCGGTTGGGGGCCAGGGCCACGCAAGAGCCCCTGGGAGCCTGTGGGAAGAGGGGAGAGATGATTCCCACTCACTTTCTCTACCCGGAAGGCTTTCCCCTTACTGACAAATGTCAGTTCTGTCCTTAGGGACAGATAGTCTGAACCAATGCCTAAGCAACCACTCACGTCTCTTGTAAGTCAATAAAGTTGTGGCCAAAATTATGCCAAAAACCAAAATTATGTCTGTGGTGTGAATTTATTTGAGGGGTGGTTTGGGGACCTCGACACGAAAATACATTTTCCTTTGCTCATAATAACCGAGTTAGACATAACAACCATCATCATCATAATCATTCATTATTCGACCGTCATTCAGAAAAGATACATTTATCCATACACAATTAAAACATCTAAAGGAACTTTAGAATAAAACATAGCCAGCACTAACATGAAGCTATACAGATAAACCCATGTCAATGCAATCAATTTTAGTCTTACGACGCTTAAGAGCTAGAAAAAGAAATTTGGCCACCAAGGAAGCTGTTTTCCCCGTAACATTATTCAACAAATATAAAACCTGTCTTTCTCTGGATAGAGAGCTAAGTTGAGATAAGAGTGGGGCTATAAGATTTTGCCTGAAATCTGTATAGAAAGGGCAGCTCAAGAGAATATGTTCAGTGGACTCTACCTCTCCCAGGGCACAATGACAAGTTCTCTGGGCGTATGGGACTCCCCTGTACCTTCCCCACAATACCGCAGATTCGAGGACATTTAATCTAGCCGCTGTGAGGAGTCTACGGTATTCCACATAGTGGATTTCCGCGAGATAAGGAGCTGGTGTAACCTGATAGATCTGCTCCCCCAGGAACATCACTGGTTTCACAAGGGTTATGTCCTCTTGTCTAGCAATAACAATATGGTTAAAATCAACTCTGTTGTGTCGTTAATAACTGGAGGCAAGAATCAGGTACAACATCTCTTTATTGCAGAAACAGGGAAGAGCCTACAGGAATGGAGAAAACTGGGGTTTATATAGTAACAGTCATCTAGTAGGGAAAAGATACATTTTGGCGGGAACCAATTTGGTTCCCTCCCGTGGAAACCAATCCAGCAGAGGATCCAAATCCTGCTCCCTGAATCAGCAAATGATTGCCGTTCCCGCTGTAACTTGTACATTCAAATAAGGTCTGTAATACAACACAATACTCTATATTAAACATCTTGACTGTGTTATTGCTTAATACACAACAAACTCCGCACACAGGAAGAAGAAAGGAGAACTTGCGGATCACAAATTATTAAGTGCACCAACACTAACTGAAGTTAAAAATATTGCAGCTGCTGTATAAGGGATCACTATTAAGATTGGGCTGAAATTGGATTGAATAATAGTTTGGAAGCAGAACTAAATTTCAACCTTGAAATCTAGCACGCGGGCCCACCTAAATTATGTAATTGGCTATTTGATTGATTGGTATTTGAATTCGTATTGATAAGTGATGGTGCCAGGCTATGGAACATTCCACTCACTAAAGAACCACCGCTTAAAAGAATGGATTCAACACCAACTGGGACAAAAGACTATGCTTGACTCTCCCCAGGGTGCCTGGAAAACCTATGAATACTTTTGTTCTCGGGAATGTATGTCCGGGAGGGGTGAGAGGAAGAGCAACTCAGGTGTCAAGATGCTCAAGTTTCCACCTTGAACCCCTCCCAGTTTTATTGTATAGTTCTAATGTAGTCACGATGTAGCAATGATGTATTTTTGGGGTGTATCTTGGTGATGGAAAAATGATAAAAGGGGGGCCCTTTTGTTGTTGGGGGTCTCTGCCTTACTTCACCTTGAGGAGGGTGGAGGCCCTGTCGCAACAGTTCCTTCCCAGTACAGACCAAGCCTACAGGCTGCTGTTTTGCTCCGGAATTTTGGCTGAAGTCTCTGTTCTCTCCAAGTGAGCCCTTGGAATTCTCCTTTAACACCATGCAACCAGTCCATGCAGAATGTAGGAACCCTATATATAGAAAGGAACAAACAATGATATTTTAGGGAGCAGCCTAGCAGGCGGGGTCCATGGCTTACATCATAGGAGCCAACACAACACAACACAACACAACACAACACAACACAACACAACACACTGTTGCTGTATGTAGGTTTTATTTTGTTTTTTATCTTATATTTTGGAAATGTACATCCAGTTTTTTCCCCTTTAATTTTTTTGGGGCCCCCAAGAGAGTGGGGCCCTAAGCTATAGCTTGTTTAGCTTATATGTAAATCCGGCACTGCATTGGCCTGATCCAGAAGGCTTTTTTTCTGGCCAGGACTTGCAGGCAGGAATGTCTACCCTACCCTGAGTCGTGCTGGTGCATGAATCTTTCAAGTGAAAACAACACCCCAAAATGCATCGTTGAGAAGCTAAACTGTGTGCAGAGGAGGGTGACGAAGATAACAAAGAGCCTGGAAACCAAGTTTTACGAGGAGCGGTTAAGGGAGTTTGGAATGTTTTAGCCTGGAGAAGAGAAGACTGAGAGGGGATATGATAGCCATCTTCAAATATTTGAAGGCCTATCTCATGGAGGATGGAGCAAGGGGAGGTTGGATGGCCATCTGTCAGGGATTCTTCAGCTGTGATTCCCGCATTGCGTTGACCTCTATGACCCTTGAGATCCCTCCCAGCTCTACAATTCCTGTTGGGAAAGGTGCTCGGCCATAATATGTGCGTTAGGTCAAACTGCACACAGCAATAGGTGCGTTAGGAGAAATATACAGGTGAAACTCGAAAAATTAGAATATCGTGGAAAGGTTCGTTTCTTTCAGCAATTCAACTTAAAAGGTGAAACTAATATATGAGATAGACTCATGACATGCAAAGCGAGATATGTCAAGCCTTTATTTGTTATAATTGTGATGATTATGGCGTACAGCTGATGAGAACCCCAAATTAACAATCTCAACTTTGGGGTTTTCATCAGCTGTATGCCATAATCATCACAATTATAACAAGCAAAGGCTTGACATATCTCGCTTTGCATGTCATGAGTCTATCTCATATATTAAACTCCAGTAGCTAATGAAAACAATTGCTTACATAAATGGACTTTTCCACGATATTCTAATTTTTTGATTTTCACCTGTAGGTGGGTTTTCATGGGGGCTTCAGCAAACAAATAAATCACCCACCAATGTGGAAATGTGGTATACAGAACGGAAGACTGGAGAAATGAGGAACTGAAATTGGTAGATAAGCCCATCCCTCGTTGCAGCCAATAGTAAGTAGTTCCATCTCAGAGAAAGCCTATTGGCATTAATGGACATGAATGACTCAGGTCTATTCACTTCAGTAAGTTTCCACAGAGTGTAAATTGGTTGCACACAACCCACTGGATTCATTTCGTCACGGCTGCAAAAAAAATGTACCCAGCATGAAATGTTGCACAACAGTTAGTGTTGCTTCCAAGAAGCACCAGGCCCACCCATGCTCTCAGCTGCAAACCGTTTTAATTAATTTATCTTCATTACATACTAGGAAACATAGAAAGAAAAAAATATTGCAGCTGCTGTCGAAAGTATATTATACACTTCAAAGAAACGAACTGACACAATGCAAGATCGGCAGCTGATAAAAAACTGAAGAAAAGCACAATAAAACGTAGGATACACACACCAAAACCCAAAACCCCACCACTGCAGTGTATCACAAATCCAAAACATATCCACCAAGCAGGTAAGCATGTTATTCATTCTCTCAGGATGGATGAGTTAAAAACAAATTACAAAATTTATACATAAAAATTCAAATGTATTTTACTGTTTTAGATATGTATCACATGAAAAGAAAAGGAGAGTCTACATCAAACAAAACACGTTGTATAGCGGTAACAGAGGTTCATAGAATCATAGAATTGTAGAGTGGGAAGGGACCCCGAGGATCATCTAGTCCAACCCCCTGCAATGCAGGGATATGCAACTGTCCCATACGGGGATTGAACCTGCAACCTTGGTGTTACCATCACCACACTCTAACCAGCTGAGCTATGCTGATGTTGTTCTTCAATATTAGCAAATGTTATAAACTCAGACCACACCACAGTAAACAGAACTTTCTTAATCTGACCCTGTACCATAGGACCCAACTCCTAGGGGCCGAGGGTTCTGCCCCCACTGAAAATATTTGAAGGGTCTGTGCCCCCCCCGGTTGATGGGCATTGCCATTCAAATGTGTGTGCACTGTGCCATGTGATTGATTATGCGGGGCGGGGTTTACCTGGGGCCCACCCCAATATTTTATTTTGTTCAGTATTTTTATTCAACCCTGCTCCGTATAACCCTCAGCTTGTTTGTTAATTTTTCTAACAGCACATTGTCCAGTCCCATACTGCTCGGTACCAATTTGACAGTGTAGTGCCTGAGAGATATTTCCAATGCCTAATTACGGGCTTATCTACACTTACCTTTTGCCCAGATCTGTGCTTAGAAACTCCACATCAGAGCGTTTTGTTGTTGCCCCTCAGCTTCTGCCGAAAACCTGCTCTTTAGCGTTCCATCAGAGCAAACTTCAAGTTGGGTTTTCCATTTGCTCTGATTGCGCTTTAAAGAGTGTGTTTTCGTGGGGAAAGCCCTGGGAGCAAAAAACAAAGGGTGCTTGGTGGCATCCTTGCTAACAGTTTGGTGAGGATCCTGGGCGAATCATTGCAAACCTTCTAGGGGGCTAAACTCCACTGATGTATTAATTTCAAAACCCGTTCCTGGTTCCTCATTGAAACCAAATTGAAAGGAGGCTTCACCCAGAGTTTGCTCCATTGATCTGACTCCATTTCTTGTTGACAGAGGCGTAGGAAGGTCAGGTGGTAACCGGTGCAGAAAATTTCTTGTCACCCCCCCCATTGATTCCCCCCTGCAAAAATGGTTTTACGTTATTTCATATTTTCTTACAAAGGAATAATAACAAGTAATAATAATAAAAAACTTTTATTTATATCCCGCCCTCCCCGGCCAAAGTCGGGCTCAGGGTGGCTAACATCAGATACATAACATTGGTATAAAATCAAACAATAATTAAATTACCTCCTAAAAACATCTCAAAATCAAATTAAAGTCTAATTAGATGGCTTTCCACAGGGTTAGGGTTGGGAACAGTAAGTGCTCCACTGAACTGAAATTTCAGCCTTCACGACAGCCAAGTAAACAGCTATTTTGGTGGAGGAGGGTCAAGATATTAACCGATATGCATGAAATTTCATATATAGCTATATAATCCCTAGTATAGTAAGATAAGACCTTTGGAGCAGGCATTTTTTTAAAAAAGTTTTTTTTATGAACCGCCCTAGTAGGGCAGTAATTGTTCCTTGATAATTTGTCACCCCCTCCATTATGGAACATGGGGCGGCACGCCCCCCCCTTGCTACGCCCCTGCCTGTTGATATATATATATATTTTTAAGAATCTTAAGAACCTACAAAGGACATTCACAAGATTCTTTTTATATTTTATAAGTTCCACCCTCCTCCACTTCATTATCAGATATTGCTATTTCTTTTTCCAGAAAGGAAGAGTTCTCTACTGGTTGCTTTTTTGTGTGGAAAAAAACCAGCCAGATTTGTTGGAGTTTTACAAAGCGTTCAAAAGAATTGCCTCACAGGCTGTGCAAACAAGGTGCTGGAAAATGACAGAGCCTGACTGGCCGAAGCAGGGGGGGAAAAACCCTACAGCGGTGTGCAGCTGAAGGAAGAACACAGATATCTTAAGCAAGAGGTGAGTGGTGCAAGAGGGAGAGGGCTTGAGAAGGATCAAAGGTTTTGCAACTAGGGTGGGTGGGAGCAGGGATCTGGACAGGGAGTATAAGAAGAGGGGCTGTCACAGGGCTCACCATCACACCTTGGCTCATCCTAGCTCTCTCGTTGATCACCGACAGAGGTAAGCTGGAGAAGAACGGGAGGCCTTCTTGTGCTATTTCCAGGTTTTAGCTTTTGCAGTGGAAGTGGGGCGCTAAATCTTTTTGAGAGTAGCAGCTTGGGCAGGGATGGGAAACATCTCTCTCTCTCTCTCTCTCTCTCTCTCTCTCTCTCCTCTCTCTTGATGCCAGATGCTGTTGGACACCAACTCCTAGGCCTTCCCATCTCTAGATAGTCCTCCCTGCAGCAATAGCAGAGAGCATGTTAGAGAAGGGTATTTCTCCTAGACGGACGTGGTGACGTTGATGGGCTCTACCTTCCATCATTCCTGACCATTGGCTATGCTGGCTGGTACTGATGGGAGGTGAACCCATCTGGAGGGCATCATACTAGCTACCCTGGCTCTAAGGCAAGTCTCCCCAACCTATTTCTCACCAGCTGTTTGGCATGACAAATCCCATCAGACCTAACACTGTGGCCAATGGCCAGGGATGATGGGAACTGAAATCCAAAACAACAGGAGGACACCTGGTTGAGTTAGGCTGCCTTAGAGCAGAGGCAGTCGTTTCGGTGCTCTCCAGATGTTGCTGAACTCCAACACTCATCAACCTTGACCATGGACCATTGACCACTGGAATTGGGAGTCTTAACAGCATCTGGAGGTTCACCAAATTGACTCTGCTTGCTCTGTGGCAGCCTTACTCCGACCTGGCACCTTCTAACTGTTTTGGACAACAACTTCCATCTGCCCTGACATAATGACCCTTGGCCAGAGCTGATGGGAGGGAGCTGGATTCCAAAACATCTGGAGGGCAGAAAAGCTGCCCTAAAAGGATTCAGATAGACACCTAGCAGCTGGTGCGAAGAGGTTATGCTCTCCTGATTACGTTTCCTTACTAAGCTAGCATTCTCTGTATTTTCTTGTATTGATCAGATTCTTTGCAAGTGTAGGAGATAGTAGAAGCTAATGCTGGTGGCAGCAAAGGAGGAAGAGAGGAGTGTGAGATGCTTTGCCTCATGACTCCAACTATCTTAGCTCAGGTTTGGGCAACCTGCTGCTCTCCAAAGGTGGCTGAACTGGAACTCCCATTATCCCTGCCCATCAGCCATGCTTGCTTTTGGAACCGAGTTGGACTCCAAAAACATCTGGAGGGAGAAGGATTCCCTACACCTGATTAGCTAATCTTGGAAACTTGACACTTTCAATTTGAGAGGGGTGTGTGTGTGTGGCAACAAAATGGCCAGACTTAGCTTTGGTGTGAATTCAGAAATGAGGGTGCGTCCACCAGGGGTGGCGAAACCGGGGTGTTCTCCAGATGTTGAGAGAGACAGCCCAACACCCGTGTTTTTATGTCCATTTCACTTACTACGACACCCCAAAATTTCATTATTTTAAGGCAAGCCCAAAATATAACTTGCATGTCTGCATTAGAAAATTAAGCAGCTTTTAAGTAACTTAAATGAAGAAGTTAAATAATAAGATTCAAATTATGTAGGACTCTATTCCTGACCCAGCAGGGCTCCTCTTGTGTTTTTATGAGTGAAGGAGGTCTCTCATCTTCGTGGCCTGACTGTGGGCTTCCTGGTGGAATCTGTTAGAGCTCATCTTATGTTCATATGTCTATCTAGGTTGCCATCAGAAAACCTGCAAAATGTCCAAGTCCAAGACTCAGATGCAAGTCCTGGCTGATCAGCTGATTGACGTCTTCCACAAGTATGCTGGGCAATCTGACACCCTCGACAAGCAGGAGTTCAAGAAGATGATCCTCGAGCAGTTTCCCGACTGTGTTGAGGTGAGGTGCAGAGAAGAAGGGCTGGGGCAATGGTTGGGCAATGGTTGGGGCAATGGTTGGGGCAATGGTTGGGCACTTAAAGCCCTGGCTGACATGGCTCCACCTCTGCCCACTCACCTTGCCAAACCCTCACAGCTCCTTCCACCCCCAACAGGGAAGGTGCAAGAGATAGGGGAGTTCAGGCTTACTAAACCTACAGGGGAAGCCCCTCCCAACTCCATTAAGCAGCTCACCTGGGCTGGCCTGCCACTCCTCACCCTGCAGTTCGTGTGGCCAGTTCGTGTGGCCCCCTATCAGTAGCTGCTCCAAATGCGGAGCATGTCGACATTCTACATTTTGCTTTATATAGGAAGATAGATATGGGAAAGTTGCAGGAGTTGGGGGGGGTTCAGGACCCCTCAACCACCTCAAAACAATGCCTCCGAGAAGAGTCTGGTTTCCGGATCATGCCAAAAGCCTGTCTAGTCTTAGAATCCTTTTCTCAAATACGCCTATGGGAAGGAAGCCTGAAAGCAGGACGCGAGTTTGCTTCTGAGTTAAACACCCACCGATGTTACTCTGTGTTAATTTCGTTCTGAACTACAACTTCCATCCATCTCAGTAAGGTTGGTCAATGGCCAGGGAGGATGGGATGTAGCTTGTTTTCTCCTGCCCTAGAGAGTTACAAGAAAGGAGATTCCGACTAAACAGAAAGAACTTTCTGAGAGTAAGAGCTGTTTGAGAGTGGAGGTTGTGGAGTCTCCTTCCTTGAAGGTTTTGAAGCAGAGGTTGGATGGCCACCTGGATGGTTTAGCTGAGATTCCTGCATTGCAAGGGGGTTGGACTAGATGACCCTTGGGGTCCCTTCCAACTCTACAATTCTACGATTCTAGTCTAATAGTGCCAGGAGGGCCACAGTTTTGTTTTCTGATGGTCTGATGGCAATAAACTTCTATTCTCCATCCCTGCAGTGTCCACGTAAGAAACAAGGGAAGGAACAACTCTTTAATGAGCTGGATGCAAACAAGGACAACGTAGTGAATTTTGAGGAATGGACCCGCCTGGTTGGAAGATTCCTCAGTTGCTCCCATGAAAAGTTCCACCACCAGCATGGCGGACAGCAGCAGCAGCAACAACAACAACAACAGTGAGAAGAAAACCCAGCAAATCCTTCGGGAGATGGTGCTCAGGGGCATGTGGGATGCCAGCCTTCTTAACACCCACCCCCCTCCTTCCTACATTCTCTAGCTAGGAATGGAAACTTTTGACAATAAAATAAGAAATAAATATTTTACTTCGAAATCCTCAGACGTGTTGTTTCTTCCCAACTTGGGCAAGCTGTTGTCAAATGGGCTTTTCTGCACGGCGTTCAAGCTCTTCTGTGGGAGAGGACAAAAGAGTTGCATTTTCACCCATCTTATAAGTTCATTCATAGAATCATAGAGTTTGCTGTGGAAGGGGATTCTATGAATCATAGGATCATAGAGTTTGCTGGGGAAGGGTTCCTATACCCAGAAGCGCCCCCTGCTGCGGTGGTTGCATCTTAGGACCTGGGAGGCCAGAGTTCAGATTTCCACCTAGCCATATATGCATGCATGGGTGGTTGTCAGAATGTAACTAGGAGGGGAAGAACCATGCATGGCCATCTTGAGCTTAAGAGCCAAAGGCAGGCGGGACCAACTAATTCTAAGACTTCCCCATACTTCTCCTCTCTGCTGAATTCGGTGGAGCTGGTGCCCATTGAGACCAATGGAGCCAGCAGCAAGTGCAAGCTAAGCCAAATAATTCTAGCTTAAATCCCCCAAAGTTTAAACCCCTCAGTCTTCCTGATGCCATCTGGTTGTGAACTTGGGCTACTCACCTTCTCTCAGCCTAACCTAACCTGCAGGGTGGGTGTGGGTGTGTGTTTCTCAGGATATAACAGGGAGTGGGAGAACCATGTGTGGCTGCCTTGAGCTGCTTGGAAGGAAAAAATGGGACACATATGGAGATCAACTAAGGGCTCATCCAAACATCTAGGCTCTGTGTCCAAGCATTTCTGTTTGTTTGTTTGCCTTTTGCTCCGGTGATTCCGAGCAAACGATAATACAAGGAAAACCCGAATTGCTGTTTGTTCCAATTGAGCGTTAAAGAGCGGGCTTTCCTGGCAAAAGCTTCAGGGTGGGGGTGGGATGGGGTGAGAAGCACTCAGACACAGAGATTTAAAGTGCAGGCCCAGAAAGGGAGTGGTAAAAGATAAGTTTGGATTAGCCCTAAGTCTAGTTTTGTCCCCACCCTCCTCTTCCCTACTCAGTTATTCAAGAGGCAACACTAGTGGGCAGTGGCGGAGCTTCATGCTCCGGCACCGGGGGTGGGAAGCAGGCGGGAGCGGGACTGGGGCAGGTGCTGGGGGTGGGGCGAACTGCCTGCAGGGGCGTGGCGTGCTTTCTGGGGGCGTGGCGTGCTTTCTGGGGGCGTGGCGTGCTTTCTGGGGGCGTGGCGTGCTTTCTGGGGGCGTTCTGGGGGCGTGGTGCATTCTGGGGGCGTGGTGCACCGTCTGCAGGGGCATGGCGCGTGTTCTGAGGGGGCGTGCTGTGCCGAGATGGAACCCTATCGATATCCCGCTGCCCGGGGCGCCCTGACCCCTACACGCCAGTGCTAGTAGGGGTAGGAGAGCTGCTGGAAAAAAAAAACCACACCTGACAACCAATGTGTTTCAGATAGCACATGGGTAAAGGTAAAGGTAAAGGGACCCCTGACCATTAAGTCCAGTCGCGGACAATTCTGGGGTTGTGGCGCTCATCTCACTTTACTGGCCGAGGGAGCTGGCGTTTGTCCGCAGACAGCTTCTGGGTCATGTAGGACAGGACACAAATTTTCACGGCCCTCTACAGACTACGGTGGCTCAGTTAACTCTGGAAGTGTATACTCGATCCTGACCAAACCAAGTTTCCTAGAGTACATCAGGCGTGTATATACATTGTATACTGTAATTATAAGATTATGATTTAGAAAATTGTATAATTTTGCAAGGGAGCATGGCTGTGAGCAGTTGCAGCACTATCACGAAGGGACAGGGGACATTTGGATTTGCTGCTAAACTAAGGTTACCAGATTTTTTTCAATGAATCCGGGGACACTTTCCAACCTCCTGCTAAATAGATAGATTTTGTCAGGGGACTGATTTGTAAATCCGGGGACTGTCCCGGGAAACGGGGACGCCTGGTAACCTTATACTAAACACCTGGACATGATACAAAAGGAAAAAGAGACTAGGGACTCAGCTACATTAGGGGGGGGGCGGGACACACCAAATGTGATAACTGCATTATAACACTGTGACACCAGATGGCGCTGTAGAGCTGAAATCAGAACTCTATGAATTTTTCCCATTGTGAGCTTTAAAACAGTCCCCCTCGCCCCCGGGGAGCATTTTCAGAGCGTATTTTATAGCTGTGTAAATGCAGCCTCCAAAGGACGAGGGGGAAAGGCAAGCTCAGACACTTGTCCTTTTGTTATAGACTCCTTTTCGTGACCAGCTTGAATGGAAATAGTTAGAGGACAGAAGGGGTCAGAAATTCCTGGTCTTTTAGCTGAGCTGACAGAGTCACTGAAGTCTCTCATCTCCCTTTACTGTAGTCTGATGGAACGACTGTTTTCAGAGGGCACTTGAGGTCTTTTGCATTGAGAGGCTAACAAATTTTAATAATTATGATGGCTGGCATCCGTCGATCTCGGGAGACAATGGAGGAGGGTGCCTTTGGGGGTGAGGTCAAGCTGTTGGAAGGTTGCAGTTCCTACTGCGGCTGTAGAGACCGATGCGGGAGAGACATGTTTTGCTGAAGCTGGGGCAGATGAAGGCATCCGGTTGTGCTATTGCAGATGAACAATGGCATTTCTCTCTCTCTGAGCTTCTCCCAGCAGTCATTTCTCCTCTGGTCACTGCTATCGATACATGACTTGACTGCAGGGGCGTTTCTAGCCCCTTGGCTGCCCGGGGCGGTAAGCCAAGAGGCTGCCCTGGGGGCGGGGCATCGCGGCGTGTGCGTGCGTCATGACGACCCGCCCCCGGGGATGCCAGGCAGCAGCTCCTGCCTCCGCAGGGGGGAAAAAAGGGAAGCATAGCAGGTGCTCGAACACGTCCTCTTTGCTTCCTTTTTTCTCCCCTTTCGGCGCTGGTTTTCTCCGTTCAAGCGCCTGTTTTGCCTCCCCCTTTCCCCCCTTCCAGTGGCTTTTTTTCTGCGTGAGGGGTGGGCCAGCAAGGAGGGGGTGTCATGCCAGTGACAAGCTTGACTCCCCCTCCTCGCTGGCCCGCCCCTTGCGCAGAAAAAAAGCCGCTGGAAGGGGGGAAAGGCGGCATGCTCCCATTCGGGAGCCCGCCTGGCGGGGCGGGGTAGGGAGGGGGCGGCCAAAGTGTCACCCCCCCTCCCCTGGAATCTGGGGCGGCCTGCTCCCCCCTTGCTCCGCCCCTGCTTGACTGCCTGTCTCTAGGCACAGCACTTATCTGCAAGGGATTCCCACATGGCAGGGGGGGTGTTGCCAGCCTTTATGTCATGTTTGCAGACAGCTTTGTGGCACAGCGCTGGCCTGCTAATAGTAATAATATAATAATAATAATAATAATAATAAACATGAATGAATGAATGAATGAATGAATGAATGAATCTTTATTTGCATCAGCCATCTGCCATAGCAATAAAACAACAATGCAATATACAAATAAAAAGTCAATTATATAAAATACAATTAAGGGTTTTGAATCAATAGTCCAATAGTGGGGGGAAATGACACTTGGTTCTAGCCTGGCCTCTTCCTCTCGACTCTGTGCTGGGCTGCTCTTTCTAAACTTTCCTGTTAAGAAACTGTTCAAAACTTGAGACACTTCCAGTAGCAAAACTACCCCCCCTTGATCGATTGCCTCCTTGCCTCTTGCAAAACGGGTTACTCAAGATATCTTGCATTTGGGTTTTGACACACAAGGGCTGGCAGAGAACATCCCGTCTCCCTGGGAAGAAAGAGGTGAGGCCACAAAACTTTGTCCGAACAGGACGGTGCAGAGCTTCGAGTAAAGCACCACTTTGTGCTGATCGTCCCAAGAGCAGATGCTGGAGGGGATTGGCGCCAGGACTAGGAAACTGACTCATGCCGAGTCATGGCATTGGGCCAGTGTGGTGTAGTGGTTAAGAGCGGTAGACTCGTAATCTGGGGAACCGGGTTCGCGTCTCCACTCCTCCACATGCAGCTGCTGGGTGACCTTGGAAACTGTGGGTGGCATAGGTGCCAACCCCCGGGGGCCCTGGGGGCCCAAGCACCCACAAAATTCCCCATGAAGGGGCCGGGTGCCCACAAATTTTGGTGCCAGGGCCATGGACACTTCATGGCAATCATGGCCCTGGGCACTCCCAGGGCCATGTCGGCACTCCTGGTGGGTGGAACATAGGAGAGCCAGTGTGGTGTAGTGGTTAAGAGTGGTAGACTCGTAATCTGGGGAACCGGGTTCGCGTCTCCGCTCCTCCACATGCAGCTGCTGGGTGACCTTGGGCTAGTCACACTTCTCTGAAGTCTCTCAGCCCCACTCACCTCACAGAGTGTTTGTTGTGGGGGAGGAAGGGAAAGGAGAATGTTAGCCGCTTTGAGACTCCTTCGGGTAGTGATAAAGCGGGATATCAAATCCAAACTCTTCTTCTAGCTCGGTATTGTCTCAGCGTTGACTGGCGGCTGCTCTCTTGGGATTCAGGTGGGGTGTTTGTGTTTCCCAGCCCTGCCTGGAGATGCCAGGGATTGAAGCTGGGCTTTTTGCAGGTGCTCGGCCACTGAGCCACACAGCCCTTCCTCCAAAAATACAGACCCCAGCCTTCATCATTCTCAATGAAGAACTGATTTAAATAGGAGCATAGGCACCTGCTGCCATACCTTAAATCAGGGGATGGGATTTTTTTGTTTTGTTTTGCCCCTCTGTCAAAGGTTGCAATCTGTTGAGGAGGGGTGCATGACAGAGGAGGGTGGGGAAAATACCTTCAGGGCCATCTTTACCTGGGGGTGCAAGGGGTGTGGGGCATCCGGGTGCAGAATTCTGGGGGGGGGGGAGCAAATGTATACCTACTGTATACCGGTCCCTCTCGATTGGCGGCAGTGAAAATGGAGCGAAAGTTCGCCCCCCCCCTACGTCGCTCTGTTACTCCATAGCGTCAAATATTCCCAACGAGCCAGGAAACAAAAGCAGTTTTTTCTGCTGTGTGGTTGTCGCCCCCCCAAAGCTCAACAAGTTTGAGTTCGCCCCTCCCCAAAACAGCTCAATAATAGTTAATTTGGGGGCGGCTAAACTAAATTTGGGGGCACTGGGAGAATCTTTGCACCCCGGCGGCGCATATGCCAAAAACGGCTCTGAATACCCGTTGTGGGTGGGGCCAGAATCAGAGGCCATTTCCCTTTCTCTCTCACTCAACCCCCACCCCCACTCCCTGCATCCACTTTTCTCTCTCATCCTGCCATCCCCTCTCTCTTCCTCCCTGCTGTTGCAGGGACAGAATGCTCCTGTTGAAGTCTCAGCTGATTTCTTGCAGCAGGCATTCAGAACGAGACCACCAGCACGGCCCAGAGACGGAAATTCTACTTTCGTGTAGAGGCAAAGTCAGAAGCGCAGGGTCCCCTGCGTGTTAGTCATAGCTGCTCCCCCTTCTAAGATGACACAGCCTTCTAAGTTGATGCAACAATCTTATAATTGTGCAGCAATCATAATTAAGAATGCACCGCAACGATCGCTGCAGATCTCTCTGTGTTGCCTTTCTCAGGCTTCCTCAAACTCGGCCCTCCAGCTCCCATGATCCCTAGCTAGCAGGACCAGTGGTCAGGAATGATGGGAACTGTAGTCTCAAAACATCTGGAGGGCCGAGTTTGAGGAAGCCTGAGTAGATAGTCAATTTTCTGTGCACGCATATGGGCAAATGATTTGGAGGGCTCCCCAATATGTTTTCCCCCCCAGCAAAGATTCATTGTGCATAACTGAGCTTGCTCACAATTTTCTGGAAACCGAAGCACCTCATGTTCTCGGTGTTCCTAAATGCTGAGTTTTGGAGCCTACAGAATGACTCCTCTGGAGCGTTCTTCCCATGTCCCATCTCTTGAGCCACCTGAGGAGCCAATTATCAGTGTCTGACTCCCCTCTTCCTCTGATTGGCTCCAATGGGCACGAAGGGCCAGAAGACTTCTTCTCAGTAATTAGACTCGAAATAAGATCTTAATTAAATGTATGGACTGTTGGTGTTCCGGTGTAGGTATGTGTTTCTTTTTATTTCTGTTTTTCTTGTTGTATTTCTTGTTGTTGTTGTTTTTTTCTATTGTATTTGTATTTGTTTTGATGTGGAAAACCAATAAATTCTTGTTAAAAAAAAGAAAAAAAAAGAAGACTTCTCAGTGGGCCCAAAGCTCCCCTTTCATGCTGACTGGATGCAGGAGACAGGGACCCTGCTGCAGAAATGGCAACAGGTCTTCATCCCACCGGGGCCCCGGCGGGGTGTGTGTGTGACTTCATGGATTTCCCCTCCCTTCTGTTGGTTTTCCAGCTTCTTCCTTTACAGCACAACCCCGTCTGTATTTAATACAAATGCATGATGGGCTTTGTAATCTTACAGCTGCTGTTTGGATTGTTGGTATTGTTCGTTGGAAGCCATAGTCCAGGTGGCTGTTGTGGGTTCTGTCTGGCGGCGGCAGCACAAACATCAGTAAACACAACTAAATAGGACTCCCATGTTCAGATATTGTATCGCTGAAAACTCAGTTCTGGGAGGCAGACAATAGGGACAAGGGAGCTGCTGCCTTCAGGCCCTGCATGTGAGTTCCTTGGAGGCATCTTGTCAACCATGACTGGATCCACCAGGCTTTGTAGGTGTGTGTGTGTGTGTGTGTGTTTGTGATCCAGCAGAGATCTTATTATGTCCACTGCCAGGATTTTCCTCTGCGCTAGCTGATAATATATGGAAGTTCTCCAGACTCGAACATCTAAATTAGCTGGAGGAGAGCTTGCTAGAGCCCGCATCATGTTACTGTGTGACCTTTACAGAAGCTAATTACACGTGGGCCCAACGGCAGCGAAACATTGCACCATCAACATGCTACAGAACCAATTGAATCCCCCACCCCCACCCCCACCAGAACAAACCAACCCAAACATGGGCAGGAAATCAGTGCAGGTGACTCACAACAGCCAGTTATGTGGGGGGAATCAGACACACTCAGATACAAGCAAACATGGAGAATTAAAAAATGCCACCCTTTCTGATCCTTGCTCATTAGCACCGCACAATTCTGTTGGGTGACCTTCGACAGGACTAGTGCATTGCACACCCATAATCATCCTTGAATCCCTTGCTTGATTCGATTCTGATTTAGATTCAACCACCTGACCGATTGACCACCTTTTGGAGCAAGCTACCTCCTCGGTGAGTATTTTTCTTTCCTACAGCCAGGGGGCTGATTCTCTTGGGATCTGTATTTGGTGGATACTGCAAATTTTATGACATTGCAGATGCAACTGCATGCACTGTGTGAGCTCTGGCCCTTGGTTCTCCTTGATAAACATTAGAGCATAGCAAGTATTTCCGACATAGTTTGAAAAGGCCAAAATAGGTTCTTTTTTAAAGTATTTTTTTTATTAAAGGTTTTCTTGATTTACAAAGATAGTGCAATCTCTCTCTCGTATTTTTTTCCATGTAACATTTTTACAAATCAATTTCGTTTGTTGAGACATTAGGAAGAAAAGGGGGAAAGAGGTGGGCGGGATGGGGAGATGGGTGGGGTGGGGTGACGATGTTTCTATTTTACTTAATATATGTAGGGTTTGGTGTCAGCGTGGTTTGTGCAGGTTCTCTGTTGTTCACTTGTGCTCCTTTGGTGGTGAGAGAGGTTGGGGTTTGTGCAGGTTTGTGCAGGTTGTCTGTTGTTCACTTGTGCTCCTTTGGTGGTGAGAGAGGTTGGGGTTGGCGTAGGGTGTGATTGTTCATTTGTGGTTGGCTGTGGTGATCTTTGGTTTCCTGTGTGAGTGGGGTGGGTGAGTGTTTTCGATCAGGTTGTTGTTGTTCAGTCGTTCAGTCGTGTCCGACTCTTCATGACCCCATGGACCAGAGCACGCCAGGCACGCCTATCCTCCACTGCCTCCCGCAGTTTGGCCAAACTCATGCCAGTCGCTTCGAGAACACTGTCGTCCCCTTCTCCTTGTGCCCTCCATCTTTCCCAACATCAGGGTCTTTTCCAGGGAGTCTTCTCTTCTCATGAGGTGGCCAAAGTATTGGAGCCTCAGCTTCAGGATCTGTCCTTCCAGTGAGCACTCAGGGCTGATTTCTTTAAGGATGGATAAGTTTGATCTTTTTGCAGTCCATGGGACTCTCAAGAGTCTCCTCCAGCACCATAATTCAAAAGCATCAATTCTTCGGCGATCAGCCTTCTTTATGGTCCAGCTCTCACTTCCATACATTACTACTGGGAAAACCATAGCTTTAACTATACGGACCTTTGTCGGCAAGGTGATGTCTCTGCTTTTTAAGATGCTGTCTAGGTTTGTCATTGCTTTCCTCCCAAGAAGCAGGCGTCTTTTAATTTCGTGACTGCTGTCACCATCTGCAGTGATCATGGAGCCCAAGAAAGTAAAATGCCCTGCATGGCATAGCTCATAGCTTCCCTGAGTTATTCAAGCCCCTTCGCCACAACAAGGCAGTGATCCATGAAGGAGTTGACCAGGTTAGCCATATTGATTTGTATGCCGTCGGTAGATTTTTGCCATTGTCTTGTTGGGCTGTGTGTGTGACGAAGGGGAGCCATACCGGAGTGAAGGCGTCTTCGTCTGTTTGTCCCCGTGTCAGTTTCAGGTTTGCTTCTCACACTGCCCTTGAATTTAGACTGCTGCTGCAAGATGGCGATTTTTTGGGGAGGGTGCCCCCGTTATCTCTCAACTCCTCTGGCTGCTTACCAGCAGAAGCAGGGTTGCAAGATACAGCTGCATGTTCTGTCTGGCCTATCTTACTCCTCTTTAATTAGCCAGATTCCCCGAGGGGCCCCATCCTGCTTAATGGTAGTGCTGATCAGTAGAGACCTGATTTTACTGGAGGCTCTACAAGTTTCCTCCCAAACCAGTAGCGCCTGTGGAGTCTGATTCTAGCATAAGAGAAGGAGAAATGGGCATAACTGATGCAACGAGAGGTCTTTGGCAATAAAAGCTGGGATGTTGCGATCCTAGGGTTGACACAGAATGCTCTGTTCTCATCTCGGCGGGACCGTTAGACCAACCTCATAGGGAGTGAAATAACCGAGGGATGTGTCCGAGTGGGTCGGGATGGGGGAGAAGTTTGATTGATAGGTGAGTCCACCTCACCTGAAGTTTCCAAAACCTCGTGGAGACATAGAGGCAGCCATCCTTTGAAATTTACATTTCTCTGAATTTTGCAATGCGGTTCGCCAGTCAAGTCACGCATACAAAAATCATAGACTCATCCAATTGCAGAGTTGAAAGGGGACCACGAGGGTCATCTAGTCTAAACCCCTGCAAAGCGGGAATCTTTCTGCCCAATGTGGGGCTCGAACCCACAACCCTGAAATTAAGAGTCTCATGCTCTACTAACTGAGCTATCTCAAACATACTAGGGCAAAGTGTTGATTACAAAATGAAGTATCTGAATTAGTGTGCATGGACACGAAAGCTCATACCAAGAACAAACTTAGTTGGTCTCTAAGGTGCTACTGGAAGGAATTTTTTATTTTTTATTTTGTTACAAAATAAAAGACACATATTCCTGAAAATAACATCCAATTTTTTAAAATTTGTGTTAAAAGAGAGAGAGAGTGTTCATCAAACCTCCAGTGGGCTCTACCATAACCTTCTCCCCCCCACCCCAAATTGGCTGTTGCTATTTAATCTTGTGTAAAAGGGAGCTCCCCGCAATTGCCTGACCTTGACTCCTATAGGAAGAGACTTCAGCCAGGAGATAGAAGCAAAACAGAGGCCTGTAGGCCTGATCTTTATTGTCTCAACAAGACTTCTCACTACCACAAAGACGAAGGAGCCAGAAGCCCCCAACAATGGTTACATCCGCTTTTTAAAAAGTTCCCCAAAGTTCCCCATAATATATTTCCAGAAGCATCATCATGACATCACAGATAAGTCACAGAAAAGGTGTGCTCTCAGGTAGAACCAAAGATCCAGGCATGCCCCGTCACTCAGATATATACGTAGCCAAACCCCGGTTGCTGAACGTAATCCGTTCCGGAAGCCCGTTCGGCTTCCAAAACGTCTTGAAGCTCCTGCAGCCAATCGGAAGCCGCGTTGGACGTTCGGGTTCCAAAGAACGTTTGCAAACCGGAACACTCACTTCTGGGTTTGCGGCATTCAGGAGCCAAGACGTCCGACTCGCAAGGCGTTCCAAATGCACTCTGTACTCTGAAAGAGGGCATGCCTGCCGGCTGGCATGCTAAACAGCAACATGTCCAATGGCAAATATTTTTGCTGCCAATCCCTTTTATGGGCGATGGGTGAGGCTCATTCCACCTCAGAGCAAAAACTGGGAGAAGGTTACAACAATGCCTTCCTGGTATAGTCACCACCCCATGGCTCCCTGCCAACTTCCCCTCTGTTACTAAGTGTATTACTTCTGAGGTGTTCAAGGTCACTTTTTCTATCCACCCCACCTCGATGCCTTGAGGTCCGTCTGTGTGGATAATCCCCTTTTATTATAACTAGGGATAACTTAGTAACGGGGTTCTCTTGTCCAGCTGTCGTGGCCTGTTATATATATATTGCTCTGGGCTCCTGGGTTAAGAATACCTCTCAGCTCTATCAGTTCTGGGTCTCTCTCTCATTAGATCCCCCACTGCGTCAGTTAGCTAAACCCTTTTAGCAACTGTGTAGCCTTACCAAGGTTTCTGCCCTTTTGCCCCTCCTGAGTGAAACTCCAAGACACAAACTATCACCCTGCAGGTCAGTTTTGTCTTTTCCCTGAGTTCACCTCCTCATGAGCATCCATATATCGCTGGACCAAATAAATGCCTCTTTTCTCTTGGCTCAACAAAAACAAGTCTTTATTTATTTCAGAACATCATGTTTCAAGTACTTCAATAGTTCATCAGCTTAGTTACATCTAAAGTATAAACTCTTTCAGTATAACCGACTGATCTTCATCCTATCCTAGCCTAACCCACCACTATCCTGGCCCCACACCCCTCTTCTTCCCTGTCTCCAGACACACCCTCTTCCTCTCTCATCTCCAACGGCTGCTCCCTCCTTTTAAAGTGCGGAATGTCCCGGCTCCCACGAGAGATCTGCCACTCAAACTGGGGTGCACATTAACTCATAAAACACTGTGGGTTTCTGAAAATCCCTTAACTTATGTCCGATTCGTTACACCTGCCTGCTGGCATACTGAACAGCCACATGTCCAATGGCAACATTTTTGCAGCCGATCCCTATTATGGGTGATGGGTGAGGCTCATTCCACCTCAGAGCGAAAACTGGAGGAGGTTACAACAATGCCTTTCTTTGATTCTGGTATAGTCACCACCCCATGGCTCCAGTTCAGCTGAGCCCTGATTCGTCCTGGAGAGGGGGAAAATGTCTGTATGCCCAAGTGAGTTTGGAGAACCGGGTGCACCTCTCTCTTTGTGAAAGCTTGACAGCTGTGGCCTGGTTCCCCCCCCCCCTTCAGCCACCCTCCTTAATATGCACTCATTGGAATTGTGTGGGGAGTTGATGCTCCCCTTTGAAATTGTGGGGCCTCTGTAGGAATATTTCTGTTGAACCTGCAAAACAAGTGAGAGGGGACATCGTGCCATAGCACAACAAAATGATGATGATAGTAATAATAACAATAGCAATAATATATTTATTTATTATTATTTTGAAATATATATATATATATTTCAAAAATATAAACATACCACAAAAACAATTCCGAATCCAAATGTCAAAATCACCCTGAATCTCCTGACTCCCCCCCCCACCCGCCATCCCTTCCATGGACCCTATTAATCCTATTTTCAACTGCATATTACTACTTCTTCAATAATAATATTCATAATCAAACGTTAAAGACTTCCTGTCAGGATCTTCCCAAGTGTTGCTCATGAGTAACGACAGAGCTTTCAGTAGCTAAGACTATTTATTGTGCATTACTGTTCTACAGTGTAGAGCTAGTTCAAAACATGACTGCTCGGCCATTGGCAGAATCCGGAAGTGCCCTTCTCTGGTTTCCCGCCCAACACCAAAATCTTGGCACCCTAAAACGACGTCTGCGGTGCCTCCTGCTGTGCTGGCGCCGGAAGTGGCAGTTCTTCCTCAGATCCTCTCTGGCTGGCGGTGCTGGGTCTTTGCCCAGAGTCTCCAAGCCTTCGCAGCTCCCCCTTTCTTGGAGAGCTCTCCCAGTCCTCCTCCCGAGGAGGATTTCTTTCCCTGCCCTCCAACCTGCCCTTCCTCTCGAGTAATCCTCCTGTGCCCCTCCTCCTCGAGAGGAGGACCTCTCTCCCCCTTGCTCCTCCCAAGGAATACCCTTGCCCCGGCTCTCCTCCCGAGTAGGGCCTCCCCTCTCCCTCTCCTCGCGAGGAGCCGGGCAATCCCTGACACTTCCCTAAACAGGGCTCCCCTCAGGTGTCTTCTAAAAGTCAGATAGTTGTTTATTTCCTTGACATCTGATGGGAGGGCGTTCCACAGGGAGGGCGCCACTACCGAGAAGGCCCTCTGCCTGGTTCCCTGTACCTTCGCTTCTCGCAGTGAGGGAATCTCCAGAAGGCCCTCGGAGCTGGACCTCAGCGTCCGGGCGGAGGTATACTGGGTCAAGGCCATTTAGGGCTTTAAAGGTCAGCACCAACACTGAAAGCAAACCCTGCTTGCTAATGAACTACTGTACCCTCTGACATTTCTCCAATGAAAATAGGGACGTCAATCATCATCATCATTCTCATCATACCCCACCAATTTGACTGGGTTGCCCCAACCACTCAAGACAAACTTCCAACATATATAAAAACATAATAAAACATCAAACATTAAAAGCCTTCCCTATAAGGGGCAGTCTTCTACAGGCTGCATAGTTACTTATCTCCTTGGCTTGGGGGGGGGTCACATAACTCCATGCCCTCCAACATTTCTCTGATTTCTCTGATGAAAATAGGGACGTCCTAAGGGAATTATGGTGCTGGAGGAGACTCTTGAGAGTCCCATGGACTGCAAGAAGATCAAACCTATCCATCCTTAAGGAAATCAGCCCTGAGTGCTCACTGGAAGGACAGATCCTGAAGCTGAGGCTCCAATACTTTGGCCACCTCATGAGAAGAGAAGACTCCCTGGAAAAGACCCTGATGTTGGGAAAGATGGAGGGCACAAGGAGAAGGGGACGACAGAGGACGAGATGGTTGGACAGTGTTCTCGAAGCTACCAACATGAGTCTGACCAAACTGCGGGAGGCAGTGGAAGACAGGAGTGCCTGGTGTGCTCTGGTCCATGGGGTCATGAAGAGTCAGATATGACTAAACAACAACAAGGGGAAACGGGACATTCTGGGATCAAATCTGAACCTGGGATGGCTTCTGTAAATCTGGGAATGTCCCTGGAAAACAGTGTCCCTGGAGAGCCAGTGTGGTGTAGTGGTTAAGAGCGGCAGACTCGTAATCTGGGGAACCGGGTTTGTGTCTCCGCTCCTCCACATGCAGCTGCTGGGTGACCTTGGGCTAGTCACACTTCTCTGAAGTCTCTCAGCCCCACTCACCTCACAGAGTGTTTGTTGTGGGGGAGGAAGGGAAAGGAGAATGTTAGCCGCTTTGAGACTCCTTCGGGTAGTGATAAAGCGGGATATCAAATCCAAACTCCTCCTCTTCTTCTTCTTCTTCTTCTTCTTCTTCTTCTTCTTCTTCTTCTTCTTCTTCTTCTTCTTCTTCTTCTGGTGACACCTGGCTTGAGAGCAGTACATGTGAAAAGGATCTAGGAGTCTTGGTAGACCACAAACTTGACATGAGTCAACAGTGTGATGCAGCAGCTAAAAAAGCCAATGCAATTCTGGGCTGCATCAATAGGAGTATAGCATCTAGATCAAGGGAAGTAATAGTACCACTGTATTCCGCTCTGGTCAGACCTCACCTGGAATACTGTGTCCAGTTCTGGGCACCACAGTTCAAGAAGGATACTGACAAGCTGGAACGTGTCCAGAGGAGGGCAACCAAAATGGTCAAAGGCCTGGAAACGATGCCTTATGCAGAGCCGTCTCATCCATAGGGGCTGGTGGCGTGGCGAGCCCGCTGGCATACCGGGCGCCCCCTCCCCAACTCGCCCTCACTCCCACAGGTGGGCAGGCGGGCGCGCGCTTGCGCGCCGGCGGCGGGTTGCAAGCCGGCCGCCCTCGCCTCCCGGAGCCCCAGCTGGAGCGCTGGAAGGGCGCGCAAAGCCCCGCGCCGCTCCAGCGCCACGCCCCTCATCCCCCGCTCGCCCACCCACCCCCTCCTGAGGGGCGGCCAGAGCGGGAGGGAGGCGGGCGGAGAGGCCGATCCCTCTTCCCTCTAAGACGGCCCTGCACACAGCTGCAGTGAATTCCTTTCCTGCCTCTGCCTCAGGGTCTTACTGCCCACCCACTTGTCTTGTGTTTTCGGTTGCTGTGTTTGCTCAGATCGCGGCTAGGAATGAATTAGCAGCCGTGTCCTTTCCCCTTCCGTTGCTCAGCGCCTGCTGCGGCAGCAACCGACAGCTGCCTCCTCCTCCTCTTCGTGCTGAGAGAGAGAGCGCGCTGGCTTGGGGGGCGGGGGAGAACTTTTGCTTTCCTTTCCTCCCTCCCCTTAAACCCCGCTCCTGCATCGTCTGACCTTCCAGACTCATCCTGGGGAGTCCGGCAAAAAGTTCTAGCCGATCCCTCAGCCCGTGGGCTCCTTACTGCTTCTCCTTTGGAGCCATCTGGGTAGCAGGAGTATATGGTGGGGAGGGTGCTGGGCGGATCTTTACACCCCGACACCTCATATGCTAAAGACAGCCCTGGCTGGGTTGACAACTCTGGAAAAGGGGGGGGGCGCCGGAGGAATCTTTGAACCAGGGCGCCAGATACGCTTAAGACGGCCCTGCTTATGAGGAACGGCTTAGGGAGCTGGGTATGTTTAGCCTGGAGAAGAGAAGGTTAAGGGGTGATATGATAGCCATGTTCAAATATATAAAAGGATGTCATATAGAGGAGGGTGAAAGGTTGTTTTCTGCTGCTCCAGAGAAGCGGACACGGGGCAATGGATTCAAACTACAAGAAAGAAGATTCCACCTAAACATTAGGAAGAACTTCCTGACAGTAAGAGCTGTTCGGCAGTGGAATTTGCTGCCAAGGAGTGTGGTGGAGTCTCCTTCTTTGGAGGTCTTTAAGCGGAGGCTTGACAGCCATCTGTCAGGAATGCTTTGATGGTGTTTCCTGCTTGGCAGGGGGTTGGACTGGATGGCCCTTGTGGTCTCTTCCAACTTCTATTCTTCTTCTTCTTCTTCTTCTTCTTCTTCTTCTTCTTCTTCTTCTTCTTCTTCTTCTTCTTCTTCTTCTTCTCCATACCTGTCTCACACCTGATGTCAAAGGTATTGGTGGTAGATGGGTGTAGTTTGTGAGGAGCAGCCACATGGGCCAAATCTGGGCCAAATGAGGCCTGTGGGCTGGTAGTTCCCCATCAATGCAATGGTAACAAGGTTACTCTGGGAGTTTTGCTGGGGTTATGAAAAGGGGCCGGAATTTGGCCCAGGACCCTCCGGCATCTTCCACTTAGTCTCCTCCAATATACACACAGAGCAAACTTGTTTAAGAGGAAACAGACTGCAGATTGCTCAGGATAGTGTTCCATCCTTGCACAATTTCCTCAAGCTGGGTTTTCCCCTGCTAGTGCAAGCAGGTTTTAAAACAAAACAAAACAAAAAAACCCCACCAGTTTTAACAGGTTTTTCTTATAATAATAATAATTAAAAAAAAAATCAGTTGGGTGGGGCAACATTCCTCAGAGAGGCAGATTTGAGAGCAAAGGGACAGAGCAGTCCTTGGAAGGTGAATCCGCCCAGCAAAAGACAACCCTATCCAATGTAAATGCATGTTTGAAATGTAGGCTTAGGTACTGACTCCTCTCACACAGTCTGAGAAGCAGGGCGTTGAATAGCATAAAATACACAATAATATAAATAAACTGGTGTTATAAGAAAAACCGATCCCTTTCCTTTATGGGGTATTCCGAACAGTGGCGTACGGAGCCGCTTTGCATCCCAGAGCGGCAAACATGGGGGCACCCCCTGGGGGCGGGGTGCCGCTCGGTAGCGTGCATGCGTCATGACGTCACAATGCATGCACACTACGGAGCACAGTCCGTCCGGGCTGCGGGTGAGGGCACCTCCCCTCGATGGAGGCAGCTCTCCTCGCTGCCGCCGCTGCCGCTGCTGCCTCGACCACCGGCGGGAAAGGAGCGAAGCGGGTGAGGTGAACTCACGGGCGGCTCCGAGCGGGTGAGGGCACTGCCCCTTGACGGAGGCAGCTCTGACGCTGACGCTGCCGCCTTGCCGCCGCCGGGAAAGGAGCGAAGCCGGGCACGAACAGAGAGTTGCTGTGCAAGCAGCGGCCGCACAGAAATGGTGCCGGGCGGCAGCTTGGGAGTCACAGGGTGTGTGTGGAGCCGAGTGTCACCCTCCTCCAGGCTGGAACCGGCTGGAACCGGGGGCGTGCTGCTCTCAATGCCCCCACCTACCTACGCCACTGATTCCGGAGCCCGTATAGACTCTTTAAGTGGGTTCCCTATCGGTAGGAGAAAATAACAGAGGCTGACCAGAGCATACTGAGAAGCAAAGCAGCTACTAAGCCTGATCTTTATTCAAAGAACAGTTTTAACAGGGTCCCCACTCACCACACGCAGGAGGGAGGAGAACCCTGAACAATGGTGCGCAAGCTCTTATATAGACTTTGGAAATTGCCCACCCTGTAGCCCAAGACTACCCCCCTAAAACAACATACGTACATCACTGAAGGGGTGGTCTACAGCAGAAAACCTGTCTGCCAGGATACCTGATAATGGTCACTGATTGCTTTTACCTGGGCAGCCTGGCCATTCTTTTGTGATGGTTAATTCTTTAGTTCCTGAATCCAGGTCACAGGCTCACCCTATTCAAACACAAATACGCCCTTAAGATGGGATTTGCAAGCAAAAAGACAGTGGGAGGGCTTCCCCCATTTGCCTCCCTTACTGCAGGGGAATATTTGAAGTCATTGGGAGAGCAAGATGGCTTCAGGATTGCTCTCCTGTACTATTTCAGACACATGGTTCATATATTTCGATAGGTGTGCATTTATGAATATTTTTTTCCTATATTTGAGACCTTAAAATCCTTATAACACTGGGTTGCCCCAGCCACTCTGGGTGGCATCCAATGTATATAAAAAACATCATAAAACATTAAATTTAAAAACCTTCCTGTACAGGGCTATCTTCAGATGTCTTTTAGAGGTTGCATAGCTATTTATCTCCCTGGCTCAAGAGTCACGTAACTCCATACCCTCCAACATTTCTCTGATGAAAATAGGGATGTCCTAAGGAAAACTGGGACATTCTGGGATCAAATCAGAAACTAGGATGGCTTCTGTAAACCCAGGACTGTCCCTGGAAAATAGGGACACTTGGAGGGGCTGATATTGTGGCTGCAGGTAGATAGGTGAGGAGAAACTGTAGGCTCTTTCTATCTTTTTTATTTCCTGTAGGAAAAGGGAATTTGCTGTACATTTGGGGAATATTTGTTGCCACCTGGTGTCACAATAGCAGAATGCAAGGTTTTTCTGCAAGCAGAGATAACATTTTTTGCAGATCAGAGAATACCCACGTTTTGCCCACAATCAGTGCCGGAATTACGTATAAGCTAAAAAAGCTATAGCTTAGGGCCCCAGTCTCTTGGCCCCCCCAAAAAAAATTTAAAGGAAAAAAACACTTGTGTGTAAATTTCCAAAATATAAGATAAAAAATAAATAAAATAAAACCTACATACAGCAACAGTGTTTTGTGTTGTGTAGGCTCCTATGATGTAAGTAATGGGCCCCGCCTGCTAGCCTGCTCCCTAAAATATCACTGGTTTGCTCATTTCTATATATAGGGTGCCTACATTCTGCATGGACTGGTTGCATGGCAACATGTGCAAATGGCTTTAGATACCTATTAGGTCCATAAATTACCATATAGCATATATTCAACACAAAAAAAAGCAGACAATTTGTTGTTGACAAAGGACAGCTGGACATATAAAGGGCCCCATTACCTTCAGTAGCTTAGGGCCTCATCAAACCTAAATCTGGCCCTGCCCACAATGTCAGCTTTATTAAAATAATCAAATTTTAAATTTATATAATTGTTGTTGTTCAGTTGTCTAGTCGTGTCCAACTCTTTGTGAGCCCATGGACCATAGCACGCCAGGCACTCTTATCTTCCACTGCCTCCTGCAGTTTGGTCAGACTCATGTTGGTAGCTTCGAGAACACTGTCCAACCATCTCATCCTCTGTCGTCCCCTTCTCCTTGTGCCCTCCATCTTTCCCAACATCAGGGTCTTTTCCAGGGAGTCTTCTCTTCTCATGAGGTGGCCAAAGTATTGGAGCCTCAGCTTCAGGATCTGTCCTTCCAGTGAGCACTCAGGGCTGATTTCCTTCAGAATGGATAGGTTTGATCTTCTTGCAGTCCATGGGACTCTCAAGAGTCTCCTCCAGCACCATAATTCAAAAGCATCAATTCTTCGGCGATCAGCCTTCTTTATGGTCCAGCTCTCACTTCCATACATCACTACTGGGAAAACCATAGCTTTAACTATACGGACCTTTGTCGGCAAGGTGATGTCTCTGCTTTTTAAGATGCTGTCTAGGTTTGTCATTGCTTTTCTCCCAAGAAGCAGGCGTCTTTTAATTTCATGACTGCTGTCACCATCTGCAGTGATCATGGAGCCCAAGAAAGTAAAATCTCTCACTGCCTCCATTTCTTCCCCTTCTATTTGCCAGGAGGTGATGGGACCAGTGGCCATGATCTTAGTTTTTTTGATGTTGAGCTTCAGACCATATTTTGCGCTCTCCTCTTTCACCCTCATTAAAAGGTTCTTTAATTCCTCCTCACTTTCTGCCATCAAGGTTGTGTCATCAGCATATCTGAGGTTGTTGATATTTATTCCGGCAATCTTAATTCCGCCTAGGTACAAAAATATCATAGAAGGTTCCAAAGTTCTGCTTAGCTGCTTGCAGTCTGTATGAGCTCATGAGCAGGAGTGAAGTCGGACATGCACTCTGGACTTTAAGAAGGCTGATTTCCAAAAGCTTAATGAACTAACGGGTGAGATAGCATGGTCAGAAATACTCAATGGGAAGAAATCCAAGATAGATGGGAGTTTCTTGAAGGTGAATAACTCCTGTTAGCTTGCTGCCGTCAGGTGTGGCAGAGATTGCTTTCTCCCCATCAGATCAAATTCCTCTATGTGTATATAGACCATACCATTGATAGAAGTTAACTTAGACCCAAACAAAGCTATATACATGTAGAACAGATGTGCGGTGCCCAAAACTGTGGATGGCATTCCCTTTGGGCAAAGTTCCTGGAGTCTCATGCTGCCACCTTGTGGCACAATAGGACTTGGCAGGCTGCCTTGCAAATGAAGAGGCAAGACAAGGTTGGAGTCTTTTGTTGTTGTTGTTGTTCAGTCGTTCAGCCGTGTCCGACTCTTCGTGACCCCATGGACCAGAGCACACCAGGCACGCCTATCCTTCACTGCCTCCCGCAGTTTGGCCAAACTCATGCCAGTCACTTCGAGAACACTGTCCAACCATCTCATCCTCTGTCGTCCCCTTCTCCTTGTGCCCTCCATCTTTCCCAACATCAGGGTCTTTTCCAGGGAGTCTTCTCTTCTCATGAGGTGGCCAAAGTACTGGAGCCTCAACTTCAGGATCTGTCCTTCCAGTGAGCACTCAGGGCTGATTTCCTTCAGAATGGCTAGGTTTGATCTTCTTAAAAACCCGTTCTACGGCCCGTGTTTTGTTAGCCCCAAAGTGGAGAGCCAACGAGGTCCCGACTAAAGAAGAGTGGCAATTTAAACTGATGGAATATGCGCAGCTTGCAGACCTATCATATAGTATAAGAGAACAAGAAGAACATACGTTTAGAGAAGATTGGAAAATGTTTATTGAATATATTTTTTTTTGAATAATTTTTATTTGCATAAATTAAGGTTTCCACAGAATTTTAAATACATCCAACAACAAATATATATTGAATATTTTTTTTGGGGGGGGGATTGTGTACACTTGAAAACTTTGGCGGCATTAAGGTAGATTCAACGGTGTAAACAAGTTTTGATGGAAGTAATAATGGAAAGACTGAATGGTTTAGTTTATGTAAAATATGCAGGGATTTATGATATGAAAAATGAACCATGGAAAGAGAAGAAAGGAGGTCAATGATATTTTTAAATTGTTCTAAATGACTATTTGAAATTTTAAAACAGGAAATTTGATAAAAATCACACACACACACACTGTTCTGAAAATGCTTTTTAAAAAGTCTTTTTAAAAAATACATAGAATTTTCCATAAGGCTCACCATCGCCATCTAGTGTCACATTGTATATTGCACTTAAAACACACTTAAATCATTTTATTTGCAGCTGAGTAGCTGAGTCCAAGGTTAAAGGAACCCACGTGACAATGAGATGATATTAAAAACAACAATTATTTTAACTCAAACAACTATATATATATATATATATATATATATATATATATATATATATGCCTATGAAAGTATATGTGTATTAAATTCAAAGATGCACATTATAAGTTACAAGCTAATGAATTTTCCCAAGCCATTTTCTCTCTCTCTCTCTGCCTCCAAATTGCGCAGATAAGAACTGATGAGATCCCAAGGATTATTATTATTATTTTAATCCATATACTTCGTCTGCAGGTCTCGGCATAAAAATACAAGATAAAAACACGAAATACATAATAAAAACAAGAACAAAACAGCTTTTTTCATGCATCAGGAGCCATGATCTGAGCTGAGTATGATTGCCATGTAACCAAGGTTTATCCACAATGCTGATTTTATTTTCTTCTTTGAATATGTTTTTTTTTTTAAAAAAAATCGATAGAATGCAAATATACAAAAGTCATAGGTGATTCCAAAGAACAAGCAACAAATCGCTGTTCTATATATAAAACAAGTTTAAAATGCTGAATTTCCAAGGCACATCATAACAACAGGGACACTTTAGTGGAGATTCTTGCATTGGAGGGGGTTGGATCTGTCACAGTCTGTTCTCTAAGTTTCTCATCTTTTCAAATCTTAAGTTCAGTTTTCCACATTTTGCAGCAATTTCTGTTGGGTTTTTTTTTGTTTGTTTTTTAAATCCTCCTAAAAATTCACAAGCATTTTTAGTGCAAATTGATCCTTATAAACAGATTTCCATAAGGGCAGTTTTGACCCAGGTACACAATTTTCGCAAGCCACTTTCTGTAATATAATGGATTTTGTGTGTTATTTCCACTAATGTACTCATTATCATGCATCAGTATGTGCAATTTTTTTTTGGGGGGGGATAAACATTGCTTGATTGGAGAACAGCACCATGAAATCCAGGTGAGTGTGAATTTGGAAAGACAGCTGTATTCTGGTTCTCATACTATTTCGAAAAGGGCAATTTTGATCGATTCCCCTTTAAATGCGTGCTAAATTGAATTGCTCCCGTATCCCTACTGGAGACCCTTTATTTTAGGTGGGTTTTTCTTCATTTTCTCTGGCTTCAGCCATTTCCCTGATCATCTAGAGATGCTTGAAAATCTTACCAATCTACCCCCCCACCCCAAATGACTAGCATGCCTTTGAAGTGAAACAGGAAGGTGAGAAATTTAGCCGGCAAAGTTTAGGAAACTGCCTTAATACCCATTAGGAATATCCATCTAGCCTCAAATTGTCTACACTGACTGGCAGCAGCACTCCAGGAGCTTAGACAGAGAAAGGTCCTTCTCAGTCCTACCTGCAGATGCTGGGGATCGATCCTGGGACCTTTTGCATGCTACGGCCTTTCCCCTAAAACACTGGAAGCTGCCTTCTTTCGGTGGTTCTATCTACTTCAGTATTGCCAGCACTGACAGGCAGCAGCTCTCCGGGGTTCCAGATGCAGAACATTCCCAGCCCTACCCAGACCCTGAGATCATCTCCTGAGGCTATTCTTCATGTGCTTTTGGCTGATCGACATCCAATGCCCTTTTAAAATAGGTTGGGGAAGGGGGTTATTGTTCTTATTTTGTTTGTGTTCTTATATAGCGGAAACTTCAGTTTTCGAAAGCTTTGGAAACCGAACAATTTAGAACCCAAACGCCGACAACCTGGAAGCGAATTGTTATGTACTGAGTTGAATAGGATCCAAAATGCAGCAGTCCTGATTGGTCCTAGAACAATAGGATTGAGATTGCAGCAGTCTGATTGGTCCTAGAACAATAGGATTGAGATTGCAGCAGTCTGATTGGTCCTAGAACAATAGGATTGAGATTGCAGCAGTCTGATTGGTCCTAGAACAATAGGATTGAGATTGCAGCAGTCTGATTGGTCCCAGAACAATAGGATTGAGATTGCAGCAGTCTGATTGGTCCGCAGGAGCCACCCAATCCAGCTCCAGGTGGAAGTGAATCCGCAACCCGATTGGCATACAGGAGTATCCCGGAATTAGCCAATCACGTGGGGCCCATTGTGTAAATAGTGTATATAAAGCAAACGTTTTGGGGGAACTGCATTCCTCACTACTATGAGCTGAATAAAGAGCATGAAATTCACACTTGACTCTGAGTATATTTCACTGGCGACGAAGGTGGGATTCTTGGCAGGCCTGGCAGTCTTTGACCCAGGTCTCTATCTCTCCGTCAATCCCTGGCCACCATACATAACTCCTGGCGAGGGCCTTCATTCTCACTACCCCTGGGTGTGTCTCGTGTAGGGCTGCAAGGACCCTTTTGCGAAGGGGCTCAGGAACGACGACCCTGCTTCCCCATAACAGGCACCCCTTGTGGGCCGACAGTTCATGTTTACGGGTTGTGTAGCCAGCGAATTCTGGCCCGGGGCTGCTGCTGGGCCATCCCCTCCACACCCAGTCCAGGACCCGGGAGATGACCCTATCTTTCTTGGAATGGTGTGCAACTTCTTGTGCCTGAATAGGGCGGTCGGGAAGCAGCTCCAGGCTCATAACCTCTTGTGCGGGTGCTGGGTCGGGGCCTGTTTCTGGTAGTGGTAGCTTCCATTTTCGAATGTTTTTGGGAAGTCGAACGGCTTCCGAGGCACATTTCTCCATTTTTTTCCAATGGATTTTACCGACAATTGTGCCTCTGTTGCCAAATGTTTCTGATCGTCCAACGGTCTTCCGGAACGGATTACGTTCGACAACCGAGGTTCCACTGTATTGTGATTTTATCTTGTGAACCACCCCCGAGACCTGCGGGTATAAAGTGGTATACAAATGTATTTGTTTATTATTTGATGATGATGATGATGATGATGTTATTAAATGGAGATGCCAGGATCAAAGCTAGGACCAGCTTACAAGCAATGCTTGTGCTTTCCTGCTTAATTTCACCTTTGGGTTTTTTTTTACAGTTTGAACAGAAATCTCGTCATCAAAGCCTCCCCTGGGCTATCAAACATCTCTAAGGCAGGTGGCGTGACGCATCATAACTCATATTATAATTAGCATGATGTAACAGCTGGGTTTCCCTTGTCATGGCACAGATGCCTTCTGCAAAAGCGTTTCGCTTACATAATCCTCCAAGAGAGAAAGCCTTTGCTTCCTCTGGTTTTGCCTCTGTGACTTGACGGATCTGCACCAATATTAGGGGGTTTCATAACTCTTGCCTATTATTCCTCTGTTCACACCCTCGCCGCTGCCAGGATCCACAGCCCGGCGACACCTCGCCCAAAGGCTCCTGATTGGTTTCGACATTCTGACTTCCCCCACAATCCTCCGCCTCCCTTTAAAAGGGAGAGAGGTAAAACCTGCAGCTTTTAGAAGGAAGGCTAAGATTAAACTGGGCACAGGTAGGTTCTCAATTGTTTCTGTGCTTTCAAGAAATGGGCTAGGCCGGGGCCGGGGAGCTCATTTCTTCCCGACCCTGATGTTGTTGGACTCCAGCTCCCATTATCTCTGACTGTTGGCTGGTGGGAGGCAGCAGTGTGGATAGATAATTTTGTGCTTTGGATTGTCCGTTCTTATTGCTGGGCTTTAGATTCAGAACTGCAGAGTTGGAAGGGATTGCAAGGGTCATCTGGTCCAATCTCCTACAATCCAGGAATCTTTTGCCTAAGATGGGGCTCGAACCCACAACTCTGATATTAAGCGTCTCAGGTTCTACTGACTGCAGTGGCAGAGGAAGCCTCTTCGCCGCCCAGGGCGGCGGCATGGAAGCACCCCCCTGCATTGTGACGTCACAACGCACATCAGATGCACTGCGCATGCCTTGATTTTTCGGGCATGCGTAGTGCATCCGGGCTGGCGCTGCTGCTCCCGCGGCGAGCGAGCGGCGGGTTGTGGGGCTGCCCCGTCCATCCGTAAAGAAGCATGGACGGGGTGCCGTGCGGCGGGGAAGTGGTGGGAGGGGCTGGGGAGTGTCACCCCCCTCCCCTGGAACCTGGGACGCACCGCCCCCTACGCCCCACCCTTGCTATGCCACTGACTGATGAGCTATCCCAGGTCTAATGATGCTACAGCTGGGCTGTGGAATCTGTGGCCCTCTTTTGGACTACAAACACCCGCCATCTCTGGCCATTGGCTATGCTCACAGGGGATGATAGGTCCAGCAACATTTGCAGGACCATTACAGCTTCCATCATCGCTGACTGTTGACCATGCTGGCTGGAGCAGATGGCAGGTAGAGCCCAACAGCATCTGCTCATTTTTTTTTAGGGTTGGGATGATTATACCTCCATGGTAAAGTGCACACATGGATGCAGGAGGTCTCTCTGGGTAGGACTTGGGAAGACTCCTGTTTGAATCCTGGAGATACTGGACCAGATGGACCAATGTCTGACTCTTTATAAGGCAGGGGTGGGGGACATACAGCCCTTCAGAGGTTGCTGGACTCCATCACCCATCATTGCTGAGCATTGGCCGTGCTGGCTGGCGCTGATGGGAGTTGGAAGCCAATCACATCTGGAAGACCACAGGGTTCTGTCTTGGGCCCAGTCTTATTCAACATCTTCATCAATGACTTGGATGATGGGCTTGAGGGCATCCTGATCAAGTTTGCAGATGACACCAAATTGGGAGGGGTGGCTAATACCCCAGAGGACAGGATCACACTTCAAAATGACCTTAACAGATTAGACAACTGGGCCAAAGCAAACAAGATGAATTTTAACAGGGAGAAATGTAAAGTACTACACTTGGGCAAAAAAAAAAATGAAAGGCACAAATACAGGATGGGTGACACCTGGCTTGAGAGCAGTACATGTGAAAAGGATCTAGGAGTCTTGGTAGACCACAAACTTGACATGAGTCAACAGTGTGATGCAGCAGCTAAAAAAGCCAATGCAATTCTGGGCTGCATCAATAGGAGTATAGCGTCTAGATCAAGGGAAGTAATAGTACCACTATATTCTGCTCTGGTCAGACCTCACCTGGAATACTGTGTCCAGTTCTGGGCACCACAGTTCAAGAAGGATACTGACAAGCTGGAACGTGTCCAGAGGAGGGCAACCAAAATGGTCAAAGGCCTGGAAACGATGCCTTATGAGGAACGGCTTAGGGAGCTGGGTATGTTTAGCCTGGCAGGGGTTGGACTGGATGGCCCTTGTGGTCTCTTCCAACTCTAGGATTCTATGATTCTATGACCCCCCCCCTTTCTGTGGCACTGTATATTACTGCAAGTGGTCTTACGGGGAGGCTCTCTTCAGATGGTACATGTTTCTGGCTTCATTTCCTTCCAAATGTGGAAATCCAGCCCTGCTGTGCTTGGCACCCCTGCCCTCTGCCTGAGGCAAAGGACAATCTTCGAGGAAATAATAGATTTATTCAAATCTGTAAGCAGGTCTACTGCTTCATCAAAATTAATTTATTCTGCTGACACTACCAGAAAATCCCTCAATTAGTGCTTACTTTGCAGGTTAACCTCTTTTCCACAGGCACACAGGTACGCAGGCGCTGCTATGACAAGTCCGCTGTTGAAGGGTCGGAAAGGAATTTCCCTGCATTGGCAGGTTTCACCTTTCCAGTAGCAATTCGTCACAACTTTGGCGGTTGCAGGCCTTGGGCGGAATCCTTTAGTCATCTTCCTAAATTGGGTGGGGGCGTGGGGCGGTGACTCCACACCCCCAGTGCGGTGGCAATAACAGGGTTCCCTGTTAAAGGGGTATTGGGGGGAGGTATTGTCCATACGCCCAGAGGTTGTCATTGCTCTCCCCTCCAGTGGCGGCGAACCAGGGGGGCCGGCTATCTGCTGTTCTCCAGACTTAGCCCAATCCCCACACATTCTGGATAACCCTGAAGCTGAGGGCCTGGGAAGGAGAAACGCCCAATGCCTGAGCCAAGGTCTCCCTACATCTGAATCTTAATAAAGTTGTGGCCAATTTTAATCCCATAGCACGTTGTCTTGTGTCATTATTCCGCTCAGGGGCTGCATGGGGTTTGGGGGACTCTGCCTGGCCACGCAAATAATAGATTTATTCAAATCTGTATGCAGGCCTACTGCTCCATCAAAATTATTTTATTCTGGTGACGCTGCCGGTAAAGCCCTGTTAGGATCTCTCAACAAGTGTTCCCTGCACTGTCCCCTCGTTAAAACTGAGGTGTATAAATTCAGCCAGCAGCTGCAAAAAGAGTGAAGAGCAATGGGGACCAGGGACATCTCTGTTTAGTACCCCTTCAAATAAAAATTGGTGAGGAATCCTGATCATGGCTACACACTGTGGCATAATTCACTTTATACAACTAAGCAGTTGCTGTAGATTTATCCTCCAACTGGTATTTGTTCAAAACACTCAACAAGCAACACCATTCCAGGGGATCAAATGCTTTATGGGTATCAGTAGCCAATGGAGTTTGCCTCCTTCTAAAATCAAATGCAACATTTAATAAATAGCATACTGGATCTGCAGTATTTGTTTTGAGTATGAACCCAGTCTGATCTAAATTCATAATTGTTGCAATCGCTCTGCACACATGAAATGCCTAAACTGATGTAATCATTTTCTTTAATCCTGATTAAGCAGGGTGATAGGTCTTTATGATCCCACTTCCTGCCTATCTTGTCCAGGATTGAGTGAGACAATAATCTGAGAAGCGTTCAATGTCTTTTGGGTGCCTCTTCCCTGCCATACATTATTAAACAAAATTAGTCACATGAGGTATGCTGTGAACTGCCCAGAGATCTATGGAGAACGGGTGGGATACTAATAATAATAATAATAATAATAATAATAATAATAATAATAATAATAGAAAGAAGTGCAAAACTCATTTGGACTGGGGGGGATCTATTTTGTTTCAGCTTTCAAATTGAAATCTTATATTTCCCAAATATAACTTAGTCAAAGGTTCAGTTAAATGATATAAATCGGAATAATATTCTGCAAATATATTGTGAATAGTCTTGTGATTAAATGTAAGCCTTCCATCTCTTTGTTTCATAGAACATAAAGGTAAACGTAAGGGGACCCCTGACCATTAGGTCCAGTTGTGGATGACTCTGGGGTTGTGGCGCACATCTCGCTTTATTGGCCGAGGGAGCCGGCATACAGCTTCCGGGTCATGTGGCCAGCATGACTAAGCTGCTTCTGGTGAACCAGAGCAGCGCACGGAAACGCCGTTTACCTTCCCGCCGGAATGCGACCTGTTTATCTACTTGCACTTTTGACGTGCTTCTGAACTGCCCTAGGCTCTGTGGTTTAACCCACAGCACCACCCGCGTCTACTATAATATCTTTCCTCACAAGCTTGGATTATATATAATGTTGTCTAGACCTGCTTTAACCGATCAATATTTTATTTCCCACAGGTCTTTAATAGCAAGATGATGGCCAGCCAAGAGATAATGCTGCTTTTACTGTGTGCTCTGTCACAAGGTAAGCTTGAAAGCCAAACGAAACAACAGGAGGATGTGGTATGATCCTCAACATGACTTTACCACCTGATAATGCATGGGGATAGAGTTACCATAACTCAGGGACGGATTTAGGTTTGATGAGGCCCTAAGCTACTGAAGGTAATGAGGCCTTTTTTATTTTATTTATTTATTTATTTATTTATTTATTTATTTATTATTAAAGATTTTATTGATTTACAAAGGTGTATGCAATGTCTCTCTCGTATTTTTTCCCATGTAACATTTTTACAAATCACAAATTTTACAAATTTTTACAAAGCCAGTGTGGTGTAGTGGTTAAGAGCGGTAGACTCGTAATCTGGTGAACCGGGTTCGCCTCTCCGCTCCTCCACATGCAGCTGCTGGGTGACCTTGGGCTAGTCACACTTCTCTGAAGTCTCTCAGCCCCACTCACCTCACAGAGTGTTTGTTGTGGGGGAGGAAGGGAAAGGAGAATGTGAGCCGCTTTGAGACTCCTTCGGGTAGTGATAAAGCGGGATATCAAATCCAAACTCTTCTTCTTCTTCTTTTGGTTGTTGAGACATTAGAAAGAAAAGGGGGAGAGAGGTGGGTGGGATGGAGAGATGGGTGGGGTGGAGTGACGATGCTTCTATTTTACTTAATATATGTAGGATTTGGTGTCAGTGTTGTTTGTGCAGGTTCTCTGTTGTTCGCTGGTGCTCCTCTGGCAGTGAGAGAGGTCAGGGTTGGCGTAGGGTGTGATTGTTCATTTGTGGTTGGCTGTGGTGATCTTTGGTTTCCTTTATATGTCCAGCTGTCCTTTGTCAACAACAAATTGTCGCTGTTTTTTTGTGTTGAATATATGCTATATGGTAATTTATGGACCTAATAGGTATCTAAAGCCATTTGCACATAACAAATAGGAGCCTACACAACACAAAACACTGTAGGTTTTATTTTATTTGTTTTTTATCTTATATTTTGGAAATGTACACCCAGTTTTTCCCCCTTTAATTTTTTTTGGGGGCCCCAAGAAAGTGTTTAGCTTATACATAAATCTGGCACTGCCATAATTCATTGAGCAGACCTCGGTTGGGATTTTAGCTATCGCTTGGCTTGCATTGGAATCAAGAGTATTGGTGGAGCTTGGAAGGAATGCTGTGAGTCCTGGTTTCGCACACCCGTGTCACTTCGCAGTTTTCCTCTTGTGTGTTCCCAGCTTCGGGGTGCTTCAAACTCATCACCCCCTCCAAGTGGGGTGCAAAGCCAGCCAACTGCTCTGAACCTTTGAAAGACCTCCCGCCTGAGTATGTTATCATCATCCACACGGCTCAGAATCCATGCAAAACGCAAGCCGAATGCGCGAGAGAAGTCAGGAATGCGCAGGATTATCACCTGGGCCTCAAAGGGTGGTGCGATGTGGCCTATAAGTAAGAGCGTTGTTCTTATCCTTGTACTAAAATACTTCAATCACACTGAATTCATATTGCTGTGAATCAGTGTAGCTTGTTTTTCCATGTGGGAAATTTATGCTGTCTTTTTGCTTTTAGACTGGAATTTTGCACATATTGAAGAGCCTAGACTACTTTAAGAACAATCCAATTTTGATAGTTTTATAACACATGTGTAGCAATAATATACGCATGTGTTGTTCATTTTTGCTGATGTAAGCCTATTTCATCATAATAAATTGTAAAGGTAAAGGGACCCCTGACCCAGGGCCGTCTTAGAGGGATCGGCCGCCGTGGTGCAGCGATCCCTCGGCGCCCCCGGCCTGCCGCCTCTCCGCCCGCCTCCCTCCCGCGCTGGCCGCCCCTTGGGAGGGGGGTGGGCGAGCGGGGGATGAGGGGCGTGGCGTTGGAGCGGGCGCTCGCGCACCGGCGGGCGGGCTGCAAGCCGGCGAGTGGGCGGGCTGCAAGCTGGCCGCCCTCGCCTCCCGGAGCCCCAGCTGGAGTGCTGGAAAGGCGTGCAAAGCCCGTGGGGGCGGGGCAGGTTGGGGAGGGGGAGCCCGGTATGCCGGCGGGCTCGCGGGGTGCCCCTGGGGGGCCCGGCGCCCTGGTGCGCCGCGCCACCAACCCTTATGGATGAGACAGCCCTGCCCTGCCCATTAGGTCCAGTCGCGGACGACTCTGGGGTTGCGGTGCTCATCTCGCTTTACTGGCCGAGGGAGCCGGCGTACAGCTTCCGGGTCATGTGGCCAGCATGACTAAGCTGCTTCTGGCGAACCAGAGCAGTGCACAGAAACACCGTTTACCTTCCCGCCAGAGTGGTACCTATTTATCTACTTGCACTTTGACGTGCTTTTGAACTGCTAGGTTGGCAGGAGCTGGGACTGAGCAACGGGAGCTTCACCCCGTTGCGGGGATTCGAACTGCTGAGCTTCTGATCGGCAAGCCCTAGGCTCTGTGGTTTAACCCACAGCGCCACCCGCGCCCTTAGAATAAATTGTAACAACAGCAGATAATTAAATGATGGCACTAACTCCCACAAGGGGCTGTGAAGGTCAATGTCTTGTACGGCTTTAAAAGAAGATTAGCCACTCTGAGGCCTCATTTGGATGAGGTTTTTGCATCTGTCTAGCAAACAAAACAAGAGGTGTAAAGGGGGAAAGGGGGAGAAAGAAGTGGACACTCCATCTCTCGCTCACTTCCTTTTCCACCCTTCCATGTAAGAAGGCATTTCTGTTCAGTTTCTCTCTGTGTCTCTTCCACATCGTAAGTTCATTTTGCCACCTCTCCACATGTGCTTTGCTACTGCTGTTGTGTTTTTTTTTAAAAAAGCCATCATGACAATTTGTTACAATTCGAATTTTAATTCGAATTTTAATTTAATTAAATATCAATTTAATGAAAACATTAGCTTTATATTTCAATCTTTTGCCTGTTGTATTCGTTTCTTTGCAGACAGTTTAATACAATGCAGTCTTGTATGTTGTTTTCATTTTCCATATATGTAATTGGGTTGGAGAACTGGATTGTAAAATTCAGGGGGGAAAGTAGATTTTGTAGGATTTGATTATGGTGTATTCTTTGAGGAGATGCAGATTTCTCCCCATGCTTAGTCTTTGGATGCCTGCAGTACAGCAGTCACAGCAGCTCATAAGAATATGTTTTCTTTCTTTCTTTCTTTCTTTCTTTCTTTCTTTCTTTCTTTCTTTCTTTCTTCCCTTCCTTCCTTCCTTCCTTCCTTCCTTCTTTGCTTCCTTCCCCTTTCAAGCTTCCTGATTGGCGAGGATGGGCTTGTGTATGAAGGACGCGGCTGGCGCAATGTAGGATCTCACACCTACGGCTACAACGATTTGTCCCTCGGCATTGCTTTCATTGGCACCTTCACAGGTGAGTAGATCCATGCCTTAGGAAGGAGACCTTTAACCGAGTCAGATCATTGACCCATCTAACTCAGTATTGCCTGAACTGACTGGTGGGGGATCTCCAAGGTTTCAGAGAACAGTCTTTCCCCAGCCCTACCTGGAGATGCCGGGGATTGAACCTGGGACCTTCTGCATGCAAAGCAGTTGCTCTACCACTGAGCCATGGCCTCATGCCTAGAAACGAAGTAAGATTCCAGTCCCCATGGTGATGGCTCAAGGGGTAACTTTAATAGGAACAGAGGAATATCCATCTATCTATCTATCTATCTATCTATCTATCTATCTATCTATCTATCTATCTATCTATCTATCTATCTATCTATCTATCTATCTATCTGTCTGTCTATCTATCTATCTATCTATCTATCTATCTATCATCTATCTATCTATCTATCTATCTATCTATCTATCTATCTATCTATCTATCTATCTATCTATCTATCTATCTATCTATCTATCTATCTATCTATCTATCATCTGTCTATCTATCATCTATATCTATCTATTTGTCTATCTATCTATCTATCTATCTATCTATCTATCTATCTATCTATCTGACCAGTGCTTTTTTCTGGGGGGACGCAGGGGTATGCATACCCCTAAACGTTTTGTGAATCTCAGTTTGACCTCAGTGAGGGGTAATATTTCAATATGAGGAAAATTAAAGTACCCCTAAACATTTTTTAAAGAAAAAAAAACACTCTATCTATCTATCTATCTATCTATCTATCTATCTATCTATCTATCTATCTATCTATCTATCTATCTATCTATCTATCTATCTATCTATCTATCTATCTATCTATCTATCTATCTATCTATCTATCTATCTCTCTATCTATCATCTATACCTCACCCTCTCTTCCTCTGATCAGCACCTTGATGATACAGGGGACTAGAGCCAAAACTATAGGGTCCCTATTTATTTATTTGATCTCTGTACCACCTGTCATCTGGGGATCACATGGTGGTTTAGAATATATAAAAAACAGGAAAACATAACATGGTAACAAAAAAAAAAAATGCCCCTCCCCATAGTTTAAAAGGCCATAGATTGTTGAATTAGCCAAAGGCCTGGGAGAAGAAGAATGTTTTCATTTGGCACCTAAAGATATGCAATGAAAGCTCCAGGTGAGCCTCCCTGGGAAGAGCATTCCACAAACGGGGAGCCACCGCAGAAAAGGCCCCATTCTCATGTTGCCACCCTCTGGATCTCTCATGGAGGAGGCACATGAAAAAGGGCTTCGGATGATATCCCAATCCAAAACCATCTCATAGTTTCTGGCATCCTCTCCTTGTTTACTCTTCCGTTACATGGGAGCTCAGTGAGTTGCAAGTGGTGCCAGCTTATGAGGGTGACGTCTCACGTGTGACGTCAGGATGTCAGGAGGAGCTGGGGGTGGAGAAGGAGCTGGCCGCTGGAGGGATGCTGGGCTCAGCTCTGTGCTTTGGCTCTGCACTTTTGGGATATCGAGGGGGGCACCCTTACCCCCCAAATATAGGGGGCCCCAAAGGGCTCAGAGGCCCCTAGGAGCCAGCATCCCCGGTGAGTGGATTGTCTCATTTGTGGAAGGGTGTTGCATCACAGCCTAGGAAAACATGTGGGTTGGTAACATCAAATGATGCACACAGGATGAACTAGGGTTGCCATATCCCCCCAAGTGAAAATCCGCACAAAACTGTTGAGCTTTTTGAGGGAACATCTCCTCCACCCATGCTGCAAAACAACAACAAAGTTTTGGGGCTTTTCTTGGATTTTTTAAAGCATTTCTTTTAAAAACAATGCCACCTGGCTTTCCCCAGATGCCATTTCCACCCAGATGCCGGATTTCGCTGCCAGATTCCCAGATGTGGCTGGGAAAACCCAGATGAAGTCAGTGGCCTGAACCTTCTATTTGGGTTGCTGGCCTGCCTTCATCTCCTTCCCCCATAAGTGGTTCCTTCCTAATGGCACTGGCTATATCTACCATCATAAAAAGGACCCAGGGATTCCCAGTGACTCTCCCAATAATCTTGTTCTCATCAGCCACACATAGCATTGCCCAATGGCCAGGGAGTTGTAGATCAGCAAAATCTAGAGGTCACCTGATCTCCTCCTCAACCTTGCTCTGATGCTCCCACAAATGACCCGAGAGTCACCACCGCTGAGCCTCAGAATGACAAACTTCTCCAGCAGGACCACAGAGGAGAAGGCTCTCTGTGACTACAAGCCACAATGGCTATGTTTTGCATGTTCAGACCTTTTAACCTCACCCCCAAATAAATTCAGACAAGACTCAAATTTTGGTTTGGTTTTTGGCAGAATTTAGGCCACAACTTTATTGATTACAGCAAGTGATTGGTTGCATAGGCTCTGGTTCGACTAGCTCCCTGCTCCGCAGGTAGCGCTGACCCAGGGTTCCAGCATAGGTCAGCCAAGGGTGAACACCTGGATAAGCAGAAAGCCGGGGACATGCTCTGTCCATCACCCAAATGTCCCCCCGGACTCTGGCATGGGCACAACCCCCTCTCACATAGGGATGGTGAGAGCGTTCTCCCATCCCTATCACCCGAACCAGAGCCTATCCGCAACCTTACAAGTTGTGACAATTTGCTATGCAGCAGGCGAAACCCAGGTGGCAACAGCCAATCAGCCAAGTGGTGGAAATTCCCTCTGTGCCCCTGTCCCAATGACAGGTGACACACGATGGCGTAGCAAGGTCAAGTGCACAAGCCCTAAAGGTAGGGAGAGGTGGGCGGGTGTTCCTATGCACACACCGAAAGAGGAAGCTCTGGGTCATGTGCATGGGTATTTATAGGTCCCTCAATCCATTTAGCTTATGTCCCATTGGCCTGATTGAACCCTGCATCGAGGCACCTACCGATTGGGTGTTGTGGCTGTCAATCAAACCCACCCACAACTCAGGGGTTTGGTTGCCAGGTCTCACCTCCTCTTGAAGGGAGGACCCGATTTACCCCTGTTGGAGGCTGTAAGCTTCTCAATACCAGTTGCTGGGAATTGTGAATGGGAGTTGCTGTTGTCCTGCTTGCAGGCTTCCCATGGAGGCATCTGATTGGCTACTGTGAGAACAGGATGCTGGACTAGATGGGGCCATTGGGTCAATCCAGCAGCCAGGCTTATGTTTGCTTATGACCTCACCCTTTGGATTGCATGCTTTGTATGGGATGGTGAAGAGGCATTGCAGGATGAATGCCACTGTTGGGAGGTTCTCAAGGGAACACAGTTTGCATTGTTCTGAAGGGGAGGGTGTTGGTCCTCTGAAGTCAAAGGTTGCTCTGTGATACATTCCTAAATTGGGCCTGGATGCGTGTGAAAGAGTCAGCTTGCTACAGAGCCATCTTTTAGAAGTGAATGTTCTCCAGTTTTTGTTTCCTAGAAGAAATTGAAGTATGCTTTGATGCAACACCCCTGCTTTCCCCCACTTGCCCTCCAGGTGTGTGCTCTGAAAACGTGGCGCATGGTCGAAGACATTCTAGAATGTTCTAGAGTGTTGAGTCCATTCACATAGAGTTCAAAGCCACCAACCAGATCTGTTGAGACCCTTTGCTGAAAAGGAGATTAGGCAGAGTCATGGAGAATAAAGCTATCAACAGCTACGAGTCACGATGTCTGTGATCCACCTCCGGTCAGTGGGAAACAAGAATCGGAGAGGGCTATAGCACTCATTTTCAGCTTGTGGGCTAACCAGAGGCGTCTGGCTGGCTACTGTGAAACAGGATGCTGGAAAATGGGACTTAGAACCTTGTTGGATCAGACCAATGGTTTCTCAGGGAAATATGGTTGGCCATGGTGAGAACAGAATGCTGGTCCAGATGGGCATGCGGCCTGATCCAGCAGGCTGTTCTTATGCACTTAAAAAAAAATTGCATAGTTAATGGGTGTGTTTGTCAAAACTCTGGAGTCTCATGCCATCACCCTTTTCTCTTCCAGAGAGGTCTCCCAACCAAGCAGCGTGGAAAGCTTTGAAATGCCTGCTTGACTTCTCTGTCAAGGTTGGGTACCTGTCTCCAGATTACCTCGTAGTAGCCCACAGCGACGTCAGTAATCTTGTTTCTCCCGGAGAGCCGATCCGTTCGGAAATTTCCAAGTGGCCCAATTACAGGCACAACTGAAGACCCCCCCCCTTTTTTTCTTCACTCATCCGCTGCATTGCTGGAAGTGTTAGAGAGGAATGAGACCTTACAACAAAATGTCACAGTCTGGTCTGCAACTGTTGAGGTTTCCATCCATTAAGACCTGACTTTCCCCAGGATATTTCATTTCACCCTTCCCCTGTTTTCCATTTCCTCTCTCCAAAAGACACTCATTGCACAGTGGCCGCTAAGCATGCTCAGCAGGTGCGTAATGTGCTGTTTTTAGGTTTCTAAATAAAACTCTTCTTAGCGGTTCTCTCATTAATGATCTTTGGCACTTCTGCTAATTTTGGCGTTCCCCTTAACCTGCTGATGTCTCCTTCTTGCATGTGTGCAGTGCGGTTTTGTCAACATAACGAGACGGAGTTTGCTTGGAGTATATATGATTTGGGCTTTCCAGATATCAGACATGTCCAACAGGTTGATCACTACTTAATGGTTGTTCACGGGGTGCTCCTGGTTGATCCTGGTTGATCTTTTGTCCCCAGGTGATTTACACACCCCCCCCAAAAAAAACTTTGGTTCCCTAAAAATAGCTCACTGCCTGTTCTTTTAATACTGTGAGTAGATGCAGTCTCTTGGGAGTTGGGTGTGCCTGCTCTAGATGGTTGGGATGCATATGGCAATTGGTTAATATCTTAATATATTTACACAGGAATTCCACAAGAGGGAGCTTAGAATCGACATTGCTGTGGTGTAAATAAAGAGATGTGCAGTCTTTTGTGTTTTGGAATCTGTGGCTCTGCTTAATTCTGAGAGAGGAAACAGCCTGGGTTCGGTGTGCGACATGCAGGGCTTTATTTCAGCCAGATCTCTCTGGAACTCAGTTCCTGTACCTCTCAGGCAGGCGTCCTTGCCATTAAAAGAGACCATGAGAGGCATTCATGGTGAGTTCTGGAACCCCCCCCCCAAAAAAAAATACCACTTGGGAGAAGTAATTGACATCTTGCAGCTATATTAACCATTATTAACCATAATTGATGCTTTTTAATTATGGTGCTGGAGGAGACTCTTGAGAGTCCCATGGACTGCAAGAAGATCAAACCTATCCATTCTTAAAGAAATCAGCCCTGAGTGCTCACTGGAAGGACAGATCCTGAAGCTGAGGCTCCAGTACTTTGGCCACCTCATGAGAAGAGAAGACTCCCTAGAAAAGACCCTGATGTTGGGAAAGATGGAGGGCACAAGGAGAAGGGGACGACAGAGGATGAGATGGTTGGACAGTGTTCTTGAAGCTACTAACATGAGTTTGGCCAAACTGCGAGAGGCAGTGAAGGATAGGCGTGCCTGGCGTGCTCTGGTCCATGGGGTCACGAAGAGTCGGACACGACTGAACGACTGAACAACAACAACAACAACAGGAGTCCAGGTTCCCAGCTTGATAACACAGTGAGCGTAGATAATTAAAAAGGAGGATTTATTGCAAAAACAAACAGATAGCTCCAGACAGCGCTAACAAAGCCTCCGGCATCATTACTCATGATGACCCTTCTGAAGATTCCTTCCGGTATCTACAGAATATATTGAAACGGTGGTTCTTTCATCTTTTGTTTAGCTTCCTATCCCTCCCACTCACCGACTCCTTAGAGAGATTGGATTAGTGCCCAACTCTTCCTTTTCCAATGAACTGTCTCCTTGTTTATTCGTGCCCATTTTTGCTTCCGGTGAGCTTTGGCAGTGTTCTAGCCTGCTCTCAGCTTCTGTCTTAGCAGCTCACCCATCAAGGTCAGGAAGAGCTGATTTCTGCAACTGCTGGCTCTCCCCTGTCTGACTAACACCAAAGCCTCCCTGTTCCTGGCTGCTTTCTGCATTTGGCTGTAACCCTTCGCTTAGAGCTGGATCATTCCTGACACTCAGGGAAAGCTGTAGCTCAGCGGAACAGCACCTGCTCTGCATGCATAAGGTCCCAGGTCTAATCCCCAACAACTCCAGGTAGTAGTGGGGGGAATGATTGTCTGAAACCTGGGAGAGATGACCCAATGGCTTGACACAGCATAAGGCAGTTCCCTATGTTCTTAAGATGATCCTTTCTCTAGGGGTTAAGGGTAGTAAACAAAGCCATTCCCACTGCTTTATTGTCACAACAGCCCTGTGAAGCCAGGACAATCCAGCCCAGTATGATTCATGATTTCATGCTGTCATCAACCAGTCACATCTGAAAAGCCCGAGAGTGAGAAATGAGCACAATAGCCCTCTCCACGTTGTGTTCTGCTGGTATTCAGGAGCAGTGAAAGGTTGTCACATAGAAGAATACAAAGCAGCGGGCCAGCTCCAGGGGGTTGGGTCCATTTGGCACCCCCCATATTTTGGGGGTTGAAGCCAGGAATCCCCCCCCCCCAATATTCCAAAAGTGCAGAGGCGAAACTGCAGTGCGGGCTCCAGTGGCTAACTCCTCCTCCTCCTGACATGGAGGGGAAGGAGGGTCCAAGCAGTCTCCTGCCAGTGGCAGTACCAGGAGGAGGCAAAGGAGGAGCCACTGCCCATTAAAGCTGCAGGAAGCCCAGATTTGTCTCCACGTTTGGCTCCTCTCAATGTACTAACGTCACACGTGTGACACCGGGACACCACACGAGCGACATTGGCCCCATAATCACCCTTGCAAGCTGGTGCCTCTGGTACAGAGACTTAATGAGCTTAAATGTTAAAGGTAAAGGTCCAGTCGCAGACGACTCTGGGGTTGCAACGCTCATCTCGCTTTATTGGCCGAGGGAGCCGGCGTACAGCTTCCGGGTCATGTGGCCAGCATGACTAAGCCGCTTCTGGCGAACCAGAGCAGCGCACGGAAACGCTGTTTACCTTCCCGCTGGAGCAGTACCTATTTATCTACTTGCACTTTGACGTGCTTTCGAACTGCTAGGTGGGCAGGAGCAGGGACCGAGCAACGGGAGCTCACTCCATTCGAACAGCCGACCTTCTGATCGGCAAGCCCTAGGCTCTGTGATTTAACCCACAGTGCCACCCACGTCCCACTGAGCTTATGTTGGAGAAGGGTTAATTCCACATGGATACCAGGAGATGATGAGAGCAGCTGGATAATGGAAGCAATTACCCAAAGCAGGGGTGCCCAAACTTTTTTCAAAGAGGGCCAGATTTGATGAAGTGAACATGTGTGAGGACTGACCAAAGTTGAGCTTTTTTTAGGATTGAAGTTGCTGAGCTTTTTAAAAGGATTTTACCCCAGGACATATTCTGCCACGGGGGCTGAATTAGGCCCCCGAAGCAGGCTTTGGACATGCCTGACCCAAAGGGTTGATAGCCTTTCCCTAACATAAGAACAGCAGAACAGCCATACTGAATCAGGCCAAAGGCCCATCTAGTCCAGCATCATGTTCTCAGAGTGCCAGCCAGATGCCCAGGGAAAACTGGCAAGCAGGACCTGAGTGCAACAGCAATTCTCTCCATTTGCAGGTCTGTCCAACTGGTATTCAGAAGCAGACGCCATCTGACACTGGAGGTAACATGAAGCCACTCCATGAATCTGGCCAATCCTTCTTTTAAATCTGTCCAAGCTGATGGCCATCATCACTCAATCTTGTGGGAGTGGATTGCACTGTTTAAGTATGTGTTGCGAGACAAAGTTCTTCCTTTTGCCTCTCCTGGATTTTCCTGGCTGACAGCTCAGAGATTGCAATCTGATACGCAATTAACAGGGAGTAAGCCCCGCTGAACTCAGTGGCATCCGAGTACACAGGATCTGCCCTGAATGCAACCCCCAGCAACTGGTGTTGTTCAGAGGCTTACTTCCTCTGACATTGCCTTCATGGGTAGTAGCCATCGGTAGCTTCATCCTCCATGAATTTGTCTAGATAGAACCCTGCTGGATTAAGCCAAAACTGTTATCTAGTCCAGCATCCTGTTCTCACAGTGGCCGACTGTCAGGCACTGGACAGGGGAGGAATGGTGGAGATCTCCTCCCCAGCCTGAACCTCCCAGAGAAGAGGAAGACAGTACAGTGGTACCTCAGGTTACGAACTTAATTCGTTCTGGAGGTCCATTCTTAACCTGAAACTGAGGCGCGCTTTCACTAATGGGGCCTCCTGCCACTGCCGCACAATTTCTGTTCTCATTCTGGGGCAAAGTTCTCAACCCGAGGTACTACTTCCTGGTTACCGGAGTTTGTAACTTGAAGTGTTTTTAACCCGAAGCATTTGTAACCCGAGGTACCACTGTATAGATTTACTACAGTGGTTTGCGGGAGGTCACATCTCAGAGCCAGATGAGGGGCAAAGTTAGGAAATAATGGGAGAGGAGGAGGAGGCAGAGCTGGAGCAGCTGGCTGATACATTATCACTAGAAAGCATTCCAGACCACCCCTTCTCCAAGAACCTGGCGAGCATTAAAATTAAGAGAGCAAAAGTCTCAGAGACAAATGGCCCTAAGCAGACACCTTAAGGTGAGGTGCTGTTGATGATTGAGGATAGAAGGTGAGTGGAGATTACTTGGAGTAACGCCATTACTCCAAGAGGCTGTATTTCTAAGCCTCTCTCTGTGAATATTGAATAAAATACATTGGTAAGAACCTTCATTGTCTATCTAGTCCTGGCAGCCTACCATGGGGGGATCGGATTTGCTGATGCCTGACACTGACTAGGTGCCCCAATGGGAAGCCCATAAGCAGGATCTGACCCGGGGCGGACTTTGGTCTTTCAAATTTCAGCAGCATCCTGGGAGAGGCCAGCATTCAGTGCCACCCTGCCTCCCGCCTTCCATTCTGACACTATGCTCGGCACACAATGCTGCAGAATTGGTTATGCTGCCCCAAGTCCATCTCTGCCTCAGCACAACAGCAACACTCTCCCAGATTGTGATGCCCTGCAACTGGTAGGGAGAGAGACCTACTGCCTATGACAGTGGAAGTAGAACATAGCCTTCACATCTAGCAGAGAATTGTCTTCAGTCTTCAAGGACATCCACCTCTGCTGGGAATGCTCATATGCTGGATTTGCTCCTTTAAAGAAGGGTAGCAGTGTCCTACTAGATTGCTCTTCTCCAATGTGGCATCCTCTGGATATTTCTGGGCCCCAACACCCTTCAGTCCCTGCAAGCATGACCAACGTTAAGGGATGATGGGAGTCACGGTTCAACTTCATTTGCAGAACATCTGGTTGGGGAAGGTTGAATTACACGGCGCACAGGATCTCCTCCAACACTGTGATCATATTATTCTTTTGGATGAATGAAGAAGTGTGTCAGTTCTCATAGTTCCAGCCAGCCAACCCATCCTACACAACATACCATTCCCATCTTCCCTTCTCATCCCAATAGTCAATCAACATTCCACGGTTGACCCACATTAGGCTGTTTTGGCAGGTACACCACAAATGCTTTTCTTGACATTCTTTGGGGTGTGTTTCTGCAAACTTTTTTTGGTGGGTGTTGGGGGTTCCCCTGGGTGTTTCTCTAGTGTGTGGATGCAAATCACCATTTTCACTACACAAGGATTACCACTTGTCTCCAGGCTTCAGATGTTGAAGGGAATGTTATTGCAAAACCCAAGCGATAACAGCATTAACAACGTGCCCCACCACAAACTGGGTCTCGTTTTTATTTAATCCAAAGGTTTTCAAATGACTGAGCAAAACTTGGATTCTCATCACATTGGATGAACAAAGAGTGCCTAGTCATAGGATCAGAGCTGTTTTTTTTCCTTAAAAAAAATGTTTAGGGGTACTCTCATTTTGATCCAAGAAAATCACCATTTTATAGTTCAAATCGGGGAAAATAAATACAGTAAATGGACAAAAGTACAAAGATTCACAAAATGTTTAGGGGTATGCGTACTCCTGTGTCCTCCACCCCCCAGAAAAAAGCACTGCATAGGATCACAGAATCATATAATTGTAGAGTTAGAATGAAGACCGAGGGTCACCTAGTCCTGCGATCTACTCACAGTTAAAAACTGGCAGTGATCAGTGGTCTACCCTCTTTTTTGGGGTTCAGGTCAAAGTTGATGAGTTTTTCCAGAGAGGAGGTAAAATGTTGAGGTTTTTTTTTTTAGGGGAACCACAGTTGTTCAGCTTCTTTGGGGGGGGGAACTGATGATCTACCAGTGATCCACCACAGACATCCAGTGATCTACTGGTAAATCACGACCTACCTGTTGGACATGCCTGGCCTAGTCCAACCCCCTGCGATGCAGGAATCTCAGCTGCAGCATCCATGACAGATGACCATCCAAACAAACCTAGCTCCTTCAACCTGTCCCCATATGAACTGACCTGGACCTTGTGATCATTATCATGTACCTCCTCCACAAGAGGTCTGGAGGGTGGGTAACATCAGGGCCATCTTAAGCATATCCGGTGCCGTGGTACAAAGCTCCCTCCGGCACCCCCCGTTTCCCAGAGTTTTTTAGGGAGGACAGTGCTGCCAGTGAGGCTTAAGGAGGGGGGCAGTGGCTGGAGGGCGGGTCCTCCGGTGTGGAAGAGGCGGAGGCTGGATGTGGTGCCTCCTGACTCAGCTGGCCACTTCATGCCACGGCGGCCACGGCGGCCACAGCAGACAGAGGCTCCGTGTGCAGCGCTGCTTCGGCATGGCATTGCGGAGGCGGGCGAGGGTGGCGAGCTGACGCTGGGAGGGGCCACGTCCAGCCTCCACCTCTTCCCTGGTGCCCCCCAGAACTTGGCACCAGGCGCCACTAGCCTTTATGGGTAAGACACCCCTGGGTAACATGAGAATGGGCCTTTTGTGTAGTGCCTCCCTGCTTGTGGAGTGCTCTCCCCAGGGAGGCCCTCCTGACTCCTTCATTATACTTCTTTAAAGGTAAAGGGGGTAAAGGGACCCCTGGCCATTAGGTCCAGTCACGGGCGACTCTGGGGTTGCGGCGCTCATCTGGCTTAACTGGCCGAGGGAGCCGGCATGCAGCTTCCAGGTCATGTGGCCAGCATGACAAAGCCGCTTCTGGCAAACCAGAGCAGCGCACGAAACACCGTTTACCTTCCCACCGAGCGGTACCTATTTATCTACTTGCACTTTGACGTGCTTTCAAACTGCTAGGTTGGCAGGAGCTGGGACCGAGCAACGGGAGCTCACCCCGTCGCGGGGATTCGAACCGCCGACCTTCTGATCAACAAGCCCTAGACTCTGTGGCTTAGACCACAATGCCACCGGCGTCCTTTTATACTCCTTTAGATGCCAGGAAAAAATGTTCCTCTTCAACTGGGCCTTGGGCTGATTACCATCCTATACCCTTTTAAATGTATTTGTTGGAGCGGAGGTTATAGGATTATTTTGTTTTTTGTTTTCATTATGTATTTTGTGTTTTATTTTCTATATTCATCTTGCAAAATGCCCTGAGATCTCCGGATGAAGGACAGTATACAAATTTTAAAATGAATGAATGAATGATTTAGTTCAGCATCTGTTCCCCAGTGGGAAACACATAAGCAGAACCCAAACCCTGTGTGTTGTAGTGGTTAAGAGTGGTAGACTCGTAATCTGGGGAACCGGGTTCGCGTCTCCACTCCTCCACATGCAGCTGCTGGGTGACCTTGGGCTAGTCACACTTCTCTGAAGTCTCTCAGCCCCACTCACCTCACAGAGTGTTTGTTGTGGGGAGGAAGGGAAAGGAGAATGTTAGCCGTTTTGAGACTCCTTCGGGTAGTGATAAAGCGGGATATCAAATCCAAACTCTTCTTCTCCTGTGGTTTCCAGCAACTGGAATTCAATCAATAAAATTTATTCGACCGTCAGTCAGTACGCAACAGGTATTCAGAATCATTGCTGCCTCCTTGACCATGAAAATCTAGCTGACGAAGAATTAGCGAAACAAGGACTTGTTTGTTTCAATACTATAATAATAAAACTGTTTGAAGACTTTAAAACTGATCTCCCGCCTGGCCAGAGTTCTTGGATTCTGGATATCACCAAGAACTCCAGTTTCTACAGCCTCTGACTGTGGAAGCAGAGCACAGCTATAATTTCTTCCAGTGCATAGGAAATGTTCTTTTTTCGGTTTTCTTATTCCCCTGACCCTGTTTCCTGCAGAGAGCTAACCTGCTCCCCATCTCTCTCCACCTGTCTCTCGCCCACGTGGATAAACACCTTCTTGACATATGATCATCTGGGAGGGTTCCAGCAGGAACGCAGGGGAAATGGAGCAACAACAACAGCAGAGCAGGTTTGGCCAGAAAGAAACTCACCACCCGCCTCCCACTTTCTCTCACCGCTCAGCATAAGGGAAGCTGGCGCGGGGTGCCTTGCTTTTGCAAATGCTGCATTTGCCCGGGCCAATTTCTCAGCGCTGACCTGGGTAAGTCTTGGGATTTTATTCTGTCTTGGATGTAGGCTGCGTACATATTTAAAGCAAACTCAACTGAAGAATCGGGGGGGGGGGCACACTTTCTTCAGAGTGCTGGGAATTGTAGCTTTGTGAGCAGTAAGCTGCAGTGCCCAGCATTCTTCAGAGGAAGCAATGTGCTTTTTTAAATAAAAGGTTTAGATATGTTGTGTGGGTGCAGACTTAGGACCACAGAGTTGGGAATGAGGCATGTATCGAAAGCCCATTTAGCCCAGCTCATTTCTGTGAGGTTCCATTGCTGTAAGGATTCACCATGCATGAAAGGTAAGGTAAAGGTAAAGGACCCCTGGATGGTTAATTCCAGTCAAAGGTGAATGTTGCGGAGCTCATTTCGCTTCAGGCCGAGGGAGCCTGCGTTTGTCCGCAGACAGCTTTCCGGGTCATGTGGCCAGCATGATTAAGCCGCTTCTGGCGAACCAGAGCAGCGCACGGAAATGCCGTTTACCTTCCCGCCAGGAGTGGTACCTATTTATCTACTTGCACTTTGATGTGCTTTCGAACTGCTAGGTTGGCAGGAGCTGGGACAGAGCAACGGGAGCTCATCCTGTTGTGGGGATTCGAACTGCCGGCCTTCTGATCGGCAAGCCCAAGAGGCCCAGTGCTTTAGCAGTGCCCCCAACCCCTGAAATCAAATTCAGACTGTAGCACATCATCAGTGGAAGTACTGGTGCTTTATAGAAAAAAATTGTATGATATGAAACGCATTGATGATGAGAGGCTGATGATGATTCCAGTTGGTATCTGAATGTGTGTGTGTGTGTGTTTGGCTACTGTTATATATGCAATTGTTCTGCACATAGTTTTGGTTGTTGTTCAGTCGTTCAGTCGTGTCTGACTCTTCTTGACCCCATGGACCCGAGCACGCCAGGCACGCCTGTCTTTCACTGCCTCCTGCAGTTTGGCCAAACTCATGCCAGTCGCTTCGAGAACACTGTCCAACCATCTCGTCCTCTGTCGTCCCCTTCTCCTTGTGCCCTCCATCTTTCCCAACATCAGGGTCTTTTCCAGGGAGTCTTCTCTTCTCATGAGGTGGCCAAAGTATTGGAGCCTCAGCTTCAGGATCTGTCCTTCCAGTGAGCCCTCAGGGCTGATGGTCTACTACAACATTAAATGCAACCTATTGTCATTTCATTTATGAATCAGTTTTTAGGAAGTCTCATGAAGTGATTTCTCCAAGGGTGCAAACTATAGGGGGCCCTGGGGCCTGAGCTCCCACAAAAATGCTGTTATGGGAGCACAACTTTGTGATACTGCCTTATCTGATTGCCTTTTCTCAGTAGCCTGGCCACTCCTTTGAGATGGTAATCTCTTTTAATTCCTGGGCAATTGGGAAGTTCCCTCACTCCTCCCTCCCTGCAGAGAAACATTTGGTAAACATTTGGTCAGTTTTAAGAATCAAAATGGTGTCACGAGTCAAAATGGTGTCAGGACTGTCTGCCTCAGACATGTGGCCTTGTTTGCTTGGCACACTTATGAACATTTATTATATATAAATAAAAGACACACCACATTAGAAGAGAAGACTCCCTAGAAAAGACCCTGATATTGGGAAAGATGGAGCGCACAAGGAGAAGGGGACGACAGAGGATGAGATGGTTGGACAGTGTTCTCGAAGCGACTAGCATGAGTTTGGCCAAACTGCGGGAGGCAGTGAAAGATAGGCGTGCCTGGCGTGCTCTGGTCCATGGGGTCATGAAGAGTCGGACACGACTGAACGACTGAACAACAACAACAACATTTTTACAACAAGAGCAAATTCCATTGTTCAACTACACGTTGTGTAAGGAAGTCTTTCCTTTGGACTATCCTTAATCTTCCTGGTTGATGCCAAAATTCCAAGGGAGCAGAAAAGAGTATTTATGTATGCGAACACAGCTGCGCGGTTGTTATTGGCCCAGAGATGGAAAGAAGATAAAGTCCCAACCAGAAAAGAATGGCAGATCAAGTTGATGGATTATGCTGAAATGGCTAAAATGACCGGAAGAATCAGAAATAGGGAAGGCCAAAATTTTAATAAGGAATGGGGATTTTTTTTAAAACTTATCTTAAAGAACATGGTAAACAGTTACAATCGTTAGAAGGACTGGAATATCACTTGTGGTTCATTGGTGAATTTTGGACACAATAGAGAGGTAAAATATTTGGATTATCATAAAAGATGCAGGATGCAGGCTTCCTCAAACTTGGCCCTCCAGATGTTTTGAGACTACAATTCCCATCATCCCTGACCACTGGTCCTGCTAGCTAGGGATCATGGGAGTTGTAGGCCAAAAACATCTGTAGGCCAAAAACATCTGGAGGGCCGAGTTTGAGGAAGCCTGTGCAAGAGGAAATGATTAACAATAGGACCCAGAAAGGGTAGGAGGGAAGCCCAAGAGATTCCTTGGAATCTTGTTTTTATGCTGTATGTTGGGTATGTGGCTGTAAAATTTTAATCTCAAAAACCAAATAAATAAATTTTAAAAAGGTATCTTCCAGATTGACAGCTGAGAGGCTGCGACCTGACACCTACTTAGTTGGTAGCAAGACCCATTAGACTTGATAGGTCTTACATCAGAGTAGACATTCTTAGGATTGCACCGCCTGTTGTGTCAACAGGTCCCACTTCTCCAGCTTAATCCCAAGTGTTCCAGCAGACACCCATGATTTGTGTGGGAGAACATATGGGCGGTTTCGGGCATGAGTCATGGCGAAATCCTCCTTGCCTTCGCCTTCTATTTTGTTCAATTGCAGCCATGGGGTGTAGCTCCTTGTGTGATACTTGCTTGCTAGCCAGGAGAAAAGTGGGACAGGAAAATCAAATGCCTACAACAGTGCACAGGGGGCCATGGGTGCTTGGGAGCCCACACTAATATAATTTTGGGGGCTGCGCACCCACAAAGACAATGAAAAACGCCGGCAGGCAGCTGCAACACTGCCTCCCAGAGAGAAGCAGTTCAGCTTTGCGCTCCTCAGCTAGCTAGTGAGGCACCCTTTTCTGGCGCCTCGCTGTCTGTGGATAGGAGGAGGAAGAGGAGTCACCGCTGCCGCCGCAACACAGATGTGTGACGTCACACGCCTGCACGTAGTGCATGTGATGTTGCAGCAGTGGGTACCCACAATCCTGAGGGCGAGATGGCACCCCTGCAACAGTGGTACCCGAACAGCAATCTGTGGACCACCAGTGATCCATGAGCTTCAACCAGGTGGTCCAGGGCATGTCTGCGTTAACATTTCATGTTGGATTTCAATTGCATCTTTTATTTCTTTTATTGCATTTTATTACAATCTGAATTCTATGAGTGCAGATTCTAATACAGTAAGATGCAACATAAGGAAGAAAAGAAGCAACGAGGGTACAACTACAAATAATTCAGCATCTAGCACAGCATTATCGCAGTTGCTTCCAAAATGGAATGAAAATCATGAATGGGTCCTCCAAGGCCATCAGGAATTTTAAGGTGGTCCATAAAAAAAGAAAATAAAGACCTACATTGACCTATTCAGGACTCCTAGCCCTTCCATGATATGTCTTTGACTACCAGTTAAATTGTTACGGCTTCTGGTTCACACAATAAACTCTTTCTGTTGAATACCAGTTGAGCCAGGATGCTGAAGTGGACGGGCCTTTGGCCTGATCCGGCAGGCATTTATTCTGTTCTTACGCGATCAGCCTTCATTCCTACTTGCAGGAAAAAATCTGAGCATCGCAAGATGTCAAGCCTGTACAAAGCCTTCACAAACATGATTGAGCGCAACTCCAAGGCAAACCACAAGAAGGTGGCCGAGACGGAGAAGTTCCAGAAGAGTGAGTTTAAGAAGTTAATTCACCAGGAACTCTCACCAGTCAAGGTAATCCTTGTTTGAGGGGAAAGGGGTCTAGCAACACAGAGGGATCCAGAGCAGCTGGCAGATGGAGAAATATCATCCAGACAAGTACCGTATTTTTCGCTCCATAGGACGCAGTTTCTCGAAGCGGCTGGCATGAGTTTGGCCAAACTGCGGGAGGCAGTGGACGATAGGGGTGCCTGGTGTGCTCTGGTCCACAGGGTCACGAAGAGTCGGGCTCGACTGAACGACTGAACAACAACAAAGGACGCACTTTTTCCCTCCTAAAGAGGAAGAGGAAATGCCTGTGCGTCCTACTGAGCGAAGGCCCTGCCCCCCGCCACCAGCGCGCTCCGCTCACAAAAGTGGAGCGTGCTGGCGGCGGCTTTGGTGGCGGCATGGGGGGGGGGAGTGGAAGAGCAGCCCAGCCTCACACTGCCAGCATGCTCGCTACTGGGCTCCCCCTACCTCCCCCAGCCCCCTTCGCCGGTGTCGGAAGGGGGCAGGGGAGGCAGGGCTCCCCCCGCCTCCCCCGTTCGTCACTACCTCCCCAGCTGGCTTTAAAAAAAGTGGGGGGGGGGGAGAGATGCATTGATGCTGTGCTCTCCCCCCGCTTTTTTTTAAAGGTCACTACCTTCCCGGCTGGCTTTAAATAAAGTGGGGGGTGAGCACAGCATCAAGGCATCTCTCCCCTGCCCCTTTCGCCGGTGTCAGGGGATAAAGGGGAAGCCCGACAGCATCGCTACCAGGCTTCCCCTGCCTCCGCCACTGCTGCCTCCTCCACTCCCCCTCCAGCGCCCCCTCTCCCAGCCTTTTAGAGGAGGAAAACCAGAAAATATTTATTTTTTCTTGTTTTCCTCCTCTAAAAACGAGGTGCGCCCTATGGTTCGGTGTGCCCTATGGAGCGAAAAATACAGGTAGCTTATCAATCAATCCCTCTTCCCAGGGAACTCTGGGAATTGTAGCTTTTTATAATAATTATAATAAATATAGGATAGAAACGTGTCCTGTATCTATGGAGGCATCGTTGGTGGCTTTCTGACCTTTCTCCAATCACCATACTCCTCTCAGGCCAATTTGCATTTCAAGCAACCAACACCTCTCACACTAAGGAAAGAAACAAAAGGCTGCCATCCTTAACTGGCCTTGAAACCAATTACCCAGAATTCATATGGGTCTCCAGAGGGGATGGGCATATCCCATGGCTAATCCAATGTAGCTCTCATAATCTGTTGGGACTTCTGCTATATGAAAAGGAATTCCATCGAAACCTGGAGAAGTAAAGGGTACAGGTGGGGGGTAAGATAGGATTCATTCTCCAAAGCTGTGATCCCTCACATCTTTTATCTCCTTCTCCATCTTCTTCCCTTCTTTGTGGCTCCAGAGGACATCCAGTAGTAAGTACAAGCATATGAAGAATCTCCCCGACTCAGACGTTGAACTGATGAATGACAAGGAGGTTGTGCCCTGTGTTTACTGAAGTGTGCCCCAGGTGTCCCTGGCGTGGACTTCAAAGAAGGTACTGTTCCACATGGGGTATTCTATTGCAGCTCCATTATCTATTGGGGGTGGGAAAGTCGTTCATGAACCTTTGG